>CM069906.1:136367660-136414051 GCA_036172215.1 Camellia granthamiana | reverse complement strand
GTTTCAATTCAACTGTATACCATATATATATAGGGTTACTCTGGTCATTTTATAAGAGCTTATCCTTATAGACAAAATATTTTAGAGCGTGGATCTTTAGGCAGAAGAAAATTTAAAATTAGATTTATGAATCGAGTGCCCTATTATTAATATGTCATCGTAACTGATATTTGAGTATTATTAATATGTCATCGGGACAGTTACGTGAAATTTGATCAAAACCTTGATTCAAATGTTCGTTACTTGTATCATCTTTATTCTTTTGACTCATTCTCTCCCCACATTTTAAATTTTGATGTGAAAATAGAATCATTGGATAACTTCTTGTTGGGACTTCATTTCAGACTCTTGATTGCCCAAAACGGAATTCAGACGATAGAGTTATGTCCGTTTGTAGTTAGAACATCTGGGTTGTCAACACAGTTCGCTCTATCTTGGGTTTAGTCACTCGAGCGGTCTTTAGGCCATCACATTTCTGAGTTTCTAAAACTTGAGATACTGCATGACTTCATTCACCATTCTAGCACAAGTTTGATTGCTCTAGCAGTCTGTTTAAATTTAGCGCATGAAAACTACCCTTATAGTCAGATTTGTGGGCCCAAATATACACTCTCTCCTCACTTTTCACACACTCATTTTCTCTCTTCTCTCTCTCGTTCTTCGGTTTCTCTCATCTCTCTCTAAATCATTGTTCGAACTCCACAAAACCCTCAATCTACACTACTTCAGAGCATTTCCTCGACTCATTTCATTGAGTTGGATTGTAGAGCGTGTCTAAGGCTTCAATCTAGACGGAGCAGATCGTCTTTACATCACAATTGATTTTGGGACTTTCTTCTCCTCTTCTGTAATTGAGGTATGGATTTTCTTATCCATTTTTATGTGATATTATGTTAAATCTAATTTTGTGGAAATTTAGGTATTTCGATATATATATACATATATATAATACAAAACTAGGGCTTCAAAAGTGTGTAGGATGGTGGGTATATCATGGTAAATTTATCATGTCATTATACAGTATCATCTGACAATGGAGGTCATTGTGATTTCGGTGAACAGAGAGGTGATAGTGTGATTTCAAAGGTATTGAGAGGGTGGCAGTGTAATTTACCCAAAATTCTTTGCCTTGTGTGAGACTAAAAATGGCTCGTTGAGTGATTTAAAAATGTTTGGGCTTATTACGGGTTGGTCCCCCTTTTGGAACTTATTACCCATTAGGTCTTCACTCAAAATCTTATGCACACATAAGTCCTGACCCATGTATTGTTTTTCCTCTTTACCCTTGAGTGTTTAGTGTTGCCCTAAATAATCTTTGTTCTTTCTCTCTCTCTGTCTCTCTCTCTCACACACACACACATAGAGAAAACTCTTCTCTCTCTTGCTACCATTTCTCTAAAGAGTTTCATACCACTGCTACCACCATCGCCAGACCACCAACGTTGCCATGATTGTTCACCTGCTACGGCTACCATCATTGACCACCGCTACCTTCGCTGACCACTACCACCACCATTGTTCACCAACCATTTCCACTATTCTCCTATGTTGCCATCAACGTCACCACAACCACCATCACAGTCGTCGTTGTCATCCAACCATCACCACCATTGTCACCGTCATCAATTTATACTGCACCGCCACGAATCCACCACCATCATTCACCAACCACATCAACCATCATCGATCTACACTTACATCTTCAATCTCCACTCTATCATCGCCGATCCATTGATTTAGTTCTAGATGTACATTGATCTAGTTGTTTCAATGGTGAAATCAACTCCAAATGACTCCAAACAACAGTATTCCTCTCTCTCTCTCTCTCTCTCTCTCTCTCTCTCTCTCTCTCTCTCTCTATTTTCAAAAACAAATCTACTGTAAATTTATTTTTCAGTGATAAATTTATCAGTTTCTAATTGTGTGTATGTATATAGGATGAAAGAGTCTTGTGAGTAAGTGAATAGAAGTATGAATGAGAATAACTGAATGTAGTTTTTTTTTTTTTTTTTTTCACAAATCACTCAGTGATAAATTTATCACTGAATGTATTTTTATTTTTTTTTTCTCAGTGATAAATTTATCAGTCTCTATTGTTTCCTATATTTGTGGAGAGGATGGTGAATTCTTGTAAGTGAGTGAACATGAGTAAGCGAGTGAATCAAATTTATTTGTAATTTTTTAAAAAATCGATCAACGATAAATTTATCATTGAATATGTTTCTAATAAATATATTAGATTAGTCTGTGTTATATATGTCTATGTGGTTGCATTTTTTAGAGTAAACAACTATATAAATAAATGACAGTGAGTGTATGTGTGTAAATATGTGTGCAAATATGAATGAGTGGTAGAGGTGGTGACCGTAGTAATGTAGTGGTGGTAGATATTATTGTTGTTGAAACAATTCAACAAGATATCGTCATAAATTATTGCCAGATGTGGTCACCGGTGCTTGAGGTGACCACTAGTGACTAGAGGTGGTTGCTGACGGAAGAGAAGAGAGTCATAATAGTGTTGATAATAGGGATGAAGAAGGTAAATGAATGGTATTTTAAAGACATTGATAAGTCAGAAAAAGAGTAGAATTTATAGGTAAATAAATCTTCTCAATAGGACTGGTCGTAAATCTTCCATTTTTTTTTTTTTTTTTTTTTTTTTTTTTTTTTTTTTTTTTTGTCTTCCATCAATAAAATAGCCTTTCCAGTAGCCAAAAAAATGTTTTGCCTTCCATGACATTAAGATGGGCCCACCCAATGGTCGAAAAATACATAACCTGTTATGCATAACAACAATGATTCATCCCACTAAAAACATCACCACTAAATGATTTGATTCTCACTGGAATTGCAGGTAAGCAGTAGTTTATTGCAAGAAACTGGGAGCACAGGGAGCAGTAAAATTGGGACCATCCTTGGTTGGGGAATGGCAGCCATCTACATGGGGGGGAGGGGGGGGCGGCTTCCACAAATTTGCTTAAATGTGAGAATTTCCATGTCATTTTTTTGTTCCTCTGCTCCTACTATAAAGTTTTTGTTGTTTCTGATGGTGGTAACAAATACATCCAAACTGAGATTGCATGTGTAGCATGATTAGTATTGGAAAAGAGAAATGGGCAGATCAGATATAGAGTTCTTTCCCTTTTGATGCTTTTCTAATAGCTTGTTATTTATCAAGAGGATTGCAAAAAGAATCCTAAACAAAAAAACTAATAAGAAATTATATTTGCTGTTGACTATTTTTATTTATCAAAAGTAATAATAATAATAATAATAATAATAATAATAATAATAACTGGGCTGATTAGATATTTGGCATGAATTTGTAGAATGGGTAAATAAGTAAATAGAAGAATACGCGCCCTTTTTGATTGACCTCATTTTTGTAAATTGGCTATGAAAACCTTTCCGTTTGTTTCTCAAACTTCGTTTAATTTGTTTTAAATTGACTAGTCGATTATAGAAAAATTCCTAAAGAAGAAAAAATAATAACCAGGCTGATCAGATATTTGGCATGAATTTGCAGAATAGGTAAACAAGTAAATAAAAGAATACTTGCCTCGTTGATTGACCTCATTTCTGTAAATTGGCTTTAAAAACCTTTCCATTTGTTTCTCAAACTTTGTTTAATCTATTTTAAATTGACTAGTCAATTCAATGCTAATATTAGAAAATGGAATGCATATTATCAAATCTAACTTGTGGTTGATTCTTGATATGCAGATTAGAAGGGGCAATGTTGAGGTAAGCATTTCCTCCTTTGATGTTCAGTACATAAATATTTATGTAGTAATTCAAATTTAGAGTGGAAAAATAGACCCATTGCTTTGTGTAATTGTAAAAACTCTAGAGGTTTAAGTCTGAATGCAGCCACTTGACAGTTGAATTATTAAATTGCTTTGTGAATTGTTTTGTGGTTCTCTTTTTTGGGTTTTGAAAGATGGTATTGAAGACAGTAGATCTTTTGAAGAATGAAATTCCATTTGAAGAAGAATCAGTAGTTTATCTGAAGATGTCAAGACTGGTTTAGTTCTCGTCAACATCATCAATGGCTTCTGCACCATTGGGGCTGGAAATCAGGTCTCTCCCCGCCCCTCTCTTTATCTTTTCATTATTACCCAGTTTCAATTATTTTGTAATGGATATATTTTTCTTTACTTCAAATTAATATCGATTAGTCCATCAGTCTAACATGACCTTCTTTGATAATCAACTTCATCTTCTAAGTTTAAAGTTTATATGTGTAGATTAGTTATGAAAAAATTAATTTGGTTTGATAATTGTAACTACATAATTTTGGGAGCTTGGCTTTTCAAGTGTAGCTTGCTGCTCTCTTCAAACCAACACAAGCTAGAATAAGACGATAGCCAAAAGAAATTACTGAATAAGTTGATAAAATAAATATATGACTACTATTGATAATGCAATACTAAATAAACGAGTACCTCCGCTAGATGGAAGAATATTCAAGCAATTTTGTCCCCATCTGCTAACCCACTTGAACAGCAGATTGTTTAAACTTGGCTTAAAAAGCTTAGCGATTTTAAAATCTATTCAAGTTTAGCTTGTTCACAAAACCAGCTAATCTCAAATGAGTTTTTAACACGACACATATTGTTTGGTTTTCTTTGTGGTCTGAAATTGGGTTGTTATGTTATGATGGTTGAGTTTGTGTTTGGTTGGTTGAATGTTTTTTTCAAGCACCCACAGAGCCCAACAGTCAGATCAATGAAATGATTGATGAATTGGCAAGACTGGCGAAAGTGTTTTGCAACAAGAAATGGTTAGTTCTTGCATTTCTAAATTCCCACTATCCTGGAAAACTTGAACATCCCTATCCTCCTCATTGCATCATTGGCACTGATGAATATAATTTGGTTCTTGGTATAAGTGCACTCTGTTTTCTCTGTTTTTTTTATCTATGCATTCTATAATTCAATTCTCAGGCTCTCTCTCTCTCATGTGCAGCTCTGAAATGGTTGGAGAAGGAACCAAATGTAATGATAAGGTGAAAAGATTGCTATGATGGATATCTGGGTTCAATGGAAGAGGATGGTTCTAATGTGTTTGCGGATTGGGTGAAAAATAACCAGATTAAAGCTGTAAGTATATATTTTCTATTAGTAGATGGATATAGATATTTCCATCAATCCTCAATCACTTTCACTTCGCATTATATCCAAACAACTTGTCCAATTCTCATAGATATCTTATTTTGTTTTAAGTGCAGGCATTTGGAGTACCACTTTAGAAGCCATGGCAGAAAGTGAACTTTTTTTTTTTTTTTTTTTTTGATCGGCAAAAAGAGAAACTTTATTGATGAAATGAACTAGTACATAGTACAGGACAAAAACAACAATAAAGGAAAGGGGAGTGCAAAAGCATCACAGTGAGGTACATGATCCCAACTAGGTTGGCACCATCGAGCTCACCCTATCATTTGCTGGCACCCCAAGTTGGTGAGAGACCAACGGAGCAAAAGAAAGAAAGAAAGAACCATAACCAAACACCCAAAGCTAGCAGAAAGTGAACTTAATGTCATGAAGTAGTAGTGTGTCATGATCTGATAATGTCTGTAAATATTTTTAATTGTTTGTTATGTCATAAATTTCCATTGGTCAAATTTGTATTTTTCTAAAAATATTTATGGCTTAATTGGTTCCAATTTATTTTAAATGTTAAAGGTGATTAAATGTTTCAGTTATTGTGAATTGTGTAATTTGAATTTTGCTTGTTGGTTTTTTTTTTTTTTTTTTTTTTTTTTTTTTTTTTTTTTTTTTGAGGAAGGAATTCATATTTGGAAAAAATTCTGATTAGGTTCATATTTTTTTATTTCGAAAAAAAAAGCTTTTAACAACGTTTTAATAAAAATGCTACTCTAAGTTATTAGCATGACGTCATTTGTGGGTAGGGGAAACTTTTATGCTGGCGTTTAAAAAAATGCTGCAAAAGATCTTGTACGGTGCTTATAAAACGTCGTTAAGTTATAGCGACGGCCGCATCCTCGACGTAATTTTAAAGCGCCAGCATATGTTTTGCCAACGTTTTTGATAGCTTTAGCGACGTTTTTGAAACGCCGGTAAAAGTTAATTTTCCTGCAGTGGTATCTTGATTGGCATGGATACCCTATGAGATGTTTGCCTTCAGAATTTCAACCAATGCGTCTTGTTGAACTTCACATAACTAATAGCGACATTGAACAACTATGGATGGGAACAGAGGTATAATTTTGCATTTCGTTTACTCCAAATAAGATGTGAATTCCATAACAACATATATATATATTTGTTTTTTTTATTTCCTCAACAGGTTCTATACAATTTAAGGACCATGAATCTCAGTTACTCAGAATCTCAAACCACGAGCCCAGACTTCGAAAAGTTCCCAAATCTTGAAAGCCTATATCTTGAAGGTTGTACAAATTTGGTTAATCTTCATCCATCCATTGGATCTCTTAGAAGGCTTGTTCGCATGGAGTTGAGTGGCTGCGTAAATCTTGAGAGTCTTCCAAGTGGCACTCAATTGGAGTCTCTTAAAACTATTTATGCATATGGGTGTTTAAAGCTAAACATTTTGGGAAGCTTTGAACATACCAAATGTTTACGAAGGCTTGCATTAGTCGCGTCCAGTATATCTGAACTGCTGTTACCAGTTGGACATCTTACCAATCTTAAAAGCTTGGATCTGGGACGATGTAAAAACTTGACAAGTATTCCAAACAACATCAGTCAGTTAAAAGCTCTTAAAAGTTTAATGCTCTCTCGGTGCTCAAAACTTGAGAAACTGCCTGAAGAAGTAGGTGATCTAGTCAGTTTAGAGAAACTTACTGCAGACTATACTGGATTACACAACTCCCATCTTCAATTTGCCGGCTCTGCTATTTGACAGTATTAGATCTAAAGGGAAACGATTTTGAAAGTTTACCTTCAAGCATGAGCCAACTTAAATTGCTGGAGGAGATATATTTGTCCAATTGCAAAAAGCTTCAAGAATTGCCAGAGCTTTCTTCAGACATTAGTGTTATAGAGGCACATCATTGCAAATCATTAAGAAAAATAGCGAGTCCATTCTTATACAAAGACATTGAAAGATTTGATTTTTTGAATTGCTTCAAATTGGTTGAAAATAAGGAAAGCAATATCCTAACAGATGAATTCATTTCAAGTCTCTTTCAGGTACTCTCTCTCTCTCTCTCTCTCTCTCTCTCTGTGGTTTAAGCACAATACATTGTGACCAATCTTCGTAGTACAGGGAAGTATTTCGTGTGAGATATACAAATTTAGAATTATATTTCCTGGAAGTGACATCCCGAAGTGGTTCAACCATCAAAGTAATGATGAGTCTTCAGTATGTTTGAAGTTTAATAGCAGGTTCTTGGGAATTGCTATTGCTCTTGTTGCAATCGGAGAAGAGGATGTATTCGATCATCTTTGTTTTAATATGAGGCATAAGACCGTGCTTGTTACATCATGGACAACAAAATGCCCTTCTATTCAATCCGAAAATGTGGGAGTGATCTACTTGACACATCGAAATGAATTATTAGATTCAATGGTGGAGAATTTAAATGAGGGTGAAGAATTTAAAGTTGAATGGGATTGTAAGGAAATTGAGGTTAAAAAATGTGGGGTTCGTTTGGTTTACAAAGGAGATTTTGAAAGGAATGATCATCAAGCATCCCAAGATGATAATTTGATTGTTGTGTCCCAAGGAGTTGAAAATGCTAATAATGCTCCATGAAAGAGAAGACCCTAGTGGAAGTGGCGACTTTCAGGAAGAGGACTGTCTCAATATCAAAAGGCATAATTTTTTTTATTTACCATTACTTGTTAAGGCCAAAATAACATGGCATTGTTGTAATTATGTATCATAATAATGGCTATTTTGACTTTTAATACTTTTAATAAAGATAGATATAAGTAAGATAAATTATTATGTACTGATTTTTTATTTATTTATTATTATTTTTTTAATATAGTATTACCCTAACATAATAGGTGCCACATAGGTGTGTAAAAAAAAATATATATATATTTTGTTAATTTGTATAACAATATTAATGAGTTTGAATCAATACTAAACACTTCATGTGGTGGAACAAGTGGGAGCATGGAAGAAGAGGAAGTCACCTAAAAGGAAGAAGATGAAGCTGATGTGGATGTCTAGGTGGCACAAACAGGTGATGTGGATCAAAAGCAACCAATCACGCAGAAGGACGGTGGTCTTGTCAACCGCTACGGGTCATATCTGAATATGATTTCAAGAGTTGGAAATCAAAACATTGGAACATTAAGGTATTTAAGAAGGTGGGTTTCTCATTGTACATCTGTTTCATTCTTATAAATAAATTTTTGTCCATCCTTATAATTATTATTTTTTAGATAGGTCCATCCTTATAATTGATATCATGATACTTTTAAGGATAAACTACCAATAGATCCTAATAGTTAGACTTAATTCCCATTAAGTCTTATTGAAAATAAATCCTAATATAATCGTTGCGAAAAATAATTTTTTGTGACGTTTTGCATAAAAATAGACAATCAGTAACCTTTTTTTTTTGGGTCACTGTTTTTTATAAATTGTCGTTAAAACTTATAATTAGTGACTTTTTTGTGACGAATTTTCAAACTGTTGCTGAAAGTTGAAAATTAGTAAAATTTTTTGTGTTGATTTTTTTAGACTGTTGCTAAAATTTAAAACTAATGACATTTTTTGTGACAATTTTCAAACTGTCGCTGAATATTAACAATTAGTGATGTTTTTTAATAGTGTATAATGAAAAATGTCATAATTATCATATCATCTATTAGACAATCATTGCTAAAAATATTTTTTTTTATGATGTTTTGCATAAAAATTGACAATTAGGGACTTTTTTTTCATGATTTTTATGAATTGTCATTAAAATTTACAATTAGTGACTTTTTTGTGACAAAATTTTCAAACTATCGCTGAAAGTTAAAAATTAGTAACTTTTTTTGTGATGATTTTTTTAAACTGTCACAAAAATTTTTAATTAATGATATTTTTTGTGACAGAATTTTTAAACTATTGCTGAAAATTAATAATTAGTGACATTTTTTAATAGTATGATGAAAAATCTCATTAATTATTATAGGATCTATTAGACAATAAGTATACTTAGTAGGATTCACACGTAAGTTTCCCTATTTTTAAGTCGAAGATTGGCCAAATTGAAAATGAATCAGAAGTATAAAGACCAAATTATTTAAATTAAAATATGGTGAATTACACTAACGGTCCCTATAGTTTGGGCCTTGTGTCACTTTGGTCCTTGACTTTTCAATAGTGACACATTTGATTATGAATTATGAATTTTGTTTTAAATAAGGACAATTGAAAATACCATTGCTCAATTTCAAGGGTAAAGTCATCAATTTGATAAAATATAAACTAATTTAACAAAAATAAATGTCAAAAAAATATTTTTGAACTTTTAAAAATAATTTTTACCCACTAAAGATAAAATTATGTAAAATTAATAAATCTTTTACACATTTATTTATTTTACCAAATTAAATTTTATTATGTGATTGGATGATGATCATATAGTGGGTAATTGTTTTTATTTTCATTAAATTAGTTTCTATTTTTTCAAAAGTCAAATATGGTGACAACTTTGATATCATTATTAAACTAATTCATTAAATCAAAAAATTTCAAACTAAAGACATTTTATATATTAAATATATCAATTGTAAATTAAAAGCCTAACAATCACCCACTATATGATCATTATCTAAACACATAATTAAAATTAATTTAGTAAAATAAATAAATGTCTAAAAGATTATCAATTTTACATAATTTTATCTTTGGTGGGTAGAAATTATTTTTAAAAATTCAAAAATATTTTTTTGACATTTATTTTTATCAAATTATTTTATATTTTGCCAAATTGACAACTTTACCTTTAAAATTGAGCAATGGTATCTTCAATTGTCCATATTTAGAAAAAGATTCAAAATTCAGAATCAAATTTGTCACAATTGAAAAGTCAGAGACCAAAGTGACACGAGTCCCAAACTATAGGGACTGTTAGTGTAATTCGCCCATTAAAATAATAAGAATTAAAGTAAAATTTAAATCAAATTATAAAATTATATGAGTGCATTCAATAGAATGGGTTATCTACATATCCGTGTCAACATATCCGAATACAATGGGTTGTCTATGTATCCAAGTTGGCAAGTTCAAATGGAACTGAAAACAAATTTGATCAGAATCAAGTCAACCGTAGTTTTCAATTTCAAATTAGGTTTTGATTTGGTTTGATTTCTTTTTTTTAACAAATTTAAAAATCAATTTAAATTTGTCCATAGCTTTAAGAAAAGCTAAATTTCCAATGATAAGATTAATTTCGTAAAGGAGGAGGATCCCCTCCAGTTCAAATTTGTTGTTTAGGTCCGTAGAGCCCACTACAAGTCCTGTTCAACAATCTAAACCGTTCATTTTGTTGGATATCTCGTGTATTTCATCTATAAAAAAAATTAAGTCGATCCGGTAATTGTAACTTGTTCAATTTTTCACTTAAAAATAAACAACAATTGTGTTTTTAAAAATAAATCATATATTTTTTTAGTGACAAATAAAATAAATTGAATAAGTTATAGTTATCAGATCGACCTAATGTTTTGTGTAGATGAAATACACGGAGTGCCTGACAAAATAAATGGTTCGAATCATCGAAACGGGACCCATAGTGAGTCTTACGGACCCAAACAACATCTTCCAGTCTAGACTGGAGGGGATCCTCCTCATTTGGTAAAAATTTGAGGGGTGATACCCTGGTGAAACTTTCAAAAAATAACTACATACTCATGAAAAATTTTAATATTTTAATTATTAATGATCACAAAATTTATTATTTTTTGTAATTGGTTTTTTTAAAATATCACTAACTTGATATTTTCTAAAAAATTTAGGCTTGATCTCAGTTATTTTAAATGTTCTTGAAAGGCTTTAACTTGAGCTTTTAGAAACTTTGAATTTTAAGCACGCAATAAGCCACTTGTTGGTATATGGGTCAAGAATATCACGTAGCCATGTGCGCATCAAATAGTTCATTGGCCCTGTTTGGTAGAGTTTATTTCCAGCTTATTTCAGTTTTTAGTTTAATTTAAGCTATTTTGATGTATTTAGTTCAGCTTAACAATACAGCTTATAACTTTTTGTAAGTCAAAAATCAACTTATTCTTTGAATGGGAGAGGAGAAGCTTAATTTATAAGTCAAAAATCAACTTATGTTCACAATTATAAGCTATAAGCTATAATCACTTTCCCACAGCTCTACTAAACGGGACCATTGTCTCATATGGATCAAGAATATCACATGGCCGTGTGCGCATCAAATAATGCATTGTCATGCTTCTGTTGTTTTTTTATTTTTGATTTTATATAATTACTAAATCTTTACTATTAGTTGGCCACATCACTAACTTGAAATTTCTGAAAAATAGTATAATAATCTCACTTGGTGGGCCAAGTGAGCTTTTGTTTATGCATAGAAAAATGCTTGAGTGCTCCCACTAATTAGGTGGCAGTGGGTCCCGCCAATAATGATGTGATGTTTTAGTTTTGGAGTTATATTTTTTTTTTTTTTACTTTTTTAATGCATTAGTGCTATCAATTTTCCAATATTTTCTTTATCATCTATTTTGCAAAAATAAATATATATATATCCTGTGGAGTCTAGAATTATAGCTGGCGATAGTTCAAGAGTGCAGTTTTTTCGGGGACAAAAAGGTTGTCACACCATCCATCCAAGCAATACAACTATTAGGTCACTTAACAATGACTACATCAAAAGATGATCACTAAATACCAAGTTACAAAAGAATTATTCAATGATAACCTGTTAGTTTTCCTAATAGGACAAAGTACATTCTGCACAGATAATGAGAATAATAAACCATCAAATTGATTATGAACATAAGGCGACCATATTGCTTTGAGACTAATGTATTTTTGATTGTGACTATTACCAAATAAGAGAAACTAACTTGATGTTTTTTCTACCTGTAAAAGCTTTCTTCCTACTTGTATCACAACCCCTCGGTTTGCCTCTTCAAAAACTGTAAGTCTGAATGTAGCCACTGATCAAGTTCTAGTTTGAGGCTTGATATTTCTCACTGATACTTTTTAATCAAACTTTTCATCAATAATCTGGAAGAAGAGAGATTTTATAAATCAGCAAACAGTGAACTGTATATAAAGTGAATTCTTCTTGAAATCTAGCAAATGGCTCCCTTGTGGGTTGTGGGGTCTTGTCTTTACCACATTTTTAAGTGATGGTGGTGGTTTGATAACAAATGGTTATGAACAACAAATAGGCTCAATAACCATCACTAGTTGCAGACACAATAACAACAGTGAATATACTTGACTCTTTAGCTGTAACACCAGCATATTCAAGTTTCTGTTATAAAATTTCTGATCATATCTTGGAAGGAACATATTAAAGAAAGACTTGAGTTAAACAACTTCAAAAAAAAAAAAGAACAGTTAGAGACTTCAGAGATGTTACTCCTTCCCAGCTAATGGATTCAACCAAATAAGAATAATTACAGTGTGATCAGGCATAGCCTTGAAGTTACAAATAGGAATAATTACAGTGTGATCTTTCTGACCCAAAATATAAGATATATAATGATTCCCAGATTTGTTTCAGTGTTTCATGGATTTAACTCATAAAAGAATTGTATGTAGAAAGTTTTTTCTTTCAAATCATCCCAATATCAAGAAACCAGCATTCAAGAAAATATATAATAGAGAACTTTATTATTTCATCATGACCTTTCTAATGAAAATCACAAGCAAAGTGTGCATCCTCTGCCATTTCAATATTAAAATGTAAGATTTACAAACAAAAGTAAAGGACCGTTTTTGAACAATATGACAAACAAGTCACTTAACAAATAAGAAGCTATGGATCAAAATCTTTAGTCTATAGCTGCCTAGTTACTTCATATTCATGCTTGATAACAGTCCAACCTGATAATGACTATTCTTAGTATCAAAATAACCATTTAGACAAGTTTATTTGACATCAAACTAAAAATGTGGGTGCATCTTCAAATGTCCAGAACATTTATCTCCAAAAATGGAGCATTTGATATTTCTCATAGAAAACAATATCAAGAGGATATTAAGAAAGATAATGGGAGCTAATATTATAGACAACAAAAAGATTGTGAGATAGATGATTACATAATTCACTACAACTATTTTTTACATTATTATCATTAAGGGTGCACAAGATCCCATGGTAGACAGATAACACCTCTTCCAGATTGGCAGAAAATACTACATTGATAAAAGTTTATTTTACAGTAAAAGTTTCATCATCATTTTTATTTTCCAGTGTTTGGCTAAAAATTAAAAGATAGAATAAAAATAACAAAATTTTTCCATTGACACATTTTATCGAACATTTGACATGCAAGGAAAATGGTACAATAAGAATCACAATATCAACAAGCTATTCCAACACCAACAAAAAAAAAAAAAATCCATGAAAAAATTTTATGTCAGTAGGATAAGAATCACAGCATCAGGAATACTAGCCTCAACTACAAAACGGTCATCATCAATATGCATAGGAGAGCACCAACAAACTAGTCACCAGCACCAATTTTAGAAATTGTTTTGACATTTTCTATAAGGAAAATGAGATAGAGTGACAAATATAATGAGATTCAATCAAAAACACAGAGAGAGAGGTCCAAATCTCATAGAGAAATGAAGAGAATACGTGAAATTTGATCGGAGAGATTGAGAAAACAGATTTGATATTACCATAATAGCAGATCGGAGAGACAGAGAGAGCAGATCTGATCGGACAGAGAGTAGATCTGAGAATAAGATCTACATCTCTACGTTGTTCAGCTTGCTTCTACTCACTGTTGCTAATGATCTAGATCCAACGCTGCTTGCTTATCCTGTACGTGATCAGAGACATTAACACGACACTCAAAACCCTAGAAAAACTGATTCAAAAAGAGAAAACACAAAACAGAAGAAAAGAAACTAGAAATCAGCTATAAATCGTTAGTTTAAGCCATGAAAGTCTACAGATCTTGTGTGAATGTAGCAAATCCATATAAAAAAACTCTAACCTTGAGTCCTAGATCGACTTAGATAAGAGGGATTCAAACGATATTACAGACAAACACTCAAATCAAGTGTAGAACAAGAATTTCCAGATCATACAACCAAAGAATCGATGGAGATTGAAGATCCAAGGCCTTGATTTCTCTCTCTACCTCTATCTCTCTCTCTCTCTCTCAAAAGTCACGCCTTTATTCTGATCAGAGAAGTCCTGCCTCTTCAATCACAAATAAATGTTATTTCACAATTTTTTAATAATGGCGTACAAAACAAGATGGGGTAATTAAATTTGCTGAAAAGGGAAAAATTATAGAAGATTTCACGACATTTTTCAAAAGCGCCAGCAAAAAAAACGTCGTAATATCCTATTTTTCTTGTAGTGTACCTTAAATTGTTAGGAAGATATTCGAGGTCTTCAGAAAGGAGAAAACAACGAATTATGAGAATTCTTAGGCTCCTCATCTTTGCAAAAGCTTTACCGCTTAACTTCAACTCTTCTGGAAACCCAAAATCCTTTGGATCACGATTTCCTAGGTCAGGATACTTCATAACTATGCCTTCCAGCTTTTCTGTTCCCTAATAACCACAAGTAGATAACAAGACACAAAATTAAAGGATAACAAAATTATGCAGAACTTTTCTTAAATATGTTTAAAATGTTCGTGCTTTTCTATAAAATCTCTTACCGTATCATTCATCAGTACATGTTTTATATCTTCATAAAGCCACAACCTACTGCGTTGTCCAGGCTCTTTAGGTGATTCTTGGCGAACAATATTTCTCCCCATTTCTTGTATCAAATCATGCATAAACAGCCTACCGTGTGAAATAATTATCAGTGACTTTTCAACTAGAAGCTCTATTGCAATAGTGGGTTGGAAGCCAAAACTTTCTAGGATTTTTGTTACATCATTTATGTATTTCTGTTTGAAAAAAAAATGCAATATCTAGGAATATTTCCTTATCTTCCCAACCCAATGCATCATAACTTATTTTGAGTACTTCAACTTCTGGAAGAGGACTTTGTTCTAATCTTTTTAGAGCACTTTCCCAGTAAATTTCTTTTCGATCATGAAGAAAAGAACCCAAAACTTTGAGAGCTAAAGGAACTTCTTTACAGTACTCCACCGCACGATCTAGGAGGTTTCCATAACCTCCTATTTGCTTGTCTTTTCTAAAGGCTTTTGATATAAGGAGTTTAACAGCTTCATCTTTTTTTAATTCATGAACCTTATATGTATGTGTTGCACCACATGTCTTTAACACATGCAAATCTCTAGTTGTTATAATGATTTTACTTCCAGAACTGAACCAATCATGCTCTCCAAGCAGGTTTTCCAAGTCTATCGATTCATCCACATCATCAAGAACAATGAGAACCTTTTTATGACTTATAATTCTCTTTACCATACTTTTTCCACTACTGATGCTGCTGACTTTTCGATCTTTCTCTATCAAGATTTTAGAAACAAGTTGTTCTTGAAGAAACATTATACCACATTCTTTTTGAAACAGCTCTAACATTCTCAATGAAGCAGCAACCATCTAATTGCCAAGAGATACGGTCATAAACAACTTGAGCAATAGTTGTCTTACCTATTCCACCCATTCCCCATATCCCAACAATACAAACATCATCATTCCCTAAACCTAGAAATTTTATCACTTCCTCCATGTGAGAATCCATTCCAACTAGGCCTTCATCAACACTTGAATACACATTTAAATAATCAAAAATTTTCCCAACAATTTCTTCGATAAGCTTTGATTCAGACCTGTTGATTGAGAAGAAAAATAAAAGAAAATTCATGAATCAGAACTCAAACAAGCTTAAACAAAGAAAAGTGAGTTAATTTTGCTAATTTCATTTCAAATATTTTGGGATGGAAATCATATTCTAAGAAAAGGATCTAGGATAGGTAGTGTGGACAATTTTCTTATAACAAAAACTTGGTCTAGGGAATGTGTTTGAATTGGGCTTAGCAAATTAGATAAGTGCTGAAAACGTTCAAGTTGAATAATCAAATCAACAGTTGCTGGCATTGCTCCATTACCCTCACAAGTATATTTTCATTTCCTATACAATAATATTTAGGACACTTATGTTTTCATAGGCAGCGCATTCACGAGTTTGGTCCAACTTTTCAACTTTCAAAATTTCCCAATTTTCCGCTACTAGAATGAAGTATTTCTAAACCTATCCTACACATCCTTGGCATGCGTGACACCGGCCCTTCTAAATTAACAAAACCCAAACTATGTATGGACCTAATTCCAACCATAGATACGTAGGCACCCAGTAGGCCAGGTTCAACTTTCAATTACCATCTGCAGATTTGGACAAGAATGTTTTATAAACCTATGCAATTGCAAACCAAATTTACCGCAATTCAAAAACATAATAATAACAACAATAACAGAATTAATATGTTGGGATTAAAATTGATCCACGGAACTAAAAGGTTACATTGAGAGAATTTAAGTATCAAAAGGTGCAGTAAGGTGCCTAACACCTCCCTTACTTGTAACCGTAAACTCCTGATCCTGACTCTTGTTTCTCAGACCAAAATTTGGAATCATGCATTTTGAGTAAGTGTTTTCACAAAAAGGGATAGTAAATCCAGAACTTCAGAAAATTATTATATTTTCATTTTTCACTAAAAAATTTCATTTTTCTTAAATTTGGGACTTTTTCAACTGGATAAATTCTTCCACTTTGATCCAAATTCTAATGAAAATTATACCTTTATAACAAAAATAGCGTAAATTACACTTTGTTCCCCAAAGTATGGTCATTTTCCCACTTTGGTCTTTAAAGAAAATGGATTTCTCACTTTGATCCCCAACCCCAAAAAATTGTCTAACTTAAATAAATAAAATAAATAGTTTCTCCCAGTTACAACTTATTACATCATCCACCTTTGGCCTAGTCTTCAGAATGCTTTGGGTACTAAATTGAGATTCAGTACAGTTTTTCACCCCCACTGACGAACAATCGGAAAGGACAATCCAAACTTTAGAAGACATGTTAAGAGCATGTGTCCTAGATTTTCAAGGTAATTGGGATGAACACATTCATAGAATTTCCATATAATAATAGTTATCAATCAAGTATTGGAATGACTCCAAACAAGGTTTTGAAAAGCGGTTGCAATCATTGTAACAGTGGTGTAAAGGCTATAGCGTAACAGTTGCGGTAACCAAAACCGTGATTTTTTTATTTTTCGCACAATTTGAAGAAAACTTATTGATACGCATATATATATATATTTTCAGAATCACATTCATTGAGGTTTAAAATAGATTTTAATCAATTTTTCTTAATTTTTAAGTATGATCCAATATACATATTTTCAAATCACTATAAAAAGAGTTTTTTACATTTTATTTCACCCGTTTGCTGTTTTTAGGGTTTGAGCCGTCCAGATTTTCAAAGAGAAAGAATAAACAAAGTGTTTTAATATTGGAGGGCGCTTTATGAGTGTTTCCTTGATGATTTAAGAGTGATCAATGGATTAGTGAACTTCATATAAACATCATCAAGGGTTTGTTTATTTTCTTTTATTCACAAAAGAGAGAGTTGTTCTTCAGTGGATTCAAGAGAACTTGGGCCTGAAACTTTTGTGGATTCCGAAGTGGCTCATCATCAAGGATTCGACATCAACGTTGTGGATTCAACGTTGGACAAGACGATTCTAAGGTGAAGACGGCGGTGGAAGAGGCACATTGGGGTCGCTTCAATTCGGGCGTGGATTCACTAGGTAATTGAGAGTACACTTGTGTAATTACTTTTTGTTTTCTTAGCGGATTTTTTTGTGAATATTACCCGTGATTTTTTTTTATCACAATTGGATCCAATTGTGATTTTTCCACGTTAAATCGTTGTGCCGATTTGTCTTTGATTATTTGATTGGGATTGTTATTGGTTGTTTAAAATTGAAACATAATCACAAATCAATATCTCAGAAATTTTAGATTTTTCGGAGTTCTTTAGGCTTTAGCTTTTATTCCATAGCATGTCTTATTTAGGCTCAACTTTGTAGATGTTGCAATTATCCTTGAAAACATTTCCCTAATTTTAGATCTTATTTACTAATTGTTAGGATTGAAGGAAAGCATCTTTACACCTCTTGGGAATTAACTCCTAGAGTTTCAATTTACAATTATTGCTATTTTAGAGGTGAGTATACTTTACCATGGAAATTCACATTACCTCTATTTGAAAAACAAGGTTTGAGATTATTTTCAATTAAAGAAAATGAATGAACTAAGTTACATGTTTTATCACGTTATTAGTACGTATTGAAAACCTATAAATTTATTTGGGGTCAAAAGTTAAAGTTTAAATAAATTATTTTTGTGTATAAAGAGGCAACAAGTTTTTCAAGAGAATGTATTCAAGTTGAGTCTTTCAAATTTTATAATGATGATATTGGAATGACAATGTTACATTATGCAAAAATATTTCTTTTCATTGATCATACGACTGAATATAGCCTATGCGGCCACAAAGGCGGAAATGCTTTGGGGTCCTAGGGACCGAAATGTTTTAAGGAGCATATGGGTCGTTGTACATAAGAGGTCCTGGGGACCGAAATATTGAAATGAGAATTGAAATGCTATGATGACATGAGTTATGTTTCCTATGGGTATATTTTGGGTAACGATACCGTCACCACCTAAGTCGCAAGGTAACTTGATATGTAGTGAATTGTATGATGGACACAAGATTTTAATGCATTGAAAAATTATATTTTTATTTTAATCTCCTTGTTTCAAATGTTTTTTACCGCATTTTGATATTCTTTGAAAAATCTCGACAATGGTTTATGCAAATTTTCACTATGTATTAATTTCATTCCAATCAAGCTCTTATTTTTATTATTCTTATTATTGACCCCAATTGGAAGGAACAAGTTTTTATAACTCCATAGGATTGGAATACTCATTGAGCTCTAGCCCATTCTTCTAAATTAAATCTTTTTCAAATTCCTAGATTATAGCGTGGCTCGCTTGAACGTGGAAGCTTAGATTTTCTAGAGGATCAAAGGTGGGCATTTTGTAGTTGAGGTTTTGCATAGGGTTACACGAGGATGTAGTTTTATCTTTTGTATTTATGAAGGAAGTTGATTCTAAATATTTTTATTATGAAGTTTGATGTAAAAATGGATTCATGTTAGTGTTTTTGGAAAATGGTGCAGGGGAACTAACTTAGTGGCATGATGATATTTTTGTATTAGAGTAGATTAATTAGTATATAATGGCTGATTGAAAGGTTTTACGCACTATTGGTGATGTAAATATATGGATTGTACAAGCGATTATTGTGTATAGGTGTCATAGTGCTTGAGGTTTGTTTCCTCTATCCACCTTTCCCACCTCACTCCCATAACCAACCACCTCTGCTCTTTTACCCCACCCTCACAATTGATCACCTTTCCTTTCCAACCCACCACATAATCTCCTCCACTAGCTTCCATATTTTAATTTGTAGCCACTTCACTTGTCGAATAATGCAAACCTATTGCAAATTTTATTTTATTTTTTTTCCGTTTGTTAATAGTTTTGAGATTAGGTTTGTGTTTGGGTTTATGGTCCAAATTGGGAAATTTTCAAAAGCGAGAAAACAATTTTTTAGTGACCAAATTGAAAACTTAATGTTTAAAATTTCTAAAGTGTCCCTTCACTTAAGGCTATGTTTGGTATATGGATTTAGGTAAAGGTAAAAGGAAAAAATATATGAAATATGTGAAACAAAGTTTTAAAAAGCAGCCACAACCGTTACGTCACTGTGTTACATAACGGTTGCGGTGGTTACCGCCACCCGTTACAACCGCTATAGCGGTGTGACGGAAATTCAAGTGTAATGGCCGTTTCGGTACTACGTAATGGCCGTAGCAGTACCGTAACGGCCATAACGGTCTGTTAGACACCGTTACACCTTTTTACAAAATTCTGAGGAGACTTTGATAATTGAGTGGAAACGAAAAATAATTTGTGAACTAAACTGAGAGAATATTTTCTTAAGAACAAAATAGTAAGAAATAAGAGTTATTTACACGAAGACCACTAAACTATTAACTCCCTAAACTATAAAATCACATGAATAGACCTCTAAATTATTGAGAAGTAGACCCCTAAACCATAAAAGACTACAAATAAACTCCTGAACTATTGGTGTGTTTTACTTTGACCCCTTTCATCAGGGGGTCGAATTTCTACAAGTGTCTATTTATACGATTTTATAGTTTAGGACATAAAATGATATTTTTCAATAATTTAAGGGTCCATTTATATGATTTTATAATTTAAAAATTCAAAATGATATTTCTCAATAATTTAAGGATACTCCGTGTAAATAACTCATACTTAAAAGAGTGAAAGTGTAATTTACCCAATAAACAATAAAAAATGGAAATAAATCAAATAAGCATATGTTAAAAGCGTAATGCTATAGATTTAAAAGATTTATCAAAATTTCTAGGATAAATTACACTTACACAACTAAGGTTTGAGTTTAATACATATTATCCTGACATTTGGAAAATTACACTAATTCCCCGCAATTGTAATTATTTAGACGGAATAAAAATATTAAACTCATGCGCTCTACATGATGTTAGTGTCACACACAGATATGACGCATTTTGTAAAAATTTCAGTAAATCATTTGACACGTTGAAATTTGCCATGTTAAAAAAGTAGGAGTAATTTATTACCCAATTGCTGGATTTGGGAAAGTGAAACCTGCTAAATTGCCTACTTCCTTCAAAGCTTTCTTCCAACTTTGAACCTTCTCTATCTCCATCTCCATGTCAAGCTTGGAAACCAATTCATCAAATCGTTTCCCGAAATTCCCCTTTTGTTTTCGCACTTCCGATGGATCCACACGGTAAAAAACTGGATAAACGATTTGCCCTCTCGCATCATTGCATTCACGTATCCTCACAAGTTCATCCAAGCACCAACTTGACGAAGCATAGTTTTTCGATATGATGACAATCGAAAACATTGATTCGTCAATAGCTTTGAGGAGTTCTGGCGAAATTTTTTTCCCTCTTTGTAGCTCTTTATCGTCTATGAAGGTGTTGATTCCCTTTTGATTCAACTCTTTATAGAGATGACTGAGGAAATTGTCGCGAATGCTTTGCCTCTGAAGCTCAAAAACACATCGTATGTCCATTGAAGAGGATGAGAAGACGAAGATAATGACGATGATGATGATCGAGTAGAGGAATTGGATCTTTGGAAAGGCACCAAAGCCATTGTGAACTTGAGAGTGAAAACTTGTAGTGTGAATTGGAAATTTTTTTAGATGATCGGGATGACTGTTTTCTCGTGTTTTATATTAGGAATATTTGCGTTATTTATAAGCATTTTGGTCGTTTTCATAACTTCCACGAACTTTCGTTATGGGGTTTTTTAAGAGTAATTACAAGGATAGATTCTCCCTGGTGCACGTAGTAGACTGAATCACTTTTCGGGCTCATTGGATTTGCCACTATTTTTGTTTTGATAATTTAAATTATTTAATATATAAAATTTATTGGGTATTTTATTCTTTTAAAAAAATCACATTAATCAGTTATCGATAGTTATTTGATCACAATTTATTTTGAAAATCAATTTTGTTAGGACCTTTTGTTGTCAAATTCCATGGATCAAAACCAAGGTTGTAACAAGAGTTCTTTAAGAAGTTGGTTTCCTTCAAAACAGGATTACTTTGGAGTTCTGCAAGAAGTTGGTTTTCTACAAGAAGTTGGTTTTCTTTCCCAACTAGGATTGTTTTGGTTTTCTATAAATAGTTGGGTTTCTCCCAAGTCTAGGCTATTCATTGATTCATTGATTGAATTCCTCCAGATCTTCTTTTTGGTTCTTGAAGGTTTATATCTGGGGATATTTTGTTATTTTTCTTTGATGTTTTATTAAGTATTCAACTCATGGTTTAAAGAGAGTACATCAAAGGTTTGTTTGTTATACACAAAAGAGAGAGTTGTTCTTCAGTTGTGGATTCTGAAGAATTCGAGCCTGAAGCTTTGGTGGAATCCAGAGTGACTCATCAGAAAGACAATTCCGTGGTGAAGATGGGATTGGAAGAGGCACATAGAGGTTGGTTCAATTAGGCATTGTGGATTTGCTAGATAATTGAGAGTATACCTGTGTAATTCCTTTAATTCTTCTTAGTGGATTGTCTTGTGGCAGTTGCCCGTGGTTTTTTGATCACAGTTAGAGGTGTCCAATTGTGGTTTTTCCACGTAAAAATCATTGTGTCACTTTCTCTTGATTGTTTGATTGGGATTGTTATATTCTGTTTAAAATTGTTACATAATCACAAACCAACATCTAGAGGGTTTCTAGATTTTTCAATTGGTATCAGAGCGGGTTGTTCTATTTTTTTTTTTGTTTTAAATTTCTTTTAGAACGAGATCTTGTTTGATTTGTGATAATGGATACAATTCGTGAGGGAAATTCTATGGTTCGACCACCCCTACTTGACGGATCCAATTATTCTTTTTGGAAAGCTCGGATGAGATCATTTTTAAAATCTATTGATGAAAAAGTTTGGCAATCTGTCATGAATGGGTGGACCGAACCAACAATTACCGTTGATGGAGTAACTTTCTCCAAACCAATTGATAAGTGGGACACAACTGATTACCAAAATAGTAGCTGGAATAGTAAAGCTATCAATTCTCTCTTTTGCGCTATCACACCTGAAGAGTTTAGTCGGATTTGCAATTGTGAAGTCGCGAAAGAGGCTTGGGATATTTTACAAACTATTCATGAGGGCACTCCTTCTGTTAAACGCTCAAAACTTCAAAGGCTCACATCTAGTTTCGAAAACCTTTCAATGAAAGATAGTGAGACCTTTGATGAATTTTATGCGAAGTTGAGTGACATTGTTAATTCCAGCTTCAATTTAGGTGAAAAAATACCAAAATCCAAAGTTGTGGGAAAAATTTTGAGATCCTTGCCCGATCGGTTCCAACCAAAAGTTACGGCCATTGAGGAAGCTCAAGATGTTGACAACCTCAAGCTAGATCAGTTGGTTGGAAATCTCCAAACTTATGAGGCACATAGATATTTCAAAAAGAAACAAAAAGATTTTGCTTTTAGTAGTGATCATAAAGTGGTAGAGGATTCTGATGAGGATTGTGAGATAGATTCCAAGATTATGGCTGCTTTTGTTAAACAATTTAAAAAATCTTTTTTGAAAAAGAATCCTAATCTTTTAGAATCTACTCACACTCATAAATTCAAAGGCAAAAATAAAGTCAAAATTAATTCTATAGCCAAGAAGGAAAAAGGAAAGATACAAGGCAACTCTGAAAGTGCCCAATGCTATGAATGCCAAGGATTTGGCCACTTTGCCTCAAAATGCCCCACTCGTTTGAAGAAGAAGAAAGCCCTCGCTATCACTTGGGATGATGAATCAGAATCTGATGAAGATGATAGTGACAATGAAGATCAAAGTGAAGAGGGACATAAACAATTCCTTGCTTTCACGGCGGCTTCTGAAGCTGAAGGACAAACAGAGTCTTCGAAGAGGTCAGTTGAGAATACCTCTGATGATGAATCTTCAGAGAGTGATCATGAAGAGCTTGAGCAAGCCTATGAAAAGCTGTATAAGGAGTCTCTTAATTTATTCAAATTGAATGACAAACTCACAAAGAAACTCAAAGCATGTGAATATGAGAATGTCAAACTTAAGGAGGAGATTTCCGAGGCTAGGATCAATGCCATCAAGATAGCTGATGATCAACAAGTTCTTTGTGCAAAACTGTTGACTTGTGAGACAGAGAGGAATGAGCTACAGGAAACTCATGCCATGTATGAAGAAAAGATTGAATCTCTCGAGATGTCACAAGTTGCCTTGGAAGAACTAATGATCAAGAAAGAGGAAGAGCTCAAGTGTGCCATGGTTACCATTGGTCTTTGGAACAAAGGATCAAAGACTTTGGAGGATATCATTGGGTCTCAACAAATCTGTTCAGACAAGAGTGGCATTGGCTTTGGAGGTAAGAAAGAGCAACAACAGAGTGCATCCAGATCTCATGATACAAGAACTCAAGAAAAAGGAGGACATAAGATTCAACATGAGGATAGACTTCTCAAACTTCCTAGAGTTAGTAAGGTAAAAGAAAAGAAGGTATACCCTGTTTTTATTTGTCATCATTGTGGTATGCATGGTCATATTCGCCCTTATTGTTATAAGTTGCATGGGAGAGTGTCTCAAAAGGGTAGAAATTCGAATTCTTTTTGGGTTAGTAGACAACCTTATATGTCTAGGCGGAATACCAAGATTCATGAGGGTGTTCACAACACCACGACATTTACCAAGACCGCTAGACCTGATTTTGTTAAGACCAAAAAGATTTGGGTGAGAAAACTTGACTTGTGTTAATGTATTTACTCTTTTTAGTTTTTTTTTGGGGTCTCTGGGTTTTTTTTTATGAAAAAAAAAATAAATAAATAAAAATGTGTGAATGTTTGTTTGTTTTGTCTTGCTTTGTTTAGAAAAAGAAAAAAAAAAACCAAAAAGATTTTCTTAGTATGGTTTTGCAAGCTTGATTTTTTTTTTTTTTTGAGATGTCCTTGGTGCATATTGGAATTGATGAGAATATCCATTACATGTTAACATGTTTGTGCTTTCTCTGGTCATTACTCATTTTGGAGTGTGTGTTCTTTGATTAGTATGTCTCATTCTGTATACACTCTTGGATTAGCAAATATCGACGTCTTCCGACTTAGTGTTTTTTTTTTATGGACTTCTGGCATTGTATCTTTTGCTTTTCTTGAGGAATTGACCTATACTAGCATATCATGGGTTATGTTGAGTCTCTTAACCATCTTCCATCTTTTTGCATCTCCACGGCTTTCTCCTCAATTCTTTGTAGTCCAGGCATGAGGAAAAGGCTACCTCAGAATCACCAACCAGGCCATCCTTAATATATCCATGCTTCTCTAGTTCGGTTTCCATACTCTTGAGCGTGTCAGCCGCCAATGAAGTGCAAAAGAAAGAAAAAATGTGCAAAAGAAAGAAAAAAAAAAGTGCAAAAGAAAAAAAAAAAGATGTGAAAAAAAATAAAGCATAAAAAAAAAGGATTCATTGATTGAGGGGGAGCCTCCGCTTTTACTCACCAGATACCCCTTGATTCCTAGTGGTTTGACTTTCCTTAGTTATGCTTAGATTCTCTTGTTGGAGGTCCAGCTTTGAATCTTGTGTTTGTCGAACTCCAAGAGTCACACACACACTTTTATCATGGGATCTATACTTTTCACATAATGCATCACTTTCTTTTATGAGGAATCTTCTAGAGGCTGTGCAAATTGTGTTTTCAAGTAATTATGCTCCTTGGATAATCTTGTGTGTTTTAAGGTACAACTCTGAAATTCCTTGCTTGCTCCACCATATTATTTTTGCTATTTTTTTTTTCTTGTTCACTGTTTTCAGTGTTTGTGGTTGTTTTTTAATGAGGGGGAGTTTGATTCATCATTACCAGTGTTTGATGTATATTGATGGTACAGTAGTTTGGTTGATGGTACAGTGTTTTTACTTTTGCTTATATCCTTCTTTGGTACAGTTGGATTGTTAGTATTTTGTTTATGGATTGATTTATATTTTGTTATTTAATCCAGTTCCACATATTTTGGTTGGCTTGTGTGTGGTTATTTTATTTCAGGATAATTGTTCAAGAGCATGGATTTGAGTGTTGGTTCATAGTTGGTGGTGCTGCTTGAGAGATTTTGTTAGGAAATTTGTTTTAGATTGGTTTTATCCAGGATTTGACAAAGGGGGAGATTGTTAGGACCTTTTGTTGTCAAATTTCATGGATCAAAACCAAGGTTGTAACAAGAGTTCTTTAAGAAGTTGGTTTCCTTCAAAACAGGATTACTTTGGAGTTCTGCAAGAAGTTGGTTTTCTACAAGAAGTTGGTTTTCTTTCCCAACTAGGATTGTTTTGGTTTTCTATAAATAGTTGGGTTTCTCCCAAGTCTAGGCTATTCATTGATTCATTGATTGAATTCCTCCAGATCTTCTTTTTGGTTCTTGAAGGTTTATATCTGGGGATATTTTGTTATTTTTCTTTGATGTTTTATTAAGTATTCAACTCATGGTTTAAAGAGAGTACATCAAAGGTTTGTTTGTTATACACAAAAGAGAGAGTTGTTCTTCAGTTGTGGATTCTGAAGAATTCGAGCCTGAAGCTTTGGTGGAATCCAGAGTGGCTCATCAGAAAGACAATTCCGTGGTGAAGATGGGGTTGGAAGAGGCACATAGAGGTTGGTTCAATTAGGCATTGTGGATTTGTTAGATAATTGAGAGTAAACCTGTGTAATTCCTTTAATTCTTCTTAGTGGATTGTCTTGTGGCAGTTGCCCGTGGTTTTTTGATCACAGTTAGAGGTGTCCAATTGTGATTTTTCCACGTAAAAATCGTTGTGTCACTTTCTCTTGATTGTTTGATTGGGATTGTTATATTCTGTTTAAAATTGTTACATAATCACAAATCAACATCTAGAGGGTTTCTAGATTTTTCAAATTTTACTATTGATTGAAATATGTTTTGATCAAATGACTATTCATATCCGATTAATATGATTTTTTACAGAAATGAAATATTCGTCGAATTTCATATATTGAACGGTTTGAATTATAAAAAAAAACTCATGTATGCTTTCATGGTCCCAACAATACATTCCAATCCAATCTCGGACTCCTATCCCATATTACAAATACAATTTGTTTACAATAACGATTTGTTATTTGTAGTTTTGGAGATTCAATTTTTGCTATTTGAAATTTTTAATTTCATAATAAATGGTGATTTTTATTAATAAATTATTAAATTAATTAACAATTTTTGATAAAATTAGAAATTTATTTAAATTAATAATTTATATAATTTTATCATTATATAGGAGAGCAGCTAAAATTTTATTTTTTCAAATAATTTTATTAAATAAAAAATTCTAATTTTTTTTTTTTGTAATTTTTCAAATGACAATGAACAATTCATATTTTGAAAAAGGATAAATTACAAATACACCCCCTGAGGTTTTACTTAAAGTACAGAATGTTCCATGTGGTTTAGAAAATTACAAATATCCCCTGGTTAGAATATTTTATTTAACAAAATTAACTAAAAAAAATAAAATTCATAATTGCTTTTCTATACAATAATTAAATTTCTTAAATTATTAATTGAAACATATTTCTAACGTTATTAAAAACTGTTAATTGACTTGATACTTTATTTATAAAATGGACGATTTATTATGAAATTAGAAAACCTCAAGTGATGGAATGTTATTTCCAGAACTACAAGGTCGATTCATATTTTAATCCGATCTTAGGAAGTGTATTTATAATTTATCCTTGAAAAAATATCAAAAGATATATTTATAATTTATTATTATTATTTTTTAATATAATACCACGTTTTGCAAGTAGTTTTGTCCTGTCTTCCTAACTTTCATGAATTTTAAAAGAAAGATTAATAAAGCATCTCTCCTCACTAAAAATAAATTTCAAAATATGTATTTATAATTTATTATTATTTTTTAATATAAACAAATTTTAGATGCATCTTATTAGAATGTATATAAAAAGTAAAATAAATTGGCTAAAATATTTATTAAAAAAATTAATATGAAAAAAATTTATTCAGATTTTTGTTTGTTTTTAGTGAATTGTTTTTTATATTTTAGTTAAATGTTTTTACTTTTTAGATGTATCTAAAAAACTTTTAAAAAATTTGACTAAAATATGAAAAAAGTTCAATAAAAACAAACGAAAATCTATTTAAAAATATTTTCTAAAAATTAAAACCAAACAAGGACTTATGTTCAAAATTTGATAAAAAATATTAATAGTCATGTAATATACAAATATTTTATTATATATAACTCACCCTCCGAATACAAACTCGAACCCTAGTATAATAATACATTTTTTTATCTAATATGGTAGCTAACGTGACATTTTATGTCTAATTTTGAATAAAATTTAACTTTAAGAATAAGTTAAAAAATATTTAAAACATGAAAGGCTAAAGTAAAAAAAAAAATAGTATATACACAAATTTGCTACAGTGTAATGGCTAAAAACAAAGACCACAACCATATAGATTGTTGCTAAAAAATGGACATAAATTTCAATGAGAAATTGGAAATTGAAAACTAAAAACCAAAAAAAGTAGGATGGAGTGAATTTGGTTTTGATCATTATAATGATTCAACATTACCACAGCCATTACTCATACTTTCAATAAAGCTCCAAGCATAGATTAAAATGTACAATATTTGCTTTCGTAATTATTATATCTTCAAATCACATATGAACTAAATTGGGCAATAGTTTATCTTCTTAACATTTCTCACATATGTAATATCGTTCCACCATAACTTACCATACTGACCAATGAGTCCTAGGAGAAGCCACAAAAAGCACTAGAAGACCATAAGCTTCCTAAGCAAGCAATGGCCCTTGTAGTCATGAAAAGTAGATAGGGGGTTTTGTCAAACCCTGTCCATTACCTATCCATCGATGCCACAACACAGTCATAGCTTGGCTCCTATCCATCGCTGCCCAATCCCTGTCCATCGCAATTTATATCTGTTAGGTTTTTATTTTTGGCAAACCCGTTTGACAAACCTCCTTTGAGTTGTAATTTTATTGGCATTTTATTTTCAGTGAGGCTATGAGTTTATTAGATGCGAATCCAACCCGAATCAAGCCTTGTAGAGAAGTTTGTGATATTAATGCTTTCAAGATTGCCACTTCGCTGATTATAACGGGGGTCGAGCTGCCCGGTCAGCTTGCGGCCTGAAGCAAAATGCAAAAATACATTCAAAGTTGCCTGTCTGATCATGTTATACTTTTCTAGTTTTTCCAGTTTTGGCCTTCCCGCTCGAGCGGGGAAAGTGGCGCTCGAGCGGGGTTTGCAAGCTCACAGTATCTCTGTTTTGCCTGAAAAAATATTGGAAGGTGTGATTCTCCGCTCGATTGGGGAAACGGACGCTCGAGCGGGGAGCCTATATGAAATCACAAAATATGAAGTCTCCGCTCGAGCGGACCGCGCGATCCCAGATTTCCAGATTCATTATGGAGTTGGTTTTCTTCTGAAACAAGGTTTATTTTGGGTTTCTATAAGAAGTGGGATTACTTTGGAGTTCTGCAAGAAGTTGGTTTTCTACAAACAAGAAGTTGGCTTTCTTTCCCAACTAGGATTGCTTTGGATTTTTTATAAGTAGTTGGTTTTCTCTCAAAACTAGACTACTCATTGATTGAATTCCTCCAGATCTTTTTTTTGGTTCTTAAAGGTTTATATCTGGGGATATTTTGTTATTTTGTTTGATGTTTTATTGAGTATTCAACTCATGGTTTAAAGAGAGTACATCAAAGATTTGTTTGTTATACACAAAAGAGAGAGTTGTTCTTCAGTTGTGGATTCTGAAGAATTCGAGCTTGAAGCTTTGGTGGAATCCGAAGTGGCTCATCAGAAAGACAATTCCGTGGTGAAGATAGGGTTGGAAGAGGCACATAGAGGTTGGTTCAATTAGGTGTTGTGGATTCACTAGATAATTGAGAGTATACCTGTGTAATTCCTTTATATCTTCTTAGTGGATTGTCTTGTGGCAGTTGCCTGTGGTTTTTTGATCACAGTTGGAGGTGTCCAATTGTGGTTTTTCCACGTAAAAATCGTTGTGTTTCTTTCTCTTGATTGTGTTGATTGAGATTGTTTTCTACTGCTTATTATTGATACATAATCACAAATCAACATCTAGGGTTTCTAGATTTTTCAATATCCCTTATCTTCTTTTGGTTTTTTGGAATTTAATTGTGCAGAAAATCAAATCCTCTACAATATGCAAAACGAAACTAACATTTCCATGCCTTATTATTTAAGAATTGACGCCATTATGTGTTGGAGTTGGTGGGAATGCTAATAAGCGCACAATTAAATCATTACAAATTGTTACATTAATTATTCTATTTTTTTACATATCTTTTCATAAAAAAATTTTTTTTTTAAAAATTAAATAGTCAATTCCCAATCGAACCCTTAATATGATTTTTTTTAGATACATAAAAGGATGAAATTAATTTTTGTGAGATAATATTTTAGAAAAATGATAAATATGTATATATATTATTATTTTAACAAAAAATTTGTTAGGGTGTTCTGCACGTGTGGAATGGTGTAGGCCTTGAAGAGTTTTGGGGGAGGAGCTTTGCATATGCAGTGAGGTGTGCCCACATGTAAGGCTGTGTAAAATACTGCCTAATTCGCTAAAACCGCACTGATCCGCATCAATCCACAACGCTCTAACCGCTAACCGCGGTTTAAACTTTAAAATTTATAATCCGCCAACCGAACCGCTCCACTTCGCTATAGTTAATACAAATATATTTTTTAACTTTCAATAAAATATCAATAGAAAATAAGTGTGAGAGAGATTTAAGATATTAAATTTATTACAAATTAGTGCTTATATATATGAAACATATTATGTAAAATTACTTTCTGTTATATATCTAAAAAATATTATATAAATCAGTGTTATTGTCACGACCCGAACCCACCCTTATGGGTTAAGGACATAACCGGCAAGTAATCCTGAGATTACCTATGGCCTTAAAACAGAATAGACATAACTCAACAGAGTAAATGGGCCAAACGGAAGCAATAATCAAAAACTTTGTCCATAGAGCCGTGCTTATATGCACTTCAAAACAAACCATACCCGTATACGTTAATAACCCACGCCAAAAGTACAACACCATAAATTCTTTAAGACAGGATCATCCAACTAAGTCAACCCATGACAAACTATTTACAAATATACACAAAGTCCTTGCTAGCAAGACAAAATATAATTACATAACAACATGGCAAGGGTAGGTCTCGTGCGTGAGACACAAGGCTGACTTTCTCAAAACTCATGTTGTTCCTGGCAGACTTCATTGGGGTTGGGTTTGGACTTCCCTCGGCTCACCTACAAACACATGAATGAGCGTGAACGATAGCGCAGTGAATAATATCAAATACAGAAGTCATATAAACAATACGTAGAACAACATACTCCAAACGGCCTTGGGCCCAATTCATATTTCTACTTAACATATGTACATTTATACCAAGATTAGACCAAGTGGTTGCAGTTCCAAACATACTGGCCTTTAGCCCATTCGGATTTCCATTCATGTCAAAACGGCCTTCGGCCTATCCATTTATGTTAAACGGCCTTTGGCCCATTCATTTATGTCTGTAACACGTCTGCGGGGAACCTCGCTACAGTTCGGACTCCTTTTGTTTGTTGCGGTTCTAAATCTGAACCAAAGAGTCCAACTCTGGCAAATCGTTTGAGAAAACAGATTTTTGAAAAGAAGTGCCAAACATGGACTGCTTTGCCAGATACAGAGTCGCCACCTAAATATTTTTTAAATGGGAAATTTAGGAAACCCTGACTCGGTGCCGAAGGCCACATGTCTGTCATCACCAAAGTGGTCTTGGCTCGGGAGCTTGGGTATGATCGGGGAAGGTCAGCTATGAGTACCCCCTTTCGCCCGGTCCTAGGACCGGCCTCTACTAACCGTGATATCCGTTTTTGAAAACTTTACATGTTCTTATTCCGGTTATTAACCCAGAGTTACTATGTGATGCGCACAACACAAAAGTATAGACTAGATTGCCTAACTTGGAAATAAACATTGCATATCCGTTTTGTCTCGAAAAACGTGTTAGATTTTGCTACTCTCAAGTAGGCTAAAATACGGATTTCAATGAGTTGTTCCAACTCAAGCAATCCAACCTCCACCCACAGGCATCCAAACAGTAATATCACATAAGCACTTAGCCGCATGGCAAGCATACTGTCATGGCAACATTCACACGCATGCGATATGCTAAAGCATAAAAAACTTACATCGTACTCCGTGCCAAAAGCAATAACCCGGTTAGCAAACATGCATGACCTAGTTCATGTTAAGTGGCTAATGCAACACAGGCATTGATGCAATCTAGAGTAGGCTCGGCTAACCCTAAACATGGCATGTGAAATGTGCGAGTAGCACGTATTCAGTTTGGAATTGAAAATTGCAATGCAGTTTGTATGATGTACCGAGCCCGGTGCATGTAAACAAATGCATGAATGCACGCATGCATAGCATAAGGTATGCTAAAATAAGTATGCCCTAATCTACCATCAAAGCCAGTAAATAAAAGGGAGAAAGAAATGGGGGTTGGAAGACATACACCCACTCACACACACTTATTACAATTATGCCCTCACTCGGAGGAACCAAAAGAATAATACAAATTAATTAACTACGCAAGCTAATTAAATATTACAAATTCACTAAATTAATTAGACAAATGATTAATCTAATTAAAGCAGTAAGTGCCTCGGGGAGAGGACTCAAATGCGGCGCGCGCCCGGGATTCACTCGGAATCGCACTGTCATGCAAGTGTGCCTCTGTTTTCCCTGCTATCCTCCTCAGAACATTGCTAAAGTCCCAGGAGTGCCTCTCAGGGCATTACGGAGTACCACCGGCTGGGGTAGAGCACCACCGGCTGAAGGATATGGCCACCGGCACTGAATGAAGCTATCGGCTGACAATTGACTGCCGGTCGGCACTAAAGAGTGCCGGTCGGCACTAAATGCCTGCAAAACCTGCAACTCACAGCAGCAGAGGGCAACAACTTGCATGGCAATGTAATTCAAAGCATGTATGCACCAAACACAACCCTCATCATGTTTTTGACTCAAAGGAAGGTGTGCCTTGGTTCTCGGACCACCAATCACGCATTTCCATGCATGATGGCCCAAAGAACCAAGAGTACAATCTTGATTTCAAATGCATGCAAACCACATAGACAAACAAGGGTGCCAAACCTCCATCATACTTCACTTCAAGAGGCCTAGCATGTATGCCAATGTGATGCAATCCTAAGCATGTTATCTAGCATGCAAAATGGATAATGCAAGGCATCTATGCAAACATACAAATGAGCATGCAAGGCAAGCATGCAAACCACATGGGGGAGGGACTTAGACATGATCTAGGCAGCTCCTATAGGCCTAAAATCAGTGGCCAAAATGCTAAGTTATGATGGTCAAACACACATGAACACATACACATGTTAAGGCACCAACACTTAAGCAAAATAAACAACATTCAAGCACACTTGAAATGAGTTAAACATGGACTACTAGCATGCATATGAAGCTCTGAAAATCACTCAAAACATGATGCCAAATTATGCAACAATGCGAGCTAAACATGCAACAAAAGGTCCAAGTACTTGAAACAAGCCATGAAGGCTTAAACCAAGGCCAAGTCTACCAAGCCTCACAAGGCTAAGGGGACTCAAAACAGGTCACAAGCAGACCTAAACAAAGCCTAAGGAGCACCTAGATGGCATCTAAAAGGCTCAAGCACAAAGGCATACATAATGACCAAAACATGGAGCATTTAACACATACTCTTAAAGCATTAAAGAAGCATGCAAGGCAATCAAACAAGCACATCCTAAGGTCTGAAATGGCATGTTAAATGGTTCCAAACCATTGAAAATAGTGCAAGCATGGCATACTACACATTCATGCTCTCAAGGCCAACAAGCCGAATGCAAAGGAGCTATGTAATGCATGATGAGATCGACCCAAATGGCTATGGACAGAGCTAAATCATGGCAAAATGATCATACAAGCTTCATGGATCTAGGCCTAAAACATACTAGAAATGAAGGCACACAACCTAGGCATGTTAAGGCAATAAGAGGCATTACATGATAACTATGCTAAGTATGCATAGGAGACCAAAACCAACTTAGGAACATGTTATATCATGGCAATATAAGCATGGAAAACAAGCCAAACATGCTCAACACACACTCAAGCATGAAGCTCCATAAGGAAGCAAAATTTGCCCTTTTCAAGGACATCAAGGAGAGGGGGTGGCCTTCTCCTTCTTAAGACTCTAAGGCATGCTCTTCACCACTGAAATCCCTCAAGATTTCAGTGGTGAAGAGATCCTAACACCAAAGTCTCGGATCTCCCACAGAATAGCACAAAAAGTGGCCTTTTCAAGGCCTAAGGGTGGTCAATCTTGCTCAAACCACAAAACACTCTTAATGAACAATAAAGAGGCTTAAAAAATAGAACTTTTATGTGTTATATACTAAGCACAAAAACAGTTCTAAACTAGGTAAAAATGGATTGCAAAAATGGGGAATAAAGAGAGTTAGTGTCTCACCCTTGTTGACCTCTTTGACAAAGATGTAGTTGATGCTTCCTTAGGCTCAAAATCTGTCAAGAACTTCAAAAAACAGCTCCTAGAACCTCAGTTGCAAGGAGAAGGTGAAACACTAGGTGTTTGTGTGCAATAGTAAGGCACAAAACACCTAGACACACAAGAGAAAGATAGAGATAGAAGGTGTATGCAACTCAAACCCTAGAAAAACCAGAGCTTCTCTCTCTCTTTTTCTCTCTAACTCTCTAAATTTGCTAACCCTTGAGCCAAGAGAAGAGAGCTTCTCCTTATAGGCAACAAAGACTTACAAACTAAGTCATCCAAGGGCTCATCCCTCCATACACGCTAAACAGCTGTCTAAAAATATCTCATAAAGCAGCTGTAAAGTAGTCGGCAGGGAAAAATGGTAATTTTTCCAAAAAGAGTGCCGACCGGCACAAAACAGTGCCGGTGGCAACAACAACTAGCCGGTGACCTCTAGCCCCAGCCGGTGGTGTGTGGGGATGCCTCACAAGGCATTCCCTGCCCCTCCAAGGCAAAGCACAAGTGTTTGGTGCAAAACCCAACACAAAACGATCGAGTTCGGAGGTCCTGAGGCAAGGCGCGCGGGCCGAGAACTCCGGGAACTCCAAACGGACACAAACATGGATAATCACCGAGTGTTCAAGCGGTGACGTCCAAGTCTTGAGGACGGTCAAAAATGGGGTGTCTACAGTTGCCCCTCTTTGACAGAACTCATAAGTCATAACAATGACGGGAGTGAATGTCAAAGCCCAGAGACGACCCATTTTTGACAAGGCCGAAGACTTGGACAAACATACAAAGCGCAAATGGTTGAACTCGCAAGCTGCCTACGTATCCCTCAGGGAATCAAACCAGCGTAGTTCATGCAGGAGGCACACGTGCCAAGGATAAGATATGCGCCTGTAGGCGGGGGCAAAATGCAACTGAACATGCAAGAAACCGAGCATAACTTATGATCATGCAAAGGAAGCTGTAATGAAGCACATATGCGACAGTTATAAGCTAACATGCAACAGTCTACACTACAATGCAGAAAGGATGTAAGAGAATTATGCAATTCTCAAAACGTCTCACTCGGGAGATACAATACCTGTGCGGCTCGCCTGGTTCCACCAGCGGTAAATGAACCGTACATACAATATCGTGCCTGCAAAGAAAGCAAACTTAACAGGTACAATATGATTAGCAACATGCATGATATGCAATATATACAAAACTATGTATGAATAATGCAAACGAAAATGTAATGCAATTGAAACTATGCAAACTATATACAAAGCGATTGAATCATGATTCAATCATGAGCGGTTCAAAACCTCACATATGTCAAGTAGATTGATGGAAGTGGCAAGTCTGTCTACCATAGAAAAGGTGTCGAAGCCCTCAAGGCGCGAGCGCACACAGAACTATGAGTAGTGTAGACAGACACAAGAACAAGTATTGGGTGGAATGACATAAGTGGGGAAACGACCCGCTGAGGAAAGAATAATGATCCTAATGCCGGATGCAACGATTATACTATAATGCAATGGAAAAGGATACAATGGATATGGCACGCGGGCCAAAACCAAATCTTGCCTAGGAAAGGCATGTACGCATACAAACCGCGTCTAACACAGAAAATGCGCTGCAACCCTCAAACCAAGCTCGTCAAGGAATAGGCGCGTACACAAGAACTGTGCTTCGTCGTGAAAAGTAAGGGCACATACCAGACCAAGCTCAACCTGGAAAGGCGCAAGCCATAGATGGAAGGGATGCAGTGAAATGCATGCAATGAAATAGATACAATGGATATGGCACGCGGGCCAAACCAAATCTTGCCTAGGAAAGGCATGTACACGTACAAACCATGTGTAGCACAGAAAATGCGCCGCAACCCTCAAACCAACATACCAACGTGGAATAGGCGCGTACACAAGAACTGTGCTTCGACGTGAAAAGTAAGGGCACATACCAGACCAAGCTCCACTTGGAAAGGCGCAAGCCATAGATGGAAGGAGATGCAGTGGATGCATGCAACTAAAATGCAATGGACATATGCACTATACTACAGTGATGATGCATGACATATGCATGTTTTTTTTTTTGTTGTTTTAAATGTTTGAAATGCATGACATATGCAATATTATCAATGATGCATGACATGCATGTGTTGTTTTTTTTTTTTTTTTTTTTTTTTGAATTTTTTGAAATTTTTTGGAATGCATGACTGTAGACACCCCATTTTTGACCGTCCTCAAGACTCGGACGTCACCGCTCGAACACTCGGTGATCATCCATGTGTGTGTTCGTTTGGAGTTCCTGGAGTTCTCGGCTCGCGCGCCGTGCCTCAGGACCTCCGGACTCGACCGTTTGTGTTTGGTTTTGCACCAAACACCTGTGTTTTGCCTTAGAGGGACAGGGAATGCTTTGTGAGGCATTCCCACATACCACCGGCTGTGGCTAGAGGCCACCGGCTGGCTGTAGTTGCCACCGGCACTATATTGTGCCGGTCGGCACTATTTTGTGCCGGTCGGCACTCTTTTTGGCAAAATTACCATTATGCCCAGCCGACCACTTTACAGCTGTTTTATGAGATATTTTTAGACAGCTGTTTAGCTCTTGTTTCCCCTCCATACACGTGTATGGAGGGATGAACCCTTGAATGACTTAATTGGTAAGTCTTTGTTGCCTATAAAGAGAAGGCTCTTCTCTTGGCTCAAGGGTTGGAAAGTTTGAGAGAGTTAGACATAGGAGAACCTCTGGTTTAGGGTTTGAACTTTGTATCTATTGTATCTCTCTTCTTCCCTCTCATTTTGCACACTAGGTGTTTGTGCCTTACTATTGCACATTAACACCTAGTGTTTCACCTTCCTTTGGTAACTGAGGTTCTAAGGGCTGGTTCTTGACATTTTTGACTGGTTTGGACCTCAAGGAGGCAACAACATCAACTCTTGTGAAGATAGTCAACAAGGGTGAGAAACTTGCACTTTATTTCCCATTTTTGCACTCCATTTTTACCTAGTCTAGGACTGTTTTTGTGCTTAGTATATAACACATAAAAGTTCTGATTTTTAACCCTCTTTATTGTATATTAAGAGTGTTTTGTGATTTGGGGAGGTTTGACCCCCTTTAGACCTTGAAAAAGGTCATTTTTTGTGCTATTTTGGAGAGATCCGAGATTTTGGTGATAGGATCTCTTCACCACTGAAATCTTGAGGGATTTTAGTGGTGAAGAGCATGCCTTGAAGTCTCAAAAAGGGGAGGGCCACCCCCTCCCCTTGAGGTCCTTGAAAAGGGCATGTTTTGGTCTCTTAAGTGAGTCTATGCTTGAGTGTGTGTTGAGCATGTTTGGCTTGTTTTCTATGCTTATATTGCCATGATATAACATGTTTCCAAGTTGGTTTTGGTCTCCTATACATGCTTAGTATAGTTGCCTTGTAATGCCCCTTTTATGCCTTAACATGTCTAGGTTGTATGCCCTAGTTTCTAGCATGTTTTAGGCTTAGATTTGTGAAGCTTGTAAGCTTATTTTGCCATGATTTAGCTCTGTCCATAGCTATTTTGGCCAATCTTAGCATGTATTTGGTAGCCTCTTTGTATTTGGCTTGTTGGCCTCAAAAGCATGAATATGTAGTATGCCATGCTTGCTTTATTTTGATGGTTGGAACCATCTAGCATGCCATTTCAGTCCTTCATACATGCTTGTTTGATTGCCTTGCATGCCTCTTTAATGCTTCAAGAGTGTGTGTTAAGTGCCCCTTGTTTAGGCCTTATTGCATGCCTTTGGTTTAAATGACTCTTAGATGCCATCTAAGTAGCTCTTTGGTCTTGCTTTAACATGCTAAGAACTTGTTTTTGGTTGTTAAGTACATGCCATATGTGTTTGTGCTAAGTGTGGTTTAATGCCCTATTGACTTGCTTTAAGCCTAGGCCATTTGCATGCTTTGTTTGGAATGCTCTATTGCATGATTTGGCATCATGTTTAACATAAATTTCAGAGCTTTAAGCGCATGCTATTAGTCCATGTTTGGCCTCTTTAAGTGTGCATGAGAGTTGCTTTTGTATGCCTAGGTCTTGAGCCTTAACATTTGCATGTGTGTGTGTGCATTTGGTCTCATTTCCTAGGCACTTTGGCCACTGATCTTAGGCCTTTTAGGGTTGCCTAATTCATGTCTAAGTCCATTATTCCATTGGATTGCATGCTTGTATTATATGCTTGTTTGTATGCTTGCATAAATGCATCATATTGTCCATCTTGCATCCTAGATAACATGCTTAGGATTGCACCACATTGACATGCATACCAAGCCTCTTGAAGTGAGTTTGATAGAGGTTTGGTACCCCTTTTGTGCCTATGTGTTTTGTATGCATTTGAAATCAAATTTGCACTCTTAGTTCTTAGGGCCATCATGCACAGAAATGCGTGATTGGTGGTCCGAGAACCGAGGCACATGCCCCCTTGAGTCAATAACATGATAGAGAGTGTGTTTGATGCATAAATTGCTTGAATTGCCTTGCCATGCATAGTCTTGCCCTCTGCTGCTGTGAGTTGCAGGTTCTGCAGGAATTAAGTGCCGGCCGGCAGTATTTGGTGCCGACCGGCAGTGTATCAGTGGCCGATAGCTTCATCTGTAGCCGGTGGCCAAACCCCGCAGCCGGTGGCCAAACCCCTCAGCCGGTGGTGATCTTCAGGGTATGTGGAAGGTGTCCCAGGACTTTGGCAGCCTTCAGAGGAGGAGAGCAGGGAAAACAGAGGCAAATCATGCATGGCAGTGTGATTCCGAGTGAGTCCCGAGCGTGTGACGCATCTGGCCCTCTTCCCGAGGCATTTATTGCTTTAATTAGTCTAATTGATTTGTTAATTAATTAGGCTTCTTGTAATATTTAATTAGCTTGCGTAGTTAATTAATTTGTATATTCTTTCGGTCCCTCCGAGTGAGGGCAAATTTGTAATAAGTGTGCGTGAGTGGGTGTATGTCTTCCAACCCCCATTTCTTTCTAACCCGTTTATTTACCTGCTTATGGTAGATTAGGGCACGTCTATCTTAGCATACCCTATGCAATGCATGTGTGCATTCATGCATTTGTTTACATGCACCGGGCTCGGTACATCATACAAACTGCATTTGCAATTTTCAAATTCCAAATTGAATACATGCTATTTGATTGCATTTCACATGCCATGTTTAGGGTTAGCCGAGCCTACTCTAGATTACATTTCTGCCTGTGATGCATTAGCCATTTAACATGAACTAGGTCATGCATGTTTGCTAACTAGTTTACTGTTTTGGCACGGAGTACGATGTAAGTTTTTATGGCTTTAGCATATCGCATGCGTGTAAATGTTGCCATGACAGTATGATTACCATGCGGCTAAATGCTTATGTGAGATAAACTGTTTGAATGCCTGTGGGTGGAGGTTGGATTACTTGGGTTGGAAAAAACTCATTGAAATCCGTGTTTTAGCCTACTTGCGAGTAGCAAATTCCAAAAGCGTTTTCAAAACCAACGGATATGCAATGCTTGTTTCCAAATTAGGCGATCTAGTCTATACTTGTTTGCTGTGCGCATAACATAGTAATTCTAGGCTAATAACTGGAATAAGAACATGTAATGTTTTCAAAATCGGATATCACGGTTAGTAGAGGCCGGTCTTCGGACCGGGCGAAAGGGGGTGCTCATAGCTGACCTTCCCCGATCGTACCCAAGCTCCCGAGCCAAGACACTTTGGTGATGACGGACACGTGGCCTTCGGCACCGAGTCAGGGTTTCCTAAATTTCCCCTTTTTAAAATATTTAGGTGGCGACTCTGTAATCTGGCAAAGCAGTCCATGTTTGGCACTACTTTTCACAAAAAATCTGTTTTCTCAAACGATTTGCCGGATTTGGACTATTTGGTTCAGATTTAGAACCGTAACAAACAAAGGGAGTCCGAACTGTAGCCGAGGTCCCCCGCGGACGTGCTACAATGACATATGCAATATTTACAATGATGCATGACACATGCAGTATGATGCGATGGCTGCGATTGCAGTTTTTCCTATTCTCCCAACGGGGCGATATACTAGGTTGGTTCAGTGTCCAGAATTGAGGCGTAGACACGCCGCCTCAACCTATGGGGCTTCCATACAGATTTCAAGCCGAGGGTACATCCCCCTGGGTATTCAAACCAGACTTTAGTCTCGGAAATTCCGAACCTTTGCGTTCTAGGCATAAGCCGTTCGAACTCTAGTTTTCACCGTCCCAGTTGGACTTCTAGGAACTCACCGGAAACACAGGCAGGTGGCTTTACCAGACCACCGAAAGTCGTTCGGGCACGACAACACCGAAGGAATTGCACCTTCAGAGGATTTAAGGTCTCCTAGACCGGGATGTGAAATGTATGCATGACAATGCATGTTGTTTTTTTTTTGAAATGCGCGCCAACGCGCGGCTTTTGAGATGCATGACAATGCAAATGAGCGGGTTTAAGGTCTCGCCAGACCAGTGTGGGGCAACAATAAGATGCGCAGAATAGCGCGATGGAATGCATGCAAAATGCAATATGATGCGCAAAATAGCGCGATGCGTTAGACAACGCGAGTGCACAAAACAGTGCGAATGAATGCATGCCAAATGCAATGAGGTGCACACCTTAATGCACCGAAGGTCTTGCACCTCCCGAGGATTTAAGGTCTCCTAGACCGCGCGTGTTTAAGGTCTCGCCAGACCCAGGGGGGGCAACTGATGAGGTGCGCGAAACAACGCGATGGAATGCATGCCAAATGCAATGAGGTGCACACCTTAATGCACCGAAGGTCTTGCACCTCCCGAGGATTTAAGGTCTCCTAGACCGCGCGTGTTTAAGGTCTCGTCAGACTGGGGCAACGATTACACAACACTTAAGTGCATGCGATGTAAATGGGGCGAATGAGACGTGCGTGTCTCAAAAGATGGAAAATGGAGTGCAATGAGGTACACGTGCCTCAAAGGATGGAAAATGAAGTGCAATGAGGGTGCGCCAAATGGCGCGATGAAATGCATGCCAAATGCAATGAGGGGCGACCTAACACGCCGAAGGTCTTACACCTCCCGAGGATTTAAGGTCTCCTAGACCGGGATGCAAATATGGTGAAGGTTTCGCACCCTCCAAGGATTTAAGGTCTCCTAGACCGTACGTGTTTAAGGTCTCGCCAGACCGGACGGGGCAACGATACAAAGCATAAATGCATGATAGTGCTCGTAATAAAGCGCGTGACAATGCAGTCAAGCGGGTTTAAGGTCTCGCCAGACCACGCGTGTTTTTGGTCCCGCCGGACCATACGTGTTTAAGGTCTCGTCAGACCGTAGGCGAACAATGAGGTGCGCGAAATAGCGCGATGGAATGCGAAATGCAAAACGAAATGCAAAGTGAAGCACGTGAAGTAGTACACCTCACGTGGATCAAAATGAGATGCAAAATGAAACACGTGAATTAGTACACCTCACGTGGATCAAAATGGAATGCAAAATGAAACACGTGAAGTAGTACACCTTACGTGGATCAAAACGGAATACAAAATGAAACACGTGAAGTAGTACACCTCACGTGGATCAAAATGGAATGCAAAATGAGGCATGCGTACCTCGAAATGCAATGAAATGCAAAATGAGATGCAAAATGAGGCACACATACCTCGAGATGCGATGAAATGCCAAATGAAAGAGTATGACACGCATGCCATACGACAATGCAAAACGGCGCAAGTCGCAAGGGACGTGCAAGATGGCGCGATACGATGCGCCGGACAATGTAATGGATGCACGTGACGTACACGGGCAACTTTTGAATCTCTGTAAATGACAAAAGGATACAAAAGGATACAATCTTCGCTTGAATTTGGGTGCCACTCTCAGTAGACATAGTTCGAAGTCGAAACGGAGGCCGGTTGAACATCGGGGGTGCATTTTCTTGCACTTTCTTGAGCTATGAAGACCCAAAACTCCTCAATTTGCCTAAACAGGGCCTTGGGAACACCACCGGCTGGGTGGGAAGGTCACCGGCTGCCGTCGGCTGCCTAAACTTCTCCACCGGCACAACAATGTGCCGACCGGCACAAAATAGTGCCGACCGGCCAAAAGTCGCTGATCGGGGGCAGTTTTGCCATTTTGCTTCGGGCCTTTTAAAATAGGGCTTGAAACCCTATTTCTTCACTTTCCCTCCGCCGAAATCTCTCTCTCTCTATCTCTCTAGAGCTTTGTTCTCTCCTCTTTTGCTCATTCCTTTGAGTTTTCGCGTCATTTTCGTCGTCCGATTCGCGAAGTTCACCGCGTTTTCGGACGTTTTGAACCGATTGAAATCTCATTTCGGTGTTCCCTTTGCTATTTCTGCCTTTTCGGGACTTGTTCCCCTTGATTTTCTCTACATTTCCGTGTATTCTCATCTTCCGACCTTCCCGGCCATTTCCGGCCCTCTCGGGGTTGACCTTCTCGGTTGACCTTTCATATTCCGACCCGGTTTTCATCTTCCGGTCATTTTTCTCACCACCACTACCATGGCAGACGACGCTCCTCATGTCGGGACTCCCCCGGATCACGAGATGGATCCCGGGGTTGAGCTCCTCCCGCCGAGCGAGCGACCATTCGACCCGGCGACCTATCGCCCGGCTCTTCACGTACTTCCGCCAGATGGACTCCGCCACTTCCGCGGTTTCGACAGGGCTTTGGACCCGGAGCTTCTGCTACGCGAGCCGACCTCGCACCTGTCCTTCGGTGCTTCCGAGGTAACCCTTTTCTCTGCTTTACTTTCTGCAATGTAGAACTGTAAACTGTCAACTGCCATAGCTGATTACAACCCCTAATTGCTTAGCTCTGATACATTGTACTGTAGTCGATTGTAGACAAATTCACAACTGATATCTGCTTAGGACCGACACACATGCACACACACTGCACTAGCCTGAATCACCCAAACACGGCACACCGCATTTTACTACAAATTCACTAACACCTGGTACTCATTTGAATCTGAAAAGATATTGTATGCCGTATCTAAACTGAACCACACAAAGCACGCTGACGCATCATACGTTGTAGTCCACCTACTGGCACACTATAACCCGATATCTGCTTGAATCTGAAGAGATGTACATACATGTACCATATCTGTATGCTGACCTTCACAAACATACTGACATATCACAGGCCGTAGTCCACCGTAGTACACTGAAACCTGACATTTGCTTGCATCTGAAAAACGTATGCACGTGCACTATGTTCACAATGCATCACACTGACGCATCACACGTTGTAGTTTACTGTAAGCACACCGACACCCCGGTTTCTGTTTGAATCTGAAAATCTGCACACATGCTAGATTTGTATTGACTTCAACATGTTTCCTCGGAACTGTGCATTTCATATTGCTTTGCAACCATTTGTTTATAAACAGGGAGATTCCCATACCATCCGTGGGTATGGGAATGTTTCAGCTCGAGATTGGTACCTGGAGCTCCCGGAGGCGGTCCGACACATCGTGGATGAGGCGGGCTTTGGTTCCTTCTACAGGGGTCTGACCCGACTCACTGCCTGCAGGCCTCTTCTAGCTGCCCTAGCAGAGAGGTGGTGGGACACCACCGATTCATTTCACCTATCGGCGACTGGGGACATGACGATGACCCCTTATGACTTCTCGGTGCTCACCGGCATCGGGGTTGGGGGTGATCCGATCCCCTTCGACACCGATATGGACGAGTGGACTGCCGCTCAGATCCACTTACTTGGCGCGGTTCCGCCTCTTGCACGTCCAGGCTTTGTCCGCTATTCCTGGTTCGAGGGGCAGTTCCGAGTGCAGCCTCTTCTTGTCGACGCGGCTCCGATGACCGAGGCGGCCGTGGAGCAGTATGCACGCGGCTTCTTGATGTTTTTGTTGGGGACCACCCTATTCGCCGACCGTGCGAACACCGTGCCTCTCTGCCTACTCAGCGCACTGGTGGACGTCCGGGACATCTTGCGCTATGACTGGGGTGGCGCGGCCCTGGCCACTCTCTATGGCTACATGAGCTCAGTTTCCCGCGGCAGCGGACAGTTGCTCGGGGGCTACTGGCAAGCTTGGGAGGTACGTCTTCTTCTCTGCTTTTCATTTCTGTTCTGTGCTTTCTGTACTCTGCACACTGCACGCACTGTAGTTTGCTTTACACTTGCTGTATACTGTACACACGGCACACACATACTCCTGCTTTACACTGACTGTACACTGTTCACACTGTACACTCCGCTCAATATACTGCACAACACACGGCTCTGCTATTTCTGCTTTACTCTGTATTCTGCTTTATCTGATGATCATACTGACATCTGTCTTGCAGTTGTGGGTCTATGCCTACTTTCCCAGGCTAGAGCCAGTACCGGAGAGGGAGACTCCTCTGGTCGTCCCTTTCTCACGCCGCTATGACGGGAGGTGCACACGGCGGCCTCGTGAGACTTTCAGCTTCTTCCGTCGCTACTTTGATACCATCACCTCCGCCGAGGTATGTTTTACTTACAGTTCATTTAAGCTTCACTTTTCCACTGTGTATTTGCAATACTAGTAGGTAATAAACTGTATTTCAATTTCAGATCACCTGGCAGCCATGGGCTCCTCTGCCAGCGATAGTGCGGGATCGGTTTGCTGGCGCGATCGAGACCTCGCGTTACCGGATTTTGCTGGAGGGCCCGGTCTGTCGGGCTTGGTACCTGGGTGAGCGCTTCTTGCGTCAGACCTCAGGGTTACCTGAGCAGATAGTCCCCGGAGCACCCTCCTGAGCATATGAGGGACACCGAGCGTTTCAACGCTGAGCAGATGGCGGACTACACCATCGGTTGGGAGGCGGCCGGCTTCAGGGGCGAGGGCGACTACTCAGAGTACGTCCGGACCTTCATCATGCGGCCGCTGAGTGGTGGTCGCCGAGCTGATCCAGAGAGACCTGCGGCGCCAGCGGCCCGGGCAGAGGTAGGAGCAGGAGTGGGATCATCGAGGGAGAGCCCGAGTCCGAGGCAGGGGCAGGGTGCAGAGGGGACGAGGTGCCGGTTGGCCTGCTCTGCCTACTATGTTGACATACAGGGGGCAGAGTAGGGAGACCTACCAGATCCCTTTCGCTCCTCCCCCGGCTGGTCATGAGTTGGCTGGCATTCCCGACTTGCCTCCGGTATGTATTACTTGTATTCTGCATCTTGCATTGTCTTTTCATTTCAGTTCACTCAATATTCCACAGAATACTGATGCATTTAATACTTTTGCAGGCTTCCTCCGAGTACACACGACAGTCGGTGGAGTTGTGTGCCTCCCTGATGGGGATGCTGCAGCGGACTCTCGACGCCCTGACCGTCTACAGCCTTCCGGTATGCTCTTCTGACCACAGTCTGAAACCATACCTTGTTCCATACAATCTGGTATACTGCACAAAAATTTGATAGACTGCTCACGGCATTCACACTCTGTATTCACATACTGCATTCTGCACTGATTTACTGTTCACAGTTTTCACACACTGTACTCATACACTGCATCCCATACTGATAAACTGCTCACAGTTTTCACACACTGTACTCATACACTGCATCTCATACTAATAAACTGCTCACAGCTTTCTGATGTGTTTGCTCTTTGTACTTTTCAGCCTCCCTTCCCGATTCCTCCCGTGGGTGGCGGCGCTCCATCTGGACCTCCCATTTCTACTCGGGATGGTAGGATATTCCCTCGTACCAGAGGGGGACATGGCCATGTGGGGAGCAGCTCGCAGGCTCCGATTGCAGGGGATGGCGAGTCGGAGGCGGAGGCTTCTGAGGAGGAGACCGGGGGCAGCGCAGGCTCGGTCTCCGACAGCGACACTTCTGACGATGCTCCTGCGCTTCTGCCCAGGAAGAGGGCGAGGATGGATCCCTCGGCGCGAGGCCATTGATGATGATCACAGACTTCTGCTGTTTTTCTTTCATTTTCTGTACTTTTCTCTTTTTGGTAGATAGAGTACTATGTACTGCCGCAGGCAGATTTT
>CM069906.1:136307783-136367460 GCA_036172215.1 Camellia granthamiana | reverse complement strand
GAGGGAGTTTGAACCTTTTGAACCATCGTTCTAGCTTCTTGAGGGAGCTTGAACCTTTTGAACCTTCGTTTTAGCTTCTTGAGGGAGCTTGAACCTTTTGAACCTTCGTTTTAGCTTCTTGAGGGAGTTTGAACCTTTTGAACCCTGGTTTTTGCTTCTTGAGGTAGTTGAACCTTCTAAACCTTCGTTTTAGCTTCTTGTGGGAGCTTGAACCTTTTGAACCTTCATTTTAGCTTCTTGAGGGAGTTTGAACCTTTTGAACCATTGTTCTAGCTTCTTAAGGGAGCTTGAACCTTTTGAAGCTTCGTTTTAGCTTCTTGAGGAAGCTTGAACCTTTTGAACCCTTGTTTTGGCTTCTTGAGGAAGCTTGAACCCTCTGAACCTTCGTTTTAGCTTCTGGAGGAAGCTTGAACCTTTTGAACCCTTATTTTAGCTTCTTGAGGAAGTTGATCATTCTGAACCTTCGTTTTAGCTTCTTGGGGGAGCCTGAACCTTTTGATCCTTCGTTTTAGCTTCTTGAAGGAGCTTGAACCTTTTGAACCTTCGTTTAGCTTGTTGAGGGAGCTTGAACCTCTTGAACCCTGGTTTTTGCTTCTTGAGGAAGTTGACCCATCTGAACCTTCGTTTTAGCTTCTTGTGGGAGCTTGAACCTTTTGAAACTTCATTTTAGCTTCTTGAGGGAGTTTGAACCTTTTGAACCATCGTTCTAGCTTCTTGAGGGAGCTTGAACCTTTTGAACCTTTGTTTTAGCTTCTTGAGGAAGCTTGAACCTTTTGAACCCTTGTTTTGACTTCTTGAGGAAGCTTGAACCTTTTGAACCCTGGTTTTGGCTTCTTGAGGAAGCTTGAACCCTCAGAACCTTCGTTTTAGCTTCTGGAGGAAGCTTGAACCTTTTGAACCCTTATTTTAGCTTCATGAGGAAGTTGAAGCTTCTGAACCTTCGTTTTAGCTTCTTGGGGGAGCCTGAACCTTTTGATCCTTCGTTTTAGCTTCTTGAGGGAGCTTGAACCTTTTGAACCTTCGTTTTAGCTTCTTGAGGGAGCTTCAACCTTTTGAACCCTGGTTTTTGCTTCTTGAGGTAGTTAACCTTATGAACCTTCGTTTTAGCTTCTTGTGGGAGCTTGAACCTTTTGAACCTTCATTTTAGCTTCTTGAGGGAGTTTGAACCTTTTGAACCGTCGTTCTAGCTTCTTGAGGGAGCTTGAACCTTTTGAACCTTCGTTTTAGCTTCTTGAGGGAGCTTCAACCTTTTGAACCCTGGTTTTTGCTTCTTGAGGTAGTTGAACCTTCTGAACCTTCGTTTTAGCTTCTTATGGGAGCTTGAACCTTTTGAGCCTTCGTTTTAGCTTCTTGAGGGAGCTTGAACCTTTTGAACCTTCGTTTTAGCTTGTTGAGGGAGCTTGAACCTCTTGAACCCTGGTTTTTGCTTCTTGAGGAAGTTGACCCTTCTGAACCTTCGTTTTAGCTTCTTATGGGAGCTTGAACCTTTTGAAACTTCATTTTAGCTTCTTGAGGTAGTTTGAACCTTTTGAACCATCGTTCTAGCTTCTTGAGGGAGGTTGAACCTTTTGAACCTTCGTTTTAGCTTCTTGAGGAAGCTTGAACCTTTTGAACCCTTGTTTTGGCTTCTTGAGGAAGCTTGAACCCTCTGAACCTTCGTTTTAGTTTCTTAAGGAAGCTTGAACCTTTTGAACCCTTATTTTAGCTTCTTGAGGAAGTTGATCCTTCTGACCCTTCGTTTTAGCTTCTTCGGGGGAGCCTGAACCTTTTGAACTTTCGTTTTAGCTTCTTGAGGGAGCTTGAACCTTTTGAACCTTCGTTTTAGCTTCTTGGGGGAGCCTGAACCTTTTAAGCCTTCGTTTTAGCTTCTTGAGGGAGCTTGAACCTTTTGAACTTTGGTTCTAGCTTTTTGAGGGAGCTTGAACCTTTTGAACCCTTATTTTAGCTTCTTGAGGGAGTTGATCCTTCTGAACCTTCGTTTTAGCTTCTTGGGGGAGCCTGAACCTTTTGAACTTTCGTTTTAGCTTCTTGAGGGGGCTTGAACCTTTTGAACCATAGTTTTAGCTTCTTGGGGGAGCCTGAACCTTTGAGCCTTCGTTTTAGCTTCTTGAGGGAGCTTGAACCTTTTGAACCTTCGTTTTAGCTTTTTGAGGGAGCTTGAACCTTTTGAACCCTGGTTTTTGCTTCTTGAGGTAGTTGAACCTTCTGAACCTTCGTTTTAGCTTCTTGTGGCAGCTTGAACCTTTTGAACCTTCATTTTAGCTTCTTGAGGGAGTTTGAACCTTTTGAACCATCGTTCTAGCTTCTTGAGGGAGCTTGAACCTTTTGAACCTTTGTTTTAGCTTCTTGAGGAAGCTTGAACCTTTTGAACCCTTGTTTTGACTTCTTGAGGAAGCTTGAACCTTTTGAACCCTGGTTTTGGCTTCTTGAGGAAGCTTGAACTCTCAGAACCTTCGTTTTAGCTTCTGGAGGAAGCTTGAACCTTTTGAACCCTTATTTTAGCTTCAGAGGAAGTTGAAGCTCTGAACCTTCGTTTTAGCTTCTTGGGGGGAGCCTGAACCTTTTGAGCCTTCGTTTTAGCTTCTTGAGGGAGCTTGAACCTTTTGAACCTTCGTTTTAGCTTCTTGAGGGAGCTTCAACCTTTTGAACCCCTGGTTTTTGCTTCTTGAGGTAGTTAACCTTATGAACCTTCGTTTTAGCTTCTTGTGGGAGCTTGAACCTTTTGAACCTTCATTTTAGCTTCTTGAGGGAGTTTGAACCCTTTTGAACCGTCGTTCTAGCTTCTTGAGGGAGCTTGAACCTTTTGAACCTTCGTTTTAGCTTCTTGAGGGAGCTTCAACCTTTTGAACCCTGGTTTTTGCTTCTTGAGTTAGTTGAACCTTCTGAACCTTCGTTTTAGCTTTCTTATGGGAGCTTGAACCTTTTGAAACTTCATTTTAGCTTCTTGAGGTAGTTTGAACCTTTTGAACCATCGTTCTAGCTTCTTGAGGGAGGTTGAACCTTTTGAACCTTCGTTTTAGCTTCTTGAGGAAGCTTGAACCTTTTGAACCCTTGTTTTGGCTTCTTGAGGAAGCTTGAACCCTCTGAACCTTCGTTTTAGTTTCTTAAGGAAGCTTGAACCTTTTGAACCCTTATTTTAGCTTCTTGAGGAAGTTGATCCTTCTGACCCTTCGTTTTAGCTTCTTCGGGGGAGCCTGAACCTTTTGAACTTTCGTTTTAGCTTCTTGAGGGAGCATGAACCTTTTGAACTTCGTTTTAGCTTCTTGGGGGAGCCTGAACCTTTTTAAGCCTTCGTTTTAGCTTCTTGAGGGAGCTTGAACCTTTTGAACCTTCGTTCTAGCTTTTTGAGGGAGCTTGAACCTTTTGAACCCTTATTTTAGCTTCTTGAGGGAGTTGATCCTTCTGAACCTTCGTTTTAGCTTCTTGGGGGAGCCTGAACCTTTTGAACTTTCGTTTTAGCTTCTTGAGGGGGCTTGAACCTTTTGAACCATCGTTCTAGCTTCTTGAGGGAGTTTGAACCTTTTGAACCTTCGTTTTAGCTTTTTGAGGGAGCTTGAACCTTTTGAACCCTGGTTTTTGCTTCTTGAGGTAGTTGAACCTTCTGAACCTTCGTTTTTAGCTTCTTTGTGGCAGCTTGAACCTTTTGAACCTTCATTTTAGCTTCTTGAGGGAGTTTGAACCTTTTGAACCATCGTTCTAGCTTCTTGAGGGAGCTTGAACCTTTTGAAACTTTGTTTTAGCTTCTTGAGGAAGCTTGAACCTTTTGAACCCTGGTTTTGGCTTCTTGAGGAAGCTTGAACCCTCTGAACCTTCGTTTTAGCTTCTTGAGGAAGCTTGAACCTTTTGAACCCTTATTTTAGCTTCTTGAGGGAGCTTGAACCTTTGGGACCCTGGTTTTTGCTTCTTGAGGTAGTTGAACCTTATCAACCTTCGTTTTAGCTTCTTGTGGGAGCTTGAACCTTTTGAACCTTCATTTTAGCTTCATGAGGGAGTTTGAACCTTTTGAACCGTCGTTCTAGCTTCTTGGGGGAGCTTGAACCTTTTGAAGCTTCGTTTTAGCTTCTTGAGGAGGCTTGAACCTTTTGAGCCCTTGTTTTGGCTTCTTGAGGAAGCTTGAACCCTCTGAACCTTCGTTTTCGCTTCTTGAGGAAGCGTGAACCTTTTGAACCCTTATTTTAGCTTCTTGAGGAAGTTGATCCTTCTGAACCTTCGTTTTAGCTTCTTGGGGGGAGCCTGAACCTTTTGAACCTTCATTTTAGCTTCTTCAGGGAGCTTGAACCTTTTGAACCTTCGTTTTAGCTTCTTGGGGGAGCCTGAACCTTTTGAGCCTTCGTTTTAGCTTCTTGAGGGAGCTTGAACCTTTTGAACCTTCATTTTAGCTTCTTGAGGGAGTTTGAACCCTTTTGAACCATCGTTCTAGCTTCTTGAGGGAGCTTGAACATTTTGAACCTTCGTTTTAGCTTCTTGAGGGAGCTTGAACCTTTTGAACCCTAGTTTTTGCTTCTTGAGGTAGTTGAACCTTCTGAACCTTCGTTTTAGCTTCTTGTGGGAGCTTGAACCTTTTGAACCTTCATTTTAGCTTCTTGAGGGAGTTTGAACCTCTTGAACCATCATTCTAGCTTCTTGAGGGAACTTCAACCTTTTGAACCTTCGTTTTAGCTTCTTAAGGAAGCTTGAACCTTTTGAGTTTTGGCTTCTTGAGGAAGCTTGAACCCTCTGAACCTTCGTTTTAGTTTCTTGAGGAAGCTTGAACCTTTTGAACCCTGATTTTAGGTTCTTGAGGAAGTTGATCCTTCTGAACCTTCGTTTTAGCTTCTTGGGGGAGCCTGAACCTTTTGAACTTTCGTTTTAGCTTCTTGGTGGAGGTTGAACCTTTTTGAACCTTCGTTTTAGCTTCTTGGGGTAGCCTGAACCTTTTGAGCCTTCGTTTTAGCTTCTTGAGGGAGCTTGAACCTTTTGAACCTTCGTTTTAGCTTCTTGAGGGAGCTTGAACCTTTGAACCCTGGTTTTGCTTCTTAAGGTAGTTGAACCTTCTGAACCTTCGTTTTAGCTTCTTGTGGGAGCTTGAACCTTTTGAACCTTCATTTTAGCTTCTTGAGGGAGTTTGAACCTTTTGAACCATCGTTCTAGCTTCTTGAGGGAGCTTGAACCTTTTGAACCTTCGTTTTAGCTTCTTGAGGGAGCTTGAACCTTTTGAACCTTCGTTTTAGCTTCTTGAGGGAGTTTGAACCTTTTGAACCCTGGTTTTTGCTTCTTGAGGTAGTTGAACCTTCTAAACCTTCGTTTTAGCTTCTTGTGGGAGCTTGAACCTTTTGAACCTTCATTTTAGCTTCTTGAGGGAGTTTGAACCTTTTGAACCATTGTTCTAGCTTCTTAAGGGAGCTTGAACCTTTTGAAGCTTCGTTTTAGCTTCTTGAGGAAGCTTGAACCTTTTGAACCCTTGTTTTGGCTTCTTGAGGAAGCTTGAACCCTCTGAACCTTCGTTTTAGCTTCTGGAGGAAGCTTGAACCTTTTGAACCCTTATTTTAGCTTCTTGAGGAAGTTGATCCTTCTGAACCTTCGTTTTAGCTTCTTGGGGGAGCCTGAACCTTTTGAGCCTTCGTTTTAGCTTCTTGAGGGAGCTTGAACCTTTTGAACCTTCGTTTTAGCTTGTTGAGGGAGCTTGAACCTCTTGAACCCTGGTTTTTGCTTCTTGAGGAAGTTGACCCTTCTGAACCTTCGTTTTAGCTTCTTGTGGGAGCTTGAACCTTTTGAAACTTCATTTTAGCTTCTTGAGGGAGTTTGAACCTTTTGAACCATCGTTCTAGCTTCTTGAGGGAGCTTGAACCTTTTGAACCTTTGTTTTAGCTTCTTGAGGAAGCTTGAACCTTTTGAACCCTTGTTTTGACTTCTTGAGGAAGCTTGAACCTTTTGAACCCTGGTTTTGGCTTCTTGAGGAAGCTTGAACCCTCAGAACCTTCGTTTTAGCTTCTGGAGGAAGCTTGAACCTTTTGAACCCTTATTTTAGCTTCATGAGGAAGTTGAAGCTTCTGAACCTTCGTTTTAGCTTCTTGGGGGAGCCTGAACCTTTTGAGCCTTCGTTTTAGCTTCTTGAGGGAGCTTGAACCTTTTGAACCTTCGTTTTAGCTTCTTGAGGGAGCTTCAACCTTTTGAACCCTGGTTTTTGCTTCTTGAGGTAGTTAACCTTATGAACCTTCGTTTTAGCTTCTTGTGGGAGCTTGAACCTTTTGAACCTTCATTTTAGCTTCTTGAGGGAGTTTGAACCTTTTGAACCGTCGTTCTAGCTTCTTGAGGGAGCTTGAACCTTTTGAACCTTCGTTTTAGCTTCTTGAGGGAGCTTCAACCTTTTGAACCCTGGTTTTTGCTTCTTGAGGTAGTTGAACCTTCTGAACCTTCGTTTTAGCTTCTTATGGGAGCTTGAACCTTTTGAAACTTCATTTTAGCTTCTTGAGGTAGTTTGAACCTTTTGAACCATCGTTCTAGCTTCTTGAGGGAGGTTGAACCTTTTGAACCTTCGTTTTAGCTTCTTGAGGAAGCTTGAACCTTTTGAACCCTTGTTTTGGCTTCTTGAGGAAGCTTGAACCCTCTGAACCTTCGTTTTAGTTTCTTAAGGAAGCTTGAACCTTTTGAACCCTTATTTTAGCTTCTTGAGGAAGTTGATCCTTCTGACCCTTCGTTTTAGCTTCTTCGGGGGAGCCTGAACCTTTTGAACTTTCGTTTTAGCTTCTTGAGGGAGCATGAACCTTTTGAACCTTCGTTTTAGCTTCTTGGGGGAGCCTGAACCTTTTAAGCCTTCGTTTTAGCTTCTTGAGGGAGCTTGAACCTTTTGAACCTTCGTTCTAGCTTTTTGAGGGAGCTTGAACCTTTTGAACCCTTATTTTAGCTTCTTGAGGAAGTTGATCCTTCTGAACCTTCGTTTTATCTTCTTGGGGGAGCCTGAACCTTTTGAACCTTCGTTTTAGCTTCTTCAGGGAGCTTGAACCTTTTGAACCTTCGTTTTAGCTTCTTGGGGGAGCCTGAACCTTTTGAAGCTTCGTTTTAGCTTCTTGAGGGAGCTTGAACCTTTTGAACCCTGGTTTTTGCTTCTTGAGGTAGTTGAACCTTCTGAACCTTCGTTTTAGCTTCTTGTGGCAGCTTGAACCTTTTGAACCTTCATTTTAGCTTCTTGAGGGAGTTTGAACCTTTTGAACCATCGTTCTAGCTTCTTGAGGGAGCTTGAACCTTTTGAAACTTTGTTTTAGCTTCTTGAGGAAGCTTGAACCTTTTGAACCCTGGTTTTGGCTTCTTGAGGAAGCTTGAACCCTCTGAACCTTCGTTTTAGCTTCTTGAGGAAGCTTGAACCTTTTGAACCCTTATTTTAGCTTCTTGAGGGAGCTTGAACCTTTGGGACCCTGGTTTTTGCTTCTTGAGGTAGTTGAACCTTATCAACCTTCGTTTTAGCTTCTTGTGGGAGCTTGAACCTTTTGAACCTTCATTTTAGCTTCATGAGGGAGTTTGAACCTTTTGAACCGTCGTTCTAGCTTCTTGGGGGAGCTTGAACCTTTTGAAGCTTCGTTTTAGCTTCTTGAGGAGGCTTGAACCTTTTGAGCCCTTGTTTTGGCTTCTTGAGGAAGCTTGAACCCTCTGAACCTTCGTTTTCGCTTCTTGAGGAAGCGTGAACCTTTTGAACCCTTATTTTAGCTTCTTGAGGAAGTTGATCCTTCTGAACCTTCGTTTTAGCTTCTTGGGGGAGCCTGAACCTTTTGAACCTTCGTTTTAGCTTCTTCAGGGAGCTTGAACCTTTTGAACCTTCGTTTTAGCTTCTTGGGGGAGCCTGAACCTTTTGAGCCTTCGTTTTAGCTTCTTGAGGGAGCTTGAACCTTTTGAACCTTCATTTTAGCTTCTTGAGGGAGTTTGAACCTTTTGAACCATCGTTCTAGCTTCTTGAGGGAGCTTGAACATTTTGAACCTTCGTTTTAGCTTCTTGAGGGAGCTTGAACCTTTTGAACCCTAGTTTTTGCTTCTTGAGGTAGTTGAACCTTCTGAACCTTCGTTTTAGCTTCTTGTGGGAGCTTGAACCTTTTGAACCTTCATTTTAGCTTCTTGAGGGAGTTTGAACCTCTTGAACCATCATTCTAGCTTCTTGAGGGAACTTCAACCTTTTGAACCTTCGTTTTAGCTTCTTAAGGAAGCTTGAACCTTTTGAGTTTTGGCTTCTTGAGGAAGCTTGAACCCTCTGAACCTTCGTTTTAGTTTCTTGAGGAAGCTTGAACCTTTTGAACCCTTATTTTAGGTTCTTGAGGAAGTTGATCCTTCTGAACCTTCGTTTTAGCTTCTTGGGGGAGCCTGAACCTTTTGAACTTTCGTTTTAGCTTCTTGGTGGAGGTTGAACCTTTTGAACCTTCGTTTTAGCTTCTTGGGGTAGCCTGAACCTTTTGAGCCTTCGTTTTAGCTTCTTGAGGGAGCTTGAACCTTTTGAACCTTCGTTTTAGCTTCTTGAGGGAGCTTGAACCTTTTGAACCCTGGTTTTGCTTCTTAAGGTAGTTGAACCTTCTGAACCTTCGTTTTAGCTTCTTGTGGGAGCTTGAACCTTTTGAACCTTCATTTTAGCTTCTTGAGGGAGTTTGAACCTTTTGAACCATCGTTCTAGCTTCTTGAGGGAGCTTGAACCTTTTGAACCTTCGTTTTAGCTTCTTGAGGGAGCTTGAACCTTTTGAACCTTCGTTTTAGCTTCTTGAGGGAGTTTGAACCTTTTGAACCCTGGTTTTTGCTTCTTGAGGTAGTTGAACCTTCTAAACCTTCGTTTTAGCTTCTTGTGGGAGCTTGAACCTTTTGAACCTTCATTTTAGCTTCTTGAGGGAGTTTGAACCTTTTGAACCATTGTTCTAGCTTCTTAAGGGAGCTTGAACCTTTTGAAGGTTCGTTTTAGCTTCTTGAGGAAGCTTGAACCTTTTGAACCCTTGTTTTGGCTTCTTGAGGAAGCTTGAACCCTCTGAACCTTCGTTTTAGCTTCTGGAGGAAGCTTGAACCTTTTGAACCCTTATTTTAGCTTCTTGAGGAAGTTGATCCTTCTGAACCTTCGTTTTAGCTTCTTGGGGGAGCCTGAACCTTTTGAGCCTTCGTTTTAGCTTCTTGAGGGAGCTTGAACCTTTTGAACCTTCGTTTTAGCTTGTTGAGGGAGCTTGAACCTCTTGAACCCTGGTTTTTGCTTCTTGAGGAAGTTGACCCTTCTGAACCTTCGTTTTAGCTTCTTGTGGGAGCTTGAACCTTTTGAAACTTCATTTTAGCTTCTTGAGGGAGTTTGAACCTTTTGAACCATCGTTCTAGCTTCTTGAGGGAGCTTGAACCTTTTGAACCTTTGTTTTAGCTTCTTGAGGAAGCTTGAACCTTTTGAACCCTTGTTTTGACTTCTTGAGGAAGCTTGAACCTTTTGAACCCTGGTTTTGGCTTCTTGAGGAAGCTTGAACCCTCAGAACCTTCGTTTTAGCTTCTGGAGGAAGCTTGAACCTTTTGAACCCTTATTTTAGCTTCATGAGGAAGTTGAAGCTTCTGAACCTTCGTTTTAGCTTCTTGGGGGAGCCTGAACCTTTTGAGCCTTCGTTTTAGCTTCTTGAGGGAGCTTGAACCTTTTGAACCTTCGTTTTAGCTTCTTGAGGGAGCTTCAACCTTTTGAACCCTGGTTTTTGCTTCTTGAGGTAGTTAACCTTATGAACCTTCGTTTTAGCTTCTTGTGGGAGCTTGAACCTTTTGAACCTTCATTTTAGCTTCTTGAGGGAGTTTGAACCTTTTGAACCGTCGTTTTAGCTTCTTGAGGGAGCTTGAACCTTTTGAACCTTCGTTTTAGCTTCTTGAGGGAGCTTCAACCTTTTGAACCCTGGTTTTTGCTTCTTGAGGTAGTTGAACCTTCTGAACCTTCGTTTTAGCTTCTTATGGGAGCTTGAACCTTTTGAAACTTCATTTTAGCTTCTTGAGGTAGTTTGAACCTTTTGAACCATCGTTCTAGCTTCTTGAGGGAGGTTGAACCTTTTGAACCTTCGTTTTAGCTTCTTGAGGAAGCTTGAACCTTTTGAACCCTTGTTTTGGCTTCTTGAGGAAGCTTGAACCCTCTGAACCTTCGTTTTAGTTTCTTAAGGAAGCTTGAACCTTTTGAACCCTTATTTTAGCTTCTTGAGGAAGTTGATCCTTCTGACCCTTCGTTTTAGCTTCTTCGGGGGAGCCTGAACCTTTTGAACTTTCGTTTTAGCTTCTTGAGGGAGCTTGAACCTTTTGAACCTTCGTTTTAGCTTCTTGGGGGAGCCTGAACCTTTTAAGCCTTCGTTTTAGCTTCTTGAGGGAGCTTGAACCTTTTGAACCTTCTTTCTAGCTTTTTGAGGGAGCTTGAACCTTTTGAACCCTTATTTTAGCTTCTTGAGGGAGTTGATCCTTCTGAACCTTCGTTTTAGCTTCTTGGGGGAGCCTGAACCTTTTGAACTTTCGTTTTAGCTTCTTGAGGGGGCTTGAACCTTTTGAACCATCGTTTTAGCTTCTTGGGGGAGCCTGAACCTTTTGAGCCTTCGTTTTAGCTTCTTGAGGGAGCTTGAACCTTGTGAACCTTCATTTTAGCTTTTTGAGGGAGCTTGAACCTTTTGAACCCTGGTTTTTGCTTCTTGAGGTAGTTGAACCTTCTGAACCTTCGTTTTAGCTTCTTGTGGCAGCTTGAACCTTTTGAACCTTCATTTTAGCTTCTTGAGGGAGTTTGAACCTTTTGAACCATCGTTCTAGCTTCTTGAGGGAGCTTGAACCTTTTGAAACTTTGTTTTAGCTTCTTGAGGAAGCTTGAACCTTTTGAACCCTGGTTTTGGCTTCTTGAGGAAGCTTGAACCCTCTGAACCTTCGTTTTAGCTTCTTGAGGAAGCTTGAACCTTTTGAACCCTTATTTTAGCTTCTTGAGGGAGCTTGAACCTTTGGGACCCTGGTTTTTGCTTCTTGAGGTAGTTGAACCTTATCAACCTTCGTTTTAGCTTCTTGTGGGAGCTTGAACCTTTTGAACCTTCATTTTAGCTTCGTGAGGGAGTTTAAACCTTTTGAACCGTCGTTCTAGCTTCTTGGGGGAGCTTGAACCTTTTGAAGCTTCGTTTTAGCTTCTTGAGGAGGCTTGAACCTTTTGAGCCCTTGTTTTGGCTTCTTGAGGAAGCTTGAACCCTCTGAACCTTCGTTTTCGCTTCTTGAGGAAGCGTGAACCTTTTGAACCCTTATTTTAGCTTCTTGAGGAAGTTGATCCTTCTGAACCTTCGTTTTAGCTTCTTGGGGGAGCCTGAACCTTTTGAACCTTCGTTTTAGCTTCTTGAGGGAGCGTGAACCTTTTGAACCTTCGTTTTAGCTTCTTGGGGGAGCCTGAACCTTTTTAGCCTTCGTTTTAGCTTCTTGAGGGAGCTTGAACCTTTTAAACCTTCATTTTAGCTTCTTAAGGGACTTTGAACCTTTTGAACCATCGTTCTAGCTTCTTGAGGGAGCTTGAACATTTTGAACCTTCGTTTTAGCTTCTTGAGGAAGTTGATCCTTCTGAACCTTCGTTTTAGCTTCTTGGGGGAGCCTGAACCTTTTGAACTTTCGTTTTAGCTTCTTGGTGGAGGTTGAACCTTTTGAACCTTCGTTTTAGCTTCTTGAGGGAGCTTGAACCTTTTGAACCCTCGTTTTAGCTTCTCGGGGGAGCCTGCACCTTTTGAGCTTTCGTTTTAGCTTCTTGAGGGAGCTTGAACCTTTTGAACCTTCGTTTTAGCTTCTTGAGGGAGCTTGAACCTTTTGAACCCTGGTTTTTGCTTCTTGAGGTAGTTGAACCTTCTGAACCTTCGTTTTAGCTTCTTGTGGGAGCTTGAACCTTTTGAACCTTCATTTAGCTTCTTGAGGGAGCTTGAACCTTTTGAATCCTGGTTTTTGCTTCTTGAGGTAGTTGAACCTTCTGAACCTTCGTTTTAGCTTCTTATGGGAGCTTGAACCTTTTGAACCTTCATTTTAGCTTCTTGAGGGAGTTTGAACCTTTTGAACCATCGTTCTAGCTTCTTCAGGGAGCTTGAACCTTTTGAACCTTCGTTTTAGCTTCTTGAGGGAGCTTGAACCTTTTGAATCCTGGTTTTTGCTTCTTGAGGTAGTTGAACCTTCTGAACCTTCGTTTTAGCTTCTTATGGGAGCTTGAACCTTTTGAACCTTCATTTTAGCTTCTTGAGGGAGTTTGAACCTTTTGAACCATCGTTCTAGCTTCTTGAGGGAGCTTGAACCTTTTGAACCTTCGTTTTAGCTTCTTGAGGAAGCTTGAACCTTTTGAACCCTTGTTTTTGCTTCTTGAGGAAGCTTAAACCCTCTGAACCTTCGTTTTAGTTTCTTAAGGAAGCTTGAACCTTTTGAACCCTTATTTTAGCTTCTTGAGGAAGTTGATCCTTCTGAACCTTCGTTTTAGCTTCTTGGGGGAGCCTGAACCTTTTGAACTTTCGTTTTAGCTTCTTGAGGGAGCTTGAACCTTTTGAACCTTCGTTTTAGCTTCTTGGGGGAGCCTGAACCTTTTAAGCCTTCGTTTTAGTTTCTTGAGGGAGCTTGAACCTTTTGAACCTTCGTTCTAGCTTTTTGAGGGAGCTTGAACCTTTTGAACCCTTATTTTAGCTTCTTGAGGGAGTTGATCTTTCTGAACCTTCGTTTTAGCTTCTTGGGGGAGCCTGAACCTTTTGAACCTTCGTTTTAGCTTCTTGAGGGAGCTTGAACCTTTTGAACCTTCGTTTTAGCTTCTTGGGGGAGCCTGAACCTTTTGAGCCATCGTTTTAGCTTCTTGAGGGAGCTTGAACCTTTTGAACCTTCGTTTTAGCTTTTTGAGGGAGCTTGAACCTTTTGAACCCTGGTTTTTGCTTCTTGAGGTAGTTGAACCTTCTGAACCTTCGTTTTAGCTTCTTGTGGGAGCTTGAACCTTTTGAACCTTCATTTTAGCTTCTTGAGGGAGTTTGAACCTTTTGAACCATCGTTCTAGCTTCTTGAGGGAGCTTGAACCTTTTGAAACTTTGTTTTAGCTTCTTGAGGAAGCTTGAACCTTTTGAACCCTGGTTTTGGCTTCTTGAGGAAGCTTGAACCCTCTGAACCTTCGTTTTAGCTTCTTGAGGAAGCTTGAACCTTTTGAACCCTTATTTTAGCTTCTTGAGGGAGCTTGAACCTTTGGGACCCTGGTTTTTGCTTCTTGAGGTAGTTGAACCTTATGAACCTTCGTTTTAGCTTCTTGTTGAGAGCTTGAACCTTTTGATCCTTCATTTTAGCTTCGTGAGGGAGTTTGAACCTTTTGAAACGTCGTTCTAGCTTCTTGGGGGAGCTTGAACCTTTTGAAGCTTCGTTTTAGCTTCTTGAGGAGGCTTGAACCTTTTGAGCCCTTGTTTTGGCTTCTTGAGGAAGCTTGAACCCTCTGAACCTTCGTTTTCGCTTCTTGAGGAAGCGTGAACCTTTTGAACCCTTATTTTAGCTTCTTGAGGAAGTTGATCCTTCTGAACCTTCGTTTTAGCTTCTTGGGGGAGCCTGAACCTTTTGAACCTTCGTTTTAGCTTCTTGAGGGAGCTTGAACCTTTTGAACCTTCGTTTTAGCTTCTTGGGGGAGCCTGAACCTTTTGAACCCCGGTTTTTGCTTCTTGAGGTAGTTGACCCTTCTGAACCTTCGTTTTAGCTTCTTGTGGGAGCTTGAACCTTTTGAAACTTCATTTTAGCTTCTTGAGGGAGTTTGAACCTTTTGAACCATCGTTCTAGCTTCTTGAGGGAGCTTGAACCTTTTGAACCTTTGTTTTAGCTTCTTGAGGAAGCTTGAACCTTTTGAACCCTTTTTTTGACTTCTTGAGGAAGCTTGAACCTTTTGAACCCTGGTTTTTGCTTCTTCAGGCAGTTGAACCTTCTGAACCTTCGTTTTAGCTTCTTGTGGGAGCTTGAACCTTTTGAACCTTCATTCTAGCTTCTTGAGGGAGTTTGAACCTTTGAAACCATCGTTCTAGCTTCTTGAGGGAGCCTGAACCTTTTGAACCTTCGTTTTAGCTTCTGGAGGGAGCTTGAACCTTTTGAACCCTGGTTTTTGCATCTTGAGGTAGTTGAACCTTCTGAACCTTCGTTTTAGCTTCTTGTGGGAGCTTGAACCTTTTGAACCTTCATTCTAGCTTCTTGAGGGAGTTTGAACCTTTTGAACCATCGTTCTAGCTTCTTGAGGGAGCTTGAACCTTTTGAACCTTCGTTTTAGCTTCTTGAGAAAGCTTGAACCTTTTGAACCCTTGTTTTGGCTTCTTGAGGAAGCTTGAACCCTCTGAACCTTCGTTTTAGTTTCTTAAGGAAGCTTCAACCTTTTGAACCCTTATTTTAGCTTCTTGAGGAAGTTGATCCTTCTGAACCTTCGTTTTAGCTTCTTGGGGGAGCCTGAACCTTTTGAACCTTCGTTTTAGGTTCTTGAGGGAGCTTGAACCTTTTGAACCTTCGTTTTAGCTTCTTGGGGGAGCCTGAACCTTTTAAGCCTTCGTTTTAGCTTCTTGAGGGAGCTTGAACCTTTTGAACCTTTGTTCTAGCTTTTTGAGGGAGCTTGAACCTTTTGAACCCTTATTTTAGCTTCTTGAGGGAGTTGATCCTTCTGAACCTTCGTTTTAGCTTCTTGGGGGAGCCTGAACCTTTTGAACTTTCGTTTTAGCTTCTTGAGGGAGCTTGAACCTTTTGAACCTTCGTTTTAGCTTCTTGGGGGAGCCTGAACCTTTTGAGCCTTTGTTTTAGCTTCTTGAGGGAGCTTGAACCTTTTGAACCTTCGTTTTAGCTTTTTGAGGGAGCTTGAACCTTTTGAACCCTGGTTTTTGCTTCTTGAGGTAGTTGAACCTTCTGAACCTTCGTTTTAGCTTCTTGTGGGAGCTTGAACCTTTTGAACCTTCATTTTAGCTTCTTGAGGGAGTTTGAACCTTTTGAACCATCGTTCTAGCTTCTTGAGGGAGCTTGAACCTTTTGAAACTTTGTTTTAGCTTCTTGAGGAAGCTTGAACCTTTTGAACCCTGGTTTTGGCTTCTTGAGGAAGCTTGAACCCTCTGAACCTTCGTTTTAGCTTCTTGAGGAAGCTTGAACCTTTTGAACCCTTATTTTAGCTTCTTGAGGGAGCTTGAACCTTTGGGACCCTGGTTTTTGCTTCTTGAGGTAGTTGAACCTTATGAACCTTCGTTTTAGCATCTTGTGAGAGCTTGAACCTTTTGAACCTTCATTTTAGCTTCGTGAGGGAGTTTGAACCTTTTGAACCGTCGTTCTAGCTTCTTGACGGAGCTTGAACCTTTTGAAGCTTCGTTTTAGCTTCTTGAGGAGGCTTGAACCTTTTGAGCCCTTGTTTTGGCTTCTTGAGGAAGCTTGAACCCTCTGAACCTTCGTTTTCGCTTCTTGAGGAAGCGTGAACCTTTTGAACCATTATTTTAGCTTCTTGAGGAAGTTGATCCTTCTGAACCTTCGTTTTAGCTTCTTGGGGGAGCCTGAACCTTTTGAACCTTCGTTTTAGCTTCTTGAGGGAGCTTGAACCTATTGAACCTTAGTTTTAGCTTCTTGGGGGAGCCTGAACCTTTTGAACCTTCGTTTTAGCTTCTTGAGGGAGCTTGAACCTTTTGAACCCTGGTTTTTGCTTCTTGAGGTAGTTGAACCTTCTGAACCTTCGTTTTAGCTTCTTGTGGGAGCTTGAACCTTTTGAACCTTCATTTTAGCTTCTTGAGGGAGTTTGAACCTTTTAAACCACCCTTCTAGCTCCTTGAGGGAGCTTGAACCTTTTGAACCTTCGTTTTAGCTTCTTGAGGGATCTTGAACCTTTTGAACCCTGGTTTTTGCTTCTTGAGGGAGCCTGAACCTTTTGAACCCTGGTTTTTGCTTCTTGAGGTAGTTGAACCTTTTGAACCTTCGTTTTAGCTTCTTGTGGGAGCTTGAACCTTTTGAACCTTCATTTTAGCTTCTTGAGGGAGTTTGAACCTTTTAAACCACCATTCTAGCTCCTTGAGGGAGCTTGAACCTTTTGAACCTTCGTTTTAGCTTCTTGAGGGATCTTGAACCTTTTGAACCCTGGTTTTTGCTTCTTGAGGGAGCTTGAACCTTTTGAACCCTGGTTTTTGCTTCTTGAGGTAGTTGAACCTTTTGAACCTTCGTTTTAGCTTCTTGTGGGAGCTTGAACCTTTTGAACCTTCATTTTAGCTTCTTGAGGGAGTTTGAACCTCTTGAACCATCGTTCTAGCTTCTTGAGGGAACTTGAACCTTTTGAACCTTCGTTTTTGCTTCTTGAGGAAGCTTGAACCTTTTGAACCCTTGTTTTGGTTTCTTGAGGAAGCTTGAACCCTCTGAACCTTCGTTTTAGTTTCTTGAGGAAGCTTGAACCTTTTGAACCCTTATTTTAGCTTCTTGAGGAAGTTGATCCTTCTGAACCTTCGTTTTAGCTTCTTGGGGGAGCCTGAACCTTTTGAACTTTCGTTTTAGCTTCTTGGTGGAGGTTGAACCTTTTGAACCTTCGTTTTAGCTTCTTGGGGGAGCCTGAACCTTTTGAGCCTTCGTTTTAGCTTCTTGAGGGAGCTTGAACCTTTTGCACCTTCGTTTTAGCTTCTTGAGGGAGCTTGAACCTTTTGAACCCTAGTTTTTGCTTCTTGAGGTAGTTGAACCTTCTGAACGTTCGTTTTAGCTTCTTGTGGGAGCTTGAACCTTTTGAACCTTCATTTTAGCTTCTTGAGGGAGTTTGAACCTTTTGAACCATCGTTCTAGCTTCTTGAGGGAGCTTGAACCTTTTGAATCTTCGTTTTAGCTTTTTGAGGGAGCTTGAACCTTTTGAACCCTGGTTTTTGCTTCTTGAGGTAGTTGAACCTTCTGAACCTTCATTTTAGCTTCTTGTGGGAGCTTGAACCTTTTGAACCTTCATTTTAGCTTCTTGATGGAGTTTGAACCTTTTGAACCATCGTTCTAGCTTCTTGAGGGAGCTTGAACCTTTTGAACCCTTATTTTGGCTTCTTGAGGAAGTTGATCCTTCTGAACCTTCGTTTTAGCTTCTTGGGGGAGCCTGAACCTTTTGAACCTTCGTTTTAGCTTCTTCAGGGAGCTTGAACCTTTTGAACCTTCGTTTTAGCTTCTTGGGGGAGCCTGAACCATTTGAACCTTCGTTTTAGCTTCTTGAGGGAGCTTGAACCTTTTGAACCCTGGTTTTTGCTTCTTGAGGTAGTTGAACCTTCTGAACCTTCGTTTTAGCTTCTTGTGGGAGCTTGAACCTTTTGAACCTTCATTTTAGCTTCTTGAGGGAGTTTGAACCTTTTGAACCATCGTTCTAGCTTCTTGAGGGAACTTGAACCTTTTGAACCTTCGTTTTAGCTTCTTGAGGAAGCTTGAACCTTTTGAACCCTTGTTTTGGCTTCTTGAGGAAGCTTGAACCCTCTGAACCTTCGTTTTAGTTTCTTAAGGAAGCTTGAACCTTTTGAACCCTTATTTTAGCTTCTTGAGGAAGTTGATCCTTTTGAACCTTCGTTTTAGCTTCTTGGGGGAGCCTGAACCTTTTGAACTTTCGTTTTAGCTTCTTGAGGGAGCTTGAACCTTTTGAACCTTCGTTCTAGCTTTTTGGGGGAGCTTGAACCTTTTGAACCCTTATTTAAGCTTCTTGAGGGAGTTGATCCTTCTGAACCTTGGTTTTAGCTTCTTGCGGGAGCCTGAACCTTTTGAACTTTCGTTTTAGCTTCTTGAGGGAGCTTGAACCTTTTGAACCTTCGTTTTAGCTTCTTGGGGGAGCCTGAACCTTTTAAGCCTTCGTTTTAGTTTCTTGAGGGAGCTTGAACCTTTTGAACCTTCGTTCAAGCTTTTTGAGGGAGCTTGAACCTTTTGAACCCTTATTTTAGCTTCTTGAGGGAGTTGATCTTTCTGATCCTTCGTTTTAGCTTCTTGGGGGAGCCTGAACCTTTTGAACCTTCGTTTTAGCTTCTTGAGGGAGCTTGAACCTTTTGAACCTTCGTTTTAGCTTCTTGGGGGAGCCTGAACCTTTTGAGCCTTCGTTTTAGTTTCTTGAGGGAGCTTGAACCTTTTGAACCTTCGTTTTAGCTTTTTGAGGGAGCTTGAACCTTTTGAACCCTGGTTTTTGCTTCATGAGGTAATTGAACCTTCTGAACCTTCGTTTTAGCTTCTTGTGGGAGCTTGAACCTTTTGAACCTTCATTTTAGCTTCTTGAGGGAGTTTGAACCTTTTGAACCATCGTTCTAGCTTCTTGATGGAGCTTGAACCTTTTGAAACTTTGTTTTAGCTTCTTGAGGAAGCTTGAACCTTTTGAACCCTGCTTTTGGCTTCTTGAGGAAGCTTGAACCCTCTGAACCTTCATTTTAGCTTCTTGAGGAAGCTTGAACCTTTTGAACCCTTATTTTAGCTTCTTGAGGGAGCTTGAACCTTTGGGACCCTGGTTTTTGCTTCTTGAGGTAGTTGAACCTTATGAACCTTCGTTTTAGCTTCTTGTGAGAGCTTGAACCTTTTTAACCTTCATTTTAGCTTCGTGAGGGAGTTTGAACCTTTTGAAACGTCGTTCTAGCTTCTTGGGGGAGTTTGAACCTTTTGAAGCTTCGTTTTAGCTTCTTGAGGAGTCTTGAACCTTTTGAGCCCTTGTTTTGGCTTCTTGAGGAAGCTTGAACCCTCTGAACCTTCGTTTTCGCTTCTTGAGGAAGCGTGAACCTTTTGAACCCTTATTTTAGCTTCTTGAGGAAGTTGATCCTTCTGAACCTTCGTTTTATCTTCTTGGGGGAGCCTGAACCTTTTGAACCTTCGTTTTAGCTTCTTCAGGGAGCTTGAACCTTTTGAACCTTCGTTTTAGCTTCTTGGGGGAGCCTGAACCTTTTGAAGCTTCGTTTTAGCTTCTTGAGGGAGCTTGAACCTTTTGAACCCTGGTTTTTGCTTCTTGAGGTAGTTGAACCTTCTGAACCTTCGTTTTAGCTTCTTGTGGCAGCTTGAACCTTTTGAACCTTCATTTTAGCTTCTTGAGGGAGTTTGAACCTTTTGAACCATCGTTCTAGCTTCTTGAGGGAGCTTGAACCTTTTGAAACTTTGTTTTAGCTTCTTGAGGAAGCTTGAACCTTTTGAACCCTGGTTTTGGCTTCTTGAGGAAGCTTGAACCCTCTGAACCTTCGTTTTAGCTTCTTGAGGAAGCTTGAACCTTTTGAACCCTTATTTTAGCTTCTTGAGGGAGCTTGAACCTTTGGGACCCTGGTTTTTGCTTCTTGAGGTAGTTGAACCTTATGAACCTTCGTTTTAGCTTCCTGTGAGAGCTTGAACCTTTTTAACCTTCATTTTAGCTTCGTGAGGGAGTTTGAACCTTTTGAAACGTCGTTCTAGCTTCTTGGGGGAGTTTGAACCTTTTGAAGCTTCGTTTTAGCTTCTTGAGGAGGCTTGAACCATTTGAGCCCTTGTTTTGGCTTCTTGAGGAAGCTTGAACCCTCTGAACCTTCGTTTTCGCTTCTTGAGGAAGCGTGAACCTTTTGAACCCTTATTTTAGCTTCTTGAGGAAGTTGATCCTTCTGAACCTTCGTTTTAGCTTCTTGGGGGAGCCTGAACCTTTTGAACCTTCGTTTTAGCTTCTTGAGGGAGCTTGAACCTTTTGAACCTTCGTTTTAGCTTCTTGGGGGAGCCTGAACCTTTTGAACCTTCGTTTTAGCTTCTTGAGGGAGCTTGAACCTTTTGAACCCTGGTTTTTGCTTCTTGAGGTAGTTGAACCTTCTGAACCTTCATTTTAGCTTCTTGTGGCAGCTTGAACCTTTTGAACCTTCATTTTAGCTTCTTGAGGGAGTTTGAACCTTTTGAACCATCGTTCTAGCTTCTTGAGGGAGCTTGAACCTTTTGAACCTTCGTTTTAGCTTCTTGAGGGAGCTTGAACCTTTTGAACCCTGGTTTTTGCTTCTTGAGGTAGTTGAACCTTCGTTTTAGCTTCTTGTGGGAGCTTGAACCTTTTGAACCTTCATTTTAGCTTCTTGAGGAAGTTTGAACCGCTTGAACCATCGTTCTAGCTTCTTGAGGGAACTTGAACCTTTTGAACCTTCGTTTTAGCTTCTTAAGGAAGCTTGAACCTTTTGAGTTTTGGCTTCTTGAGGAAGCTTGAACCCTCTGAACCTTCGTTTTAGTTTCTTGAGGAAGCTTGAACCTTTTGAACCCTTATTTTAGTTTCTTGAGGAAGTTGATCCTTCTGAACCTTCGTTTTAGCTTCTTGGGGGAGCCTGAACCTTTTGAACTTTCGTTTTGGCTTCTTCGTGGAGGTTAAACCTTTTGAACCTTCGTTTTAGCTTCTTGGGGTAGCCTGAACCTTTTGAGCCTTCGTTTTAGCTTCTTGAGGGAGCTTGAACCTTTTGAACCTTCGTTTTAGCTTCTTGAGGGAGCTTGAACCTTTTGAACCCTGGTTTTGCTTCTTGAGGTAGTTGAACCTTGTGAACCTTCGTTTTAACTTCTTGTGGGAGCTTGAACCTTTTGAACCTTCATTTTAGCTTCTTGAGGGAGTTTGAACCTTTTGAACCATCATTCTAGCTTCTTGAGGGAGCTTGAACCTTTTGAACCTTCGTTTTAGCTTCTTGAGGAAGCTTGAACCATTTGAACCCTGGTTTTTTCTTCTTGAGGTAGTTGAACCTTCTGAACCTTCATTTTAGATTCTTGTGGGAGCTTGAACCTTTTGAACCTTCATTTTAGCTTCTTGAGGGAGTTTGAACCTTTTGAACCATTGTTCTAGCTTCTTAAGGGAGCTTGAATCATTTGAACCTTCGTTTTAGCTTCTTGAGGAAGCTTGAACCTTTTGAACCCTTGTTATGGCTTCTTGAGGAAGCTTGAACCCTCCGAACCTTCGTTTTAGCTTCTGGAGGAAGCTTGAACCTTTTGAACCTTCATTTTAGCTTCTTGAGGGAGTTTGAACCTTTTGAACCTTCGTTTTAGCTTCTTGGGGTAGCCTGAACCTTTTGAGCCTTCGTTTTAGCTTCTTGAGGGAGCTTGAACCTTTTGAACCTTCGTTTTAGCTTCTTGAGGGAGCTTGAACCTTTTGAACCCCGGTTTTTGCTTCTTGAGGTAGTTGACCCTTCTGAACCTTTGTTTTAGCTTCTTGTGGGAGCTTGAACCTTTTGAAACTTCATTTTAGTGTCTTGAGGGAGTTTGAACCTTTTGAACCATCGTTCTAGCTTCTTGAGGGAGCTTGAACCTTTTGAAACTTTGTTTTAGCTTCTTGAGGAAGCTTGAACCTTTTGAACCCTTGTTTTGACTTCTTGAGGAAGCTTGAACCTTTTGAACCCTGGTTTTTGCTTCTTCAGGCAGTTGAACCTTCTGAACCTTCGTTTTAGCTTCTTGTGGGAGCTTGAACCTTTTGAACCTTCATTCTAGCTTCTTGAGGGAGTTTGAACCTTTGAAACCATCGTTCTAGCTTCTTGAGGGAGCCTGAACCTTTTGAACCTTCGTTTTAGCTTCTGGAGGGAGCTTGAACCTTTTGAACCCTGGTTTTTGCTTCTTGAGGTAGTTGAACCTTCTGAACCTTCGTTTTAGCTTCTTGTGGGAGCTTGAACCTTTTGAACGTTCATTCTAGCTTCTTGAGGGAGTTTGAACCTTTTGAACCATCGTTCTAGCTTCTTGAGGGAGCTTGAACCTTTTGAACCTTCGTTTTAGCTTCTTGAGGAAGCTTGAACCTTTTGAACCCTTGTTTTGGCTTCTTGAGGAAGCTTGAACCCTCTGAACCTTCGTTTTAGTTTCTTAAGGAAGCTTCAACCTTTTGAACCCTTATTTTAGCTTCTTGAGGAAGTTGATCCTTCTGAACCTTCGTTTTAGCTTCTTGGGGGAGCCTGAACCTTTTGAACCTTCGTTTTAGGTTCTTGAGGGAGCTTGAACCTTTTGAACCTTCGTTTTAGCTTCTTGGGGGAGCCTGAAACTTTTAAGCCTTCGTTTTAGCTTCTTGAGGGAGCTTGAACCTTTTGAACCTTCGTTCTAGCTTTTTGAGGGAGCTTGAACCTTTTGAACCCTTATTTTAGCTTCTTGAGGGAGTTGATCCTTCTGAACCTTCGTTTTAGCTTCTTGGGGGAGCTTGAACCTTTTGAACCTTCGTTTTAGCTTCTTGGGGGAGCCTGAACCTTTTGAGCCTTCGTTTTAGCTTCTTGAGGGAGCTTGAACCTTCTGAACCTTCGTTTTAGCTTTTTGAGGGAGCTTGAACCTTTTGAACCCTGGTTTTTGCTTCTTGAGGTAGTTGAACCTTCTGAACCTTCGTTTTAGCTTCTTGTGGGAGCTTGAACCTTTTGAACCTTCATTTTAGCTTCTTGAGGGAGTTTGAACCTTTTGAACCATCGTTCTAGCTTCTTGAGGGAGCTTGAACCTTTTGAAACTTTGTTTTAGCTTCTTGAGGAAGCTTGAACCTTTTGAACCCTGCTTTTGGCTTCTTGAGGAAGCTTGAACCCTCTGAACCTTCGTATTTGCTTCTTGAGGAAGCTTGAACCTTTTGAACCCTTATTTTAGCTTCTTGAGGGAGCTTGAACCTTTGGGACCCGGGTTTTTGCTTCTTGAGGTAGTTGAACCTTATGAACCTTCGTTTTAGCTTCTTGTGAGAGCTTGAACCTTTTGAACCTTCATTTTAGCTTCGTGAGGGAGTTTGAAACTTTTGAACCGTCGTTCTAGCTTTTTGGGGGAGCTTGAACCTTTTGAAGCTTCGTTTTAGCTTCTTGAGGAGGCTTGAACCTTTTGAGCCCTTGTTTTGGCTTCTTGAGGAAGCTTGAACCCTCTGAACCTTCGTTTTCGCTTCTTGAGGAAGCGTGAACCTTTTGAACCCTTATTTTAGCTTCTTGAGGAAGTTGATGCTTCTGAACCTTCGTTTTAGCTTCTTGGGGGAGCCTGAACCTTTTGAACCTTCGTTTTAGCTTCTTTAGGGAGCTTGAACCTTTTGAACCTTCGTTTTAGCTTCTTGGGGGAGCCTGAACCTTTTGAACCTTCGTTTTAGCTTCTTGAGGGAGCTTGAACCTTTTGAACCCTGGTTTTTGCTTCTTGAGGTAGTTGAACCTTCTGAACCTTCGTTTTAGCTTCTTGTGGGAGCTTGAACCTTTTGAACCTTCATTTTGGCTTCTTGAGGGAGTTTGAACCTTTTGAACCACCGTTCTAGCTCCTTGAGGGAGCTTGAACCTTTTGAACCTTCGTTTTAGCTTCTTGAGGGAGCTTGAACCTTTTGAACCCTGGTTTTTGCTTCTTGAGGGAGCTTGAACCTTTTGAACCCTGGTTTTTGCTTCTTGAGGTAGTTGAACCTTTTGAACCTTCGTTTTAGCTTCTTGTGGGAGCTTGAACCTTTTGAACCTTCCTTTTAGCTTCTTGAGGGAGTTTGAACATCTTGAACCATCGTTCTAGCTTCTTGAGGGAACTTGAACCTTTTGAAACTTCGTTTTTGCTTCTTGAGGAAGCTTGAACCTTTTGAACCCTTGTTTTGGTTTCTTGAGGAAGCTTGAACCCTCTGAACCTTCGTTTTAGTTTCTTGAGGAAGCTTGAACCTTTTGAACCCTTATTTTAGCTTTTTGAGAAAGTTGATCCTTCTGAACCTTCGTTTTAGCTTCTTGGGGGAGCCTGAACCTTTTGAACTTTCGTTTTAGCTTCTTGGTGGAGGTTGAACCTTTTGAACCTTCGTTTTAGCTTCTTGGGGGAGCCTGAACCTTTTGAGCCTTCGTTTTAGCTTCTTGAGGGAGCTTGAACCTTTTGAACCTTCGTTTTAGCTTCTTGAGGGAGCTTGAACCTTTTGAACCCTAGTTTTTGCTTCTTGAGGTAGTTGAACCTTCTGAACCTTCGTTTTAGCTTCTTGTGGGAGCTTGAACCTTTTGAACCTTGATTTTAGCTTCTTGAGGGAGTTTGAACCTTTTGAACCATCGTTCTAGCTTCTTGAGGGAGCTTGAACCTTTTGAACCTTCGTTTTAGCTTTTTGAGGGAGCTTGAACCTTTTGAACCCTGGTTTTTGCTTCTTGAGGTAGTTAAACCTTCTGAACCTTCATTTTAGCTTCTTGTGGGAGCTTGAACCTTTTGAACCTTCATTTTAGCTTCTTGATGGAGTTTGAACCTTTTGAACGATCGTTCTAGCTTCTTGAGGGAGCTTGAACCTTTTGAACCTTCGTTTTAGCATCTTGAGGAAGCTTGAACCTTTTGAACCCTTGTTTTGGCTTCTTGAGGAAGCTTGAGCCCTCTGAACCTTCGTTTTAGTTTCTTGAGGAAGTTTGAACCTTTTGAACCCTTATTTTAGCTTCTTGAGGAAGTTGATCCTTCTGAACCTTCGTTTTAGCTTCTTGGGGGAGCCTGAACCTTTTGAACTTTCGATTTAGCTTCTTGAGGGAGCTTGAACCTTTTGAACCTTCGTTTTAGCTTCTTGGGGGAGCCTGAACCTGTTGAGCCTTCGTTTTAGCTTCTTGAGGGAGCTTGAACCTTTTGAACCTTCGTTTTAGCTTTTTGAGGGAGCTTGAACCTTTTGAACCCTGGTTTTTGCTTCTTGAGGTAGTTGAACCTTCTGAACCTTCGTTTTAGCTTCTTGTGGGAGTTTAAACCTTTTGAACCTTCATTTTAGCTTCTTGAGGGAGTTTGAACCTTTTGAACCATCGTTCCAGCTTCTTGAGGGTGCTTGAACCTTTTGAACCTTCGTTTTAGCTTCTTGAGGGAGCTTGAACCTTTTGAACCCTGGTTTTTGCTTCTTGAGGTAGTTCAACCTTCTGAACCTTCGTTTTAGCTTCTTATGGGAGCTTGAACCTTTTGAACCTTCATTTTAGCTTCTTGAGGGAGTTTGAACCTTTTGAACCATCGTTCTAGCTTCTGGAGGGAGCTTGAACCTTTTGAACCTTCGTTTTAGCTTCTTGAGGAAGCTTGAACCTTTTGAACCCTTGTTTTGGCTTCTTGAGGAAGCTTGAACCCTCTGAACCTTCGTTTTAGTTTCTTGAGGAAGCTTGAACCTTTTGAACCCTTATTTTAGTTTCTTGAGGAAGTTGATCCTTCTGAACCTTCGTTTTAGCTTCTTGCGGGAGCCTGAACCTTTTGAACTTTCGTTTTAGCTTCTTGAGGGAGCTTGAACCTTTTGAACCTTCGTTTTAGCTTCTTGGGGGAGCCTGAACCTTTTAAGCCTTCGTTTTAGCTTCTTGAGGGAGCTTGAACCTTTTGAACCTTCGTTCTAGCTTTTTGAGGGAGCTTGAACCTTTTGAACCCTTATTTTAGCTTCTTGAGGGAGTTGATCCTTCTGACCCTTCGTTTTAGCTTCTTGGGGGAGCCTGAACCTTTTGAACTTTCGTTTTAGCTTCTTGAGGGGGCTTGAACCTTTTGAACCTTCGTTTTAGCTTCTTGGGGGAGCCTGAACCTTTTGAGCCTTCGTTTTAGCTTCTTGAGGGAGCTTGAACCTTTTGAACCTTCGTTTTAGCTTTTTGAGGGAGCTTGAACCTTTTGAACCCTGGTTTTTGCTTCTTGAGGTAGTTGAACCTTCTGAACCTTCGTTTTAGCTTCTTGAGGGAGCTTGAACCTTTTGAACCTTCGTTTTAGCTTCTTGAGGGAGCTTGAACCTTTTGAACCCTAGTTTTTGCTTCTTGAGGTAGTTGAACCTTCTGAACCTTGGTTTTAGCTTCTTGTGGGAGCTTGAACCTTTTGAACCTTCATTTTAGATTCAAACAATTCTTCCGTTTCTCTATTCAAACAATTCTTCCCCTTTCCCTATTCAAACAATTCTTCCGTTTCTCACTGGCAGAGACAACATCACTCACATGGTTTCGTCTTTACAACTTATAATTATAGTGGATCAACAAACGGTCGAGCAGAAAATAGAGACCAATCATTTGGCCCGGTTAGTTAACAAACATAGGGCTTCCAGTTAGTCCTCGTACGTAGATTCTACCAAGTTCATTCATATAATTATAACTCTTATTACGTATACAGTAACCAAAAAAAAAATCACATCTTTCCAGAGTCTATAAAAGCAACAACTTACGCAATAGTATAACAAAGGAGCAATTTGATTTCGTGACATCCCGGTTCAGAATTCTTAATATTAATTCAATGTGGTAGTCAAGTAATTTGTAATCATGTAGTGAATATTGTCCAAAGTTGTCTAAACATGTAAGAGGAGGTAAATGTCCTTAACAAAATGGAATATTTCCATGTCCATTATTTCCACCAGAATCCACGAGATCGTGCAAAACAGTTCACATCATAACTTCCATATAGGTGATATAGAACAATGTCACAACCTCTAACATTTGCATAGTCACATAAAATAGTTCACAGAAATGAGTTTCTCACTCTTAAGTCACTTAATATACAAAAACAGAATTTGAATTCCTGCAGTAGCTTAGCTACTTACTGATCATTTAGGTTGACTTCGAAGTAGTCAACAGCTGCCATTTTTCTCTCTTTTTTTTTTTTATTTTTTTTTTATTTTTTTTTTACCACCCTTATATATCACAAATCACAGATTTCACAACCAAATCCCAATTACACGTAACCTGAACTCATTCGACACTATCAATCCACATCATGTTATGACATAGCATAAACTGAACAGATAAATAGAAGCACATTCGTACAGATTCTTAGTTATACTTGAATCAGAAACAAAAATTAGAACTTATACTTGATCATAATCCACCCGTACAAGACCGTCGGTGGCAAGAGATATCTTGTAACATACTTATACCACAGTATTTTTACCCCCGGGCAAGGGCCCTTAATACTTTTACATACATGGATCATCATTCCTTAATTCTGGACATAACGTATCAGAAAATGAAACAGTGCTTGTCATATCATGTCATTATCGTGCACTTAACAGAATAGAATAAGTCACTTCTTACATGGGTCCAACTATTATCCAAAACACAACTTATCAAAATACATATCACAATACCCTTTTAAATCATAGGTCCAAACAATACCATAACAAGAAAGACATCACTATATCATAACTAAATCTTTCATACTTAGTGTTTAAGCAATTTATGACAACTGAAACAGATTCAGATATATGCTCATAATCATATTCATATTTAAATTTTGCATAAGATCATATATGGCTAACTATCAGATCAGGTAGGTCCGAAGACCACAACAGGTAGGTCCGAAGACCACAACAGGTAGGTCCAAAGACCACAACAGGTAGGTCCAATGACCACAACAGGTAGGTCCAAAGACCACAACAAGTAGGTCCAATGACCACAACAGGTAGGTCCAATGACCACAACAGGTAGGTCCGAAGACCACAACAGGTAGGTCCAATGACCACAACAGGTAGGTCCGAAGACCACAACAGGTAGGTCCAATGACCACAACAGGTAGGTCCGAAGACCACAAAATTGATACCAATAGCCACGGTATTGTTACCCCCGGGCGAGGGCCATAGGCCACGGTATTGTTACCCCCGGGCGAGGGCCATAGGAATTAAGGGTGCCACAATTACTTATACCATTTTAACAGATTGGCATGTTGGCCCAGAATTATCAGATTGGCCTTTCAGCCCAGATATATCAGAAATATACAGAAGTGTGTATGGACTCAAGAGGTGGCTCGTACGGATTCTAGAGGTGGCTCCCACTAAAGTGTAGCACTTAGTTCCGTACAGCACTTTGCTCCATACCAGAAGTCAATAAGTCTCATCATGTCATATCATAAGCAAAACGAGTATCATAGCGGAACAACCATAATGTCATCAAAATAGGCTTTTCAAAAATCAATCATTTCGTATAATAGACATGAGAGGTATAATAGACATGGCTCATAATCGTTAACGTACACAAATTACTCTTAACGTTGCTATCAGTCTTTTCATATGCACTAAGGATGTCATGCATGAAGCCTAAGTCTTTTCTAGACATCCTACAGCTCAATGGATCCGTGTGTGAGATAGCAACTCGTGCTCTGATACCACTTGTCACGCCCCAAATCCGCCCCTAAAAATTTGGGCATGACCCATTCGAAATGGACACCAAACCTGTTAAATATTATCTATGGGGCCTGAACGGAAGCATTTAATATCATATAATAGTATAAAATAATATCCATTGAGCTACCACTACTATGCCAGGATCACAGACAGAACATAATGCAGGTAAATATACATTGACGTATATTTGGAGATAGCTAAATACATATACATATACATATACATCAAGCTCAATAAACACTTAGGGTACAAATTAAAACTTAGCAAAACTCCATAACTTGAACGGTCAACGCCTAAGAATCTAGATACTCAAGGCTTGGCAACTGGTAACGGAAGCCACAGGTTAAGGTTGACCCCCAGGTTGAGTGCCTACAGAAACAGACATAAAATAAAGTGAGTCAAGCTCAGTGAATAATAGTACGTAAATCATGTAATGTTCAACTCAACAATAAAGTATATAACTGCAGAAGTATATGATTAACTACATTCTGTAAAGGTGTCTCAACACACATGGGTCTAGTTTCCGTAACAGAGCAGCTTATCAGCCCAGAAATAACAGAATAGCCTTTCGGCCCAGAACAGCCTTGCGGCCCAGAACATACTACTATGTACGAGTATCTTTTCCACATTTCTTTCTCATTGAGTTCCAATCAACACATATGCTAATATTGTAACTGACGGAAATCAGAATGTTATTAACGAACATTATGTCACAAAACATACATTGAATCAAACAGAAGTTAATATCATGTTATAGCATAGCACAACCGAAACAGTAATAGAATAACTTCAGTTTTCTTAAAATACTGTTCTGCTTAATAAGGACAGAATAACCCACATTCTAACGTGAGTCTCGTAATAATGTTAAACATTTACATGCGTATCATAGATTCTCAACGACTTCGGGTCCATGTGTAACACAATGGAATATTCTCAGTTTCATACAGATATTTGGTTTAAAGATAAACATAATTTCGTTTATTCATTAAGAACGATGTAGTTTACCTATAGATAATAAAGAATTATTATTCGTTATTAATAAAACCGAGTTATTCCAAAATCATACCGATATAGTCCAATCTTTCAACGTTCACATTGACTGTCAATCATGATAATGCTCATGTAACATGTTCGTGTAACACTTACAAGAAACAGAGCGTTAGTGATAATAATTGTCAATGATAAATAAAATATATATGTTCGTACTATTACTCACAGTGGTTAGATGCTAGGTCCGCCCCTGTAGTTAACCTTACACAAGTCAATTCAACAACATTTAACACAACCCAACATAATCAACATAACCTCACATAATCATCTCCAATTAATATAATCCACACTATTTAGCGTTATTTAACTCAATACCACCAAATATAATTCCACATAATTCTATTTAAATTGCTAAGGCCCAATTCAACATTCCAAAGCCAAGTTTACCTCATCCACATTACCAACAAACCTTTCTTCCCAATTTCCTTTCTCATTAAAACATAATTCACAATACTCAAACAAAGTTCATTCGTAAATTTTAAACATAATTTCCAAGTATCACTAAATTCCAATTAAACTTGTATATACCTAATTCAATATCCCAATTTCATTATTCTACTTTCGATTTGGACCAACTCTTTGGTTATCATCCTTAATCAACCTAGGGTTCCAAGAAAATGTTGAAATTTCAAGAAATAATTAACTTATTAACCCAACACTTTATATTCTAATTTTTCCATTGATTAAACATCTAGGATTCATAATTCATCATTTAAACCCATCAATTGGCCCCTCCATGCTTCAAATCCGAAATTCCCAAATCTTATAAGTTACTCTATTTGCTCCAAAAATGCAATTTATACATTAATACAATGGAACTACTACCACTCTAGCTCTTAATGTAAATCTTGAAGAATATTAGAACCCTTACCTCAAGAATCAACAAAGGAGCAAGCTTGAGAAGAAACCTTCGCAAATCCATGTTCTAATCGGTTAAAAGCATTGATCTTTTCTTATTCTTCATCCTTGATGTCCAAACCATGGTGGATTGTTGTTCAAAATAGAGGGAATCAAGGGTTTGAGGCTAGGGTTTCGGAGGGTTTCAGACTTAGAAGAAGAGAAAAGAAGAGAGGGGAAAGAAAATGTGGAAAAAGATCTCAAAATCCCGTTTTTAGAGCTGCTGTCCCGTAATTCCCGCTCGAGCGTCCATATTCCCGCTCGAGCGGACCTGTTCCAGCACAGATTCCAAAACTTCAAATAGGCGTAACTCTCCCATCCGGACTCCGTTTTAGGTCGTTCTTGTGTTCAAATTGAAGCCCCGGAAATAAGCTTTCCAATGGTTCTAACCTCACATCCATATTCAAAGTGGGGAAAAAGAAAAAGGCAAATGAGTGACGGTTGGTCGTAAACGAATTATTCCAATTAAAGTTTTTAGTCCCGTCTTACTTTACCATCATCTTATCATCTCAATTAATATCCCAAAATAAGGTAAGGACATTTCAAATACACTAAGAAGAACATCAAAATGGATCCACATGCTTCAGAATCAAACTTACCCAGGCGACCCGCTCGAGCCCCCAACCTTGCGCTCGAGCGCGCAGACCAACAAAGTCGTCCGCTCGAGCGTAAACTCCCCCGCTCGAGCGGAGAACCACAACTCCCAGAATCTCAGGCCATCTGAAAAATTGCTGGAAACCCCAAAAGTCCGCTCGAGCGGCCACTCCTCCGCTCGAGCGGAGGAAAGGATTTCTGGGTCGTTACATGAACCTTCTGAACCTTCGTTTTAGCTTCTTGTGGGAGTTTAAACCTTTTGAACCTTCATTTTAGCTTCTTGAGGGAGTTTGAACCTTTTGAACCATCGTTCTAGCTTCTTGAGGGAGCTTGAACCTTCTGAACCTTCGTTTTAGCTTCTTGAGGGAGCTTGAACCTTTTGAACCCTGGTTTTTGCTTCTTGAGGTAGTTGAACCTTCTGAACCTTCGTTTTAGCTTCTTATGGGAGCTTGAACCTTTTGAACCTTCATTTTAGCTTCTTGAGGGAGTTTGAACCTTTTGAACCATCGTTCTAGCTTCTGGAGGGAGCTTGAACCTTTTGAACCTTCGTTTTAGCTTCTTGAGGAAGCTTGAACCTTTTGAACCCTTGTTTTGGCTTCTTGAGGAAGCTTGAACCCTTTGAACCTTCGTTTTAGTTTCTTGAGGAAGCTTGAACCTTTTGAACCCTTATTTTAGTTTCTTGAGGAAGTTGATCCTTCTGAAACTTCGTTTTAGCTTCTTGGGGGAGCCTGAACCTTTTGAACTTTCGTTTTAGCTTCTTGAGGGAGCTTGAACCTTTTAAACCTTCGTTTTAGCTTCTTGGGGGAGCCTGAACCTTTTAAGCCTTCGTTTTAGCTTCTTGAGGGAGCTTGAACCTTTTGAACTTTCGTTCTAGCTTTTTGAGGGAGCTTGAACCTTTTGAACCCTTATTTTAGCTTCTTGAGGGAGTTGATCCTTCTGACCCTTCGTTTTAGCTTCTTGGGGGAGCCTGAACCTTTTGAACTTTCGTTTTAGCTTCTTGAGGGAGCTTGAACCTTTTGAACCTTCGTTTTAGCTTCTTGGGGGAGCCTGAACCTTTTGAGCCTTCGTTTTAGCTTCTTGAGGGAGCTTGAACCTTTTGAACCTTCGTTTTAGCTTTTTGAGGGAGCTTGAACCTTTTGAACCCTGGTTTTTGCTTCTTGAGGTAGTTGAACCTTCTGAACCTTTGTTTTAGCTTCTTGAGGGAGCTTGAACCTTTTGAACCTTCATTTTAGCTTCTTGAGGGAGTTTGAACCTTTTGAACCATCGTTCTAGCTTCTTGAGGGAGCTTGAACCTTTTGAAACTTTGTTTTAGCTTCTTGAGGAAGCTTGAACCTTTTGAACCCTGGTTTTGGCTTCTTAAGGAAGCTTGAACCCTCTGAACCTTCGTTTTAGCTTCTTGAGGAAGCTTGAACCTTTTGAACCCTTATTTTAGCTTCTTGAGGGAGCTTGAACCTTTAGGACCCTGGTTTTTGCTTCTTGAGGTAGTTGAACCTTATGAACCTTCGTTTTAGCTTCTTGTGGGAGCTTGAACCTTTTGAACCTTCATTTTAGCTTCGTGAGGGAGTTTGAACCTTTTGAACCGTCGTTCTAGCTTCTTGGGGGAGCTTGAACCTTTTGAAGCTTCGTTTTAGCTTCTTGAGGAGGCTTGAACCTTCTGAGCCCTTGTTTTGGCTTCTTGAGGAAGCTTGAACCCTCTGAACCTTCGTTTTCGCTTCTTGAGGAAGCGTGAACCTGTTGAACCCTTATTTTAGCTTCTTGAGGAAGTTGATCCTTCTGAACCTTCGTTTTAGCTTCTTGGGGGAGCCTGAACCTTTTGAACCTTCGTTTTAGCTTCTTCAGGGAGCTTGAACCTTTTGAACCTTCGTTTTAGCTTCTTGGGGGAGCCTGAACCTTTTGAACCTTCGTTTTAGCTTCTTGAGGGAGCTTGAAACTTTTGAACCCTGGTTTTTGCTTCTTGACGTAGTTGAACCTTCTGAACCTTCGTTTTAGCTTCTTCTGGGAGCTTGAACCTTTTGAACCTTCATTTTAGCTTCTTGAGGGAGTTTGAACCTTTTGAACCATCGTTCTAGCTTCTTGAGGGAGCTTGAACCTTTTGAACCTTCGTTTTAGCTTGTTGAGGGAGCTTGAACCTTTTGAACCCTGGTTTTTGCTTCTTGAGGTAGTTGAACCTTCTGAACCTTCATTTTAGCTTCTTGTGGGAGCTTGAACCTTTTGAACCTTCATTTTTGCTTCTTGAGGGAGTTTGAACCTTTTGAACCATCGTTCTAGCTTCTTGAGGGAGCTTGAACCTTTTGAACCTTCGTTTTAGCTTGTTGAGGGAGCTTGAACCTTTTGAACCCTGGTTTTTGCTTCTTGAGGTAGTTGAACCTTCTGAACCTTCATTTTAGCTTCTTGTGGGAGCTTGAACCTTTTGAACCTTCATTTTAGCTTCTTGAGGGAGTTTGAACCTTTTGAACCATCGTTCTAGCTTCTTGAGGGAGCTTGAACCTTTTGAACCTTCGTTTTAGCTTCTTGAGGAAGCTTGAACCTTTTGAACCCTTGTTTTGGCTTCTTGAGGAAGCTTGAACCCTCTGAACCTTCGTTTTAGTTTCTTGAGGAAGCTTGAACCTTTTGAACCCTTATTTTAGCTTCTTGAGGAAGTTGATCCTTCTGAACCTTCGTTTTAGCTTCTTGGGGGAGCCTGAACCTTTTGAACTTTCGATTTAGCTTCTTGAGGGAGCTTGAACCTTTTGAACCTTCGTTTTAGCTTCTTGGGGGAGCCTGAACCTTTTGAGCCTTCGTTTTAGCTTCTTGCGGGAGCTTGAACCTTTTGAACCTTCGTTTTAGCTTTTTGAGGGAGCTTGAACCTTTTGAACCCTGGTTTTTCCTTCTTGAGGTAGTTGAACCTTCTGAACCTTCGTTTTAGCTTCTTGCGGGAGTTTAAACCTTTTGAAGCTTCATTTTAGCTTCTTGAGGGAGTTTGAACCTTTTGAACCATCGTTCTAGCTTCTTGAGGGAGCTTGAACCTTTTGAACCTTCGTTTTAGCATCTTGAGGGAGCTTGAACCTTTTGAACCCTGGTTTTTGCTTCTTGAGGTAGTTGAACCTTCTGAACCTTCATTTTAGCTTCTTATGGGAGCTTGAACCTTTTGAACCTTCATTTTAGCTTCTTGAGGGAGTTTGAACCTTTTGAACCATCGTTCTAGCTTCCGGAGGGAGCTTGAACCTTTTGAACTTTCGTTTTAGCTTCTTGAGGAAGCTTGAACCTTTTGAACCCTTGTTTTGGCTTCTTGAGGAAGCTTGAACCCTCTGAACCTTCGTTTTAGTTTCTTGAGGAAGCTTGAACCTTTTGAACCCTTATTTTAGTTTCTTGAGGAAGTTGATCCTTCTGAACCTTCATTTTAGCTTCTTGGGGGAGCCTGAACCTTTTGAACTTTCGTTTTAGCTTCTTGAGGGAGCTTGAACCTTTTGAACCTTCGTTTTAGCTTCTTGGGGGAGCCTGAACCTTTTAAGCCTTCGTTTTAGCTTCTTGAGGGAGCTTGAACCTTTTCAACCTTCGTTCTAGCTTTTTGAGGGAGCTTGAACCTTTTGAACTCTTATTTTGGCTTCTTGAGGGAGTTGATCCTTCTGACCCTTCGTTTTAGCTTCTTGGGGGAGCCTGAACCTTTTGAACTTTCGTTTTAGCTTCTTGAGGGAGCTTGAACCTTTTGAACCTTCGTTTTAGCTTCTTGGGGGAGCCTGAACCTTTTGAGCCTTCGTTTTAGCTTCTTGAGGGAGCTTGAACCTTTTGAACCTTCGTTTTAGCTTTTTGAGGGAGCTTGAACCTTTTGAACCCTGGTTTTTGCTTCTTGAGGTAGTTGAACCTTCTGAACCTTCGTTTTAGCTTCTTGAGGAAGCTTGAACCTTTTGAACCTTCATTTTAGCTTCTTGAGGAAGCTTGAACCTTTTGAACCCTTATTTTAGCTTCTTGAGGTAGCTTGAACCTTTGGGACCCTGGTTTTTGCTTCTTGAGCTAATTGAACCTTATGAACCTTCGTTTTAGCTTCTTGTGGGAGCTTGAACCTTTTGAACCTTCATTTTAGCTTCGTGAGGGAGTTTGAACCTTTTGAACCGTCGTTCTAGCTTCTTGGGGGAGCTTGAACCTTTTGAAGCTTCGTTTTAGCTTCTTGAGGAGGCTTGAACCTTTTGAGCCCTTGTTTTGGCTTCTTGAGGAAGCTTGAACCCTCTGAACCTTCGTTTTCGCTTCTTGAGGAAGCGTGAACCTTTTGAAGCCTTATTTTAGCTTCTTGAGGAAGTTGATCCTTCTGAACCTTCATTTTAGCTTCTTGGGGGAGCCTGAACCTTTTGAACCTTCGTTTTAGCTTCTTGAGGGAGCTTGAACCTTTTGAACCTTCGTTTTAGCTTCTTGGGGGAGCCTGAACCTTTTGAACCTTCGTTTTAGCTTTTTGAGGGAGCTTGAACCTTTTGAACCCTGGTTTTTGCTTCTTGAGGTAGTTGAACCTTCTGAACCTTCGTTTTAGCCTCTTGTGGGAGCTTGAACCTTTTGAACCTTCATTTTAGCTTCTTGAGGGAGTTTGAACCTTTTGAACCATCGTTCTAGCTCCTTGAGGGAGCTTGAAACTTTTGAACCTTCGTTTTAGCTTCTTGAGGGAGCTTGAACCTTTTGAACCCTGGTTTTTGCTTCTTGAGGGAGCTTGAACCTTTTGAACCCTGGTTTTTGCTTCTTGAGGTAGTTGAACCTTTTGAACCTTCGTTTTAGCTTCTTGTGCGAGCTTGAACCTTTTGAACCTTCATTTTAGCTTCTTGAGGGAGTTTGAACCTCTTGAACCATCGTTCTAGCTTCTTGAGGGAACTTGAACCCTTTGAACCTTCGTTTTAGCTTCTTGAGGAAGCTTGAACCTTTTGAACCCTTGTTTTGGCTTATTGAGGAAGCTTGAACCCTCTGAACCTTCGTTTTAGTTTCTTGAGGAAGCTTGAACCTTTTGAACCCTTATTTTAGCTTCTTGAGGAAGTTGATGCTTCTGAACCTTCGTTTTAGCTTCTTGGGGGAGCCTAAACCTTTTGAGCTTTCGTTTTAGCTTCTTGGTGGAGGTTGAAGCTTTTGAACCTTCGTTTTAGCTTCTTGGGGGAGCCTGAACCTTTTGAGCCTTCGTTTTAGCTTCTTGAGGGAGCTTGAACCTTTTGAACCTTCGTTTTAGCTTCTTGAGGGAGCTTGAACCTTTTGAACCTTCGTTTTAGCTTCTTGAGGGAGCTTGAACCTTATGAACCCTGGTTTTTGCTTCGTGAGGTAGTTGAACCTTCTGAACCTTCGTTTTAGCTTTTTGTGGGATCTTGAACCTTTTGAACCTTCATTTTTGCTTCTTGAGGGAGTTTGAACCATTTGAACCATCGTTCTAGCTTCTTGAGGGAGCTTGAACCTTTTGAACCTTCGTTTTAGCTTCTTGAGGGAGCTTGAACCTTTTGAACCCTGGTTTTTGCTTCTTGAGGGAGCTTGAACCTTTTGAACCCTGGTTTTTGCTTCTTGAGGTAGTTGAACCTTTTGAACCTTCGTTTTGGCTTCTTGTGGGAGCTTGAACCTTTTGAACCTTCATTTTAGCTTCTTGAGGGAGTTTGAACCTCTTGTACCATCGTTCTAGCTTCTTGAGGGAACTTGAACCCTTTGAACCTTCGTTTTAGCTTCTTGAGGAAGCTTGAACCTTTTGAACCCTTGTTTTGGCTTCTTGAGGAAGCTTGAACCCTCTGAACCTTCGTTTTAGTTTCTTGAGGAAGCTTGAACCTTTTGAACCCTTATTTTAGCTTCTTGAGGAAGTTGATCCTTCTGAACCTTCGTTTTAGCTTCTTGGGGGAGCCTAAACCTTTTGAACTTTCGTTTAGGCTTCTTGGTGGACGTTGAAGCTTTTGAACCTTCGTTTTAGCTTCTTGGGGGAGCTTGAACCTTTTGAGCCTTCGTTTTAGCTTCTTGAGGGAGCTTGAACCTTTTGAACCTTCGTTTTAGCTTCTTGAGGGAGCTTGAACCTTTTGAACCTTCGTTTTAGCTTCTTGAGGGAGCTTGAACCTTTTGAACCATGGTTTTTGCTTCTTGAGGTTGTTGAACCTTCTGAACCTTCGTTTTAGCTTTTTGTGGGAGCTTGAACCTTTTGAACCTTCATTTTTGCTTCTTGAGGGAGTTTGAACCTTTTGAACCATCGTTCTAGCTTCTTGAGGGAGCTTGAACCTTTTGAACCTTCGTTTTAGCTTCTTGAGGGAGCTTGAACCTTTTGAACCCTGGTTTTTTTTTCTTGAGGTAGTTGAACCTTCTGAACCTTCATTTTAGCTTCTTGTGGGAGCTTGAACCTTTTGAACCTTCATTTTAGCTTCTTGAGGGAGTTTGAACCTTTTGAACCATCGTTCTAGCTTCTTGAGGGAGCTTGAACCTTTTGAACCTTCGTTTTAGCTTCTTGAGGAAGCGTGAACCTTTTGAACCCTTGTTTTGGCTTCTTGAGGAAGCTTGAACCCTCTGAACCTTCGTTTTAGTTTCTTCAGGAAGCTTGAACCTTTTGAACCCTTATTTTAGCTTCTTGAGGAAGTTGATCCTTCTGAACCTTCGTTTTAGCTTCTTGGGGGAGCCTGAACCTTTTGAACTTTCGATTTAGCTTCTTGAGGGAGCTTGAACCTTTTGAACCTTCGTTTTAGCTTCTTGGGGGAGCCTGAACCTTTTGAGCCTTCGTTTTAGCTTCTTGAGGGAGCTTGAACCTTTTGAACCTTCGTTTTAGCTTCTTGAGGGAGCTTGAACCTTTTGAACCCTGGTTTTTGCTTCTTGAGGTAGTTGAACCTTCTTAACCTTCGTTTTAGCTTTTTGTGGGAGCTTGAACCTTTTGAACCTTCATTTTTGCTTCTTGAGGGAGTTTGAACCTTTTGAACCATCGTTCTAGCTTCTTGAGGGAGCTTGAACCTTTTGAACCTTCGTTTTAGCTTCTTGAGGGAGCTTGAACCTTTTGAACCCTGGTTTTTGTTTCTTGAGGTAGTTGAACCTTCTGAACCTTCATTTTAGCTTCTTGTGGGAGCTTGAACCTTTTGAACCTTCATTTTAGCTTCTTGAGGGAGTTTGAACCTTTTGAACCATCGTTCTAGCTTCTTGAGGGAGCTTGAACCTTTTGAACCTTCGTTTTAGCTTCTTGAGGAAGCGTGAACCTTTTGAACCCTTGTTTTGGCTTCTTGAGGAAGCTTGAACCCTCTGAACCTTCGTTTTAGTTTCTTGAGGAAGCTTGAACCTTTTGAACCCTTATTTTAGCTTCTTGAGGAAGTTGATCCTTCTGAACCTTCGTTTTAGCTTCTTGGGGGAGCCTGAACCTTTTGAACTTTCGATTTAGCTTCTTGAGGGAGCTTGAACCTTTTGAACCTTCGTTTTAGCTTCTTGGGGGAGCCTGAACCTTTTGAGCCTTCGTTTTAGCTTCTTGAGGGAGCTTGAACCTTTTGAACCTTCGTTTTAGCTTCTTGAGGGAGCTTGAACCTTTTGAACCCTGGTTTTTGCTTCTTGAGGTAGTTGAACCTTCTGAACCTTCATTTTAGCTTCTTGTGGGAGCTTGAACCTTTTGAACCTTCATTTTAGCTTCTTGAGGGAGTTTGAACCTTTTGAACCATCGTTCTAGCTTCTTGAGGGAGCTTGAACCTTTTGAACCTTCGTTTTAGCTTCTTGAGGAAGCTTGAACCTTTTGAACCCTTGTTTTGGCTTCTTGAGGAAGCTTGAACCCTCTGAACTTTCGTTTTAGCTTCTTGAGGAAGCTTGAACCTTTTGAACCCTTGTTTTGGCTTCTTGAGGAAGCTTGAACCCTCTGAACCTTCGTTTTAGCTTCTGGAGGAAGCTTGAACCTTTTGAACCCTTATTTTAGCTTCATGAGGAAGTTGAAGCTTCTGAACCTTCGTTTTAGCTTCTTCGGGGAGCCTGAACCTTTTGAGCCTTCGTTTTAGCTTCTTGAGGGAGCTTGAACCTTTTGAACCTTCGTTTTAGCTTCTTGAGGTAGTTGAACCTTTTGAACCTTCGTTTTAGCTTCTTGTGGGAGCTTGAACCTTTTGAACCTTCGTTTTAGCTTCTTGAGGTAGTTGAACCATATGAACCTTCGTTTTAGCTTCTTGTGGGAGCTTGAACCTTTTGATCCTTCATTTTAGCTTCGTGAGGGAGTTTGAACCTTTTGAATCGTCGTTCTAGCTTCTTGAGGGAGCTTGAACCTTTTGAACCTTCGTTTTAGCTTCTTGAGGAGGCTTGAACCTTTTGAGCCCTTGTTTTGGCTTCTTGAGGAAGCTTGAACCCTCTGAACCTTCGTTTTCGCTTCTTGAGGAAGCTTGAACCTTTTGAACCCTTATTTTAGCTTCTTGAGGAAGTTGATCCTTCTGAACCTTCGTTTTAGCTTCTTGGGGGAGCCTTGTCACGCCCCAAAACTTGCCCCTAAAAGTTTGGGCATGACCTAAGCAGAAAAGGACACCTATCCTGTTTTCATATAGGGGCCCGACCGGAAGCTGCAATAATAAATGATAAAACTAGAAACTACGTCATCCATTGAGCTACTAAATTATGCCAGGATCATAACATCTCATAGAACAAGTACCGCAAAACCAAAACACATTTGAGAGCTAGTTATTTACATGCATATACAAATCCAACCTCGAGGTGGGGTACATAACAAAAGTATTAAGTACATAACAACTTAGGCCAACACTGAAAAGTGTAAGCCATCATCTAACAGACTTCACGAGGTAGAGTTCCGATCCAAAGCTTGGTTGTGCCTAGGCTGACAAAAGTATGATGATGCCGAGTTATGGTCGACCTCCTGGTTGGTTACCTACAGTAACAGACATAACACAGGGTGAGCCAAGCTCAGTGAACAATAGTACTGGTATGCATGTAAATATAATAAATGCTGAAATCATGTAATCAGTCTGTCTCTGTATAGCTTGCTGGGACAATGTACTCGGTTCATAATATCCACAATTTGGCCCCTGGCCTAAGAACTTCACATGTTCAGAAAAGAGTCCTTGGGCTCATAATTACAGTTCATCACATAGACCTTTGGTTCCTTTGATTCACAGGTTCACGATAGCATAAGTTCATATTTCACACATCGGCCCTTGGCCTCATAATTTCACAAGAAGGCTCGTAGCCACATTAATTCACAAACGGCTCTAAGCCACATTGGTTCACCAACAACACATTGGTTCACAAACGGCTCTAGGCCACATTGGTTCACAAATTCACAATTTCCTTAGTACAGTCTAAAAGTTCACAAGATCTCACATATGACGTGCATAACTTCACAACCTTTTTGATGGTTCCACAATTTCATCATTTACATCCACAATCTCATAATGATTCATTCGTAGTGTATATATATTTCGTACCACCACAAGTTTGACAACAACATTTGTAATGTCAAAGACATAACGTCAATCATAATCACAACGACAATAATAATCACAACGACAATAATAACAATTTGAGTAAAGATGCATTGAGGTACTATTACTCACTGCGTTGTGATGGCGTGCTAGTTTCTTCCGGAGTATGCCCTGCACACAATCATAACTTATAAATTAGTTTGCTTTCTTCTTAAATCATTGGGGAATTATTTTCTGCGTCATTACACTTCACATGAATTGATAACCAACTTAAAATCATCAGAAACATATTCTAAAATCACCAGGGAATCAAGCATGCAAAACTGAGCAAGCATACTTCTTTCTAAAAATTAGGCCCTCCGCTCGAGCCCCAACCTGTCCGCTCGGGCGGACAGTGCAATGCTATCAAAAATGCTGAGGGGTCGATTTCTACGCTCGAGCGGGAATTCCTCCGCTCGAGCGGACAGAGTAATTTCAGAAGCACTGCTGGGATGGTGATTTTCCCGCTCGAGCGTCCATGACCTCCGCTCGAGCGGACCACGCAAGTTCAGAAAATCTGAACTTCGAATTTGAGGTCCAACTTGGTATCTTAAACTTTAATATCTCCTTTGCAAAAACTACTTCAAATCTATACTGACCAAGGCTCAAAACTCTTGTAAAACAACTTGACTTAATCTCATGAACCCATTGATTTGAACAAATGTTGACACTCATCAACATGGTTTCATTCTTGCATTCAATTTCTTCATACACATCAAACATGACACTTGGTATCAACATAACTTCATGAAGAGATGATATAAAAACATAGAGTGAAGTAGAATTTCATACAACTCCTTACCTAGATGTCTAAGCAACTAAATGAGAGAAACCCTTATTACTCAAACATAAATTAGACATGAATCATACATGCACATCACCTACAAGCTTTAAATTGCCATAGTAAGAAGGACTTGAGTTTACCTTGAGTTAAATCACCCAATTCCAACAATTTTTGCTTAGTTCCCTTGTTGACCCACGTTTTCCCCCAATTCTTCTTCTTCACTCCCTCTTATTTGTTTCCTTAGTGTCTCACGTTTTTTATCATAGGCTTAACACAAGTCTTATATATATATAGTCACAAGTAAGGCATATAAGACAAAAAGGAATCGTTTAATCATTCCAAAATTAAAATTCCGCAAACATGCTTAATATTACTTAAAAATTATGCTAATCACAAATATAAAATCAATTTCTGATAATTAAGCCGTTAAGGCCTCCAATTTCTGATCCACACATTCTAATCAAACAGATACATTCTTGGGCAACAGATAGACTTTCTTATCATGGCATAATAAACATATAATCACACCTAATAAAGAACTACAAATGTATCATAAAACATGTACGGGGTCGGGTTATTACACTCTCCCCCCCTTAAATAAGTTTGGTCCCTCAAACTTGTTTTTACCTCAATACGGAAACAGATACGGATACTGTTGCTGCATATCCTCTTCTTTTTCCCAAGTAGCTTCAGTACCATAATGTTCTTGCCACTCTACCTTTACCATTGGAATTTCCCGATTGCGCAATTGCTTTACTTGTCGTTCCAAAATTCGAAGTGGTCTCTCTTCATAGCTTAATTTATCATCTAGCACAACTTGATGATAGTCTATGATATGAGATGGATCTGATAGGTATCCTCGAAGCATGGAAACATGGAACACATTATGCACTTGACTCATACTCGGTGGAAGAGCCACTCGGTAAGCTACCGGGCCCATTCTCTCTAGAATTTGGAAAGGGCCAACATACCGGGGTGTTAATTTACCCTTTTTCCCAAATCTCGGATGGCCTCTCAACGGGGTGACTTTCACGAACACATAACTACCCACTTCAAATTCCAAATCTCTTCGTCTGTTATCCGCATAGCTCTTCTGTCTGCTTTGTGCGGTTTTCAGCCTTTCTTGGATAATTTTAACCTTTTCAGTTGTTAGTTGCACAATTTCAGGACCCAACAATGCCCTATCCCCAACTTCAGCCCAACATACAGGGGAACGACACGGTCTTCCATATAGAGCTTCATAAGGTGCCATCTCGATACTCGTATGGTAACTATTATTGTAGGCGAACTCGATTAACGGTAGATGGGTTTCCCAGCTTTCGTGAAAATCCAATACACACAATCGGAGCATATCTTCTAAAGTTTGTATTGTTCTCTCGGATTGACCATCAGTTTGAGGGTGAAAAGCGGTGCTGAACTTAAGTTCAGTACCCATAGCCGCCTGTAAACTTTGCCAAAATCTTGAAACAAATTTGGGATCTCTATCTGACACAATTGACACTGTAACACCATGAAGCCTTACAATTTCATTCATATATAGTACTGCCAGCTTATCCGCATTATATTGAGTCTTTACAGGCAAGAAGTGAGCAGACTTAGTTAATCGATCCACAATGACCCAAATCGAATTCATACCTCGAGGAGTCCTCGGTAACCCCACAACGAAATCCATGGTCAAATGCTCCCATTTCCATTCCGGGATTGGCAGGGGTTGTAATAACCCTGCTGGTCTTTGATGTTCCGCTTTCACTTGTTGGCATTGTAGACATTTAGAAACAAATTCCGCGATCTCTTTTTTCATATTTGGCCACCAAAAAGTTTGTTTTAAATCTCGGTACATTTTAGTGCTTCCCGGGTGTATTGATAATCTCGAGGCGTGTGCTTCTTCTAGCAACTTCCGTTTAAGCTCCAACACATCAGGAACACATATTCGACTTTGAAACTTTAGTATCGAATCTACGTAACTGAACCCCAATCTTGGTTTTGTCTCTAACTTGTCATAGATTTTCCTTAGAGTCTCATCTTTTAGTTGATGTAACTTGATTTCTTCCAGTAAGGTAGGTTGAGCTCTTAATACTGCTAGTATGGCCTCCTGTTCACGTGCTACTAAGTCTATATTCATTTTATCCAATTCGGTCCTTAACTCCTTTCTTCCCACTAACAGATTTGCCAAGTCCCCCATATTTTTTCGACTAAGTGCATCTGCTACCGTGTTAGCTTTACTAGGATGATATTGGATCTGCAGGTCATAATCCTTAATCAACTCAAGCCATCGCCGCTGTCGCATGTTCAACTCTTTCTGGGTAAACAGGTACTTAAGACTTTTATGATCAGTGTAAACTTCGCAGGTCGTACCGTAAAGATAGTGCCGCCATATCTTCAAAGCAAAAACTACTGCCGCTAATTCAAGATCGTGTATGGGGTAATTCTTCTCGTGGGGTTTCAATTGTCGAGATGCATAGGCAATAACCCTTCCGTTCTACATAAGTACACAACCAAGTCCCTTATGTGAAGCATCACTGTAGATTACGAATCCTTCGGTACCAGATGGCAAGGCTAGAACTGGTGCTGTAGTCAGTCTTGTTTTCAATTCTTGGAAAGCAGATTCCCGCTCTTCTGACCATTCAAATGCAACTCCCTTCCGTGTCAGTTGAGTAAGCGGCACAGGAATCTTGGAGAAATTTTGGACAAACCTCCTGTAATATCCAGCTAATCCCATGAAACTTCGCACCTCAGTTACATTAGTAGGAGTTGGCCAATTCACAACTGCTTCAATTTTGTGCGGATCAACAGAGACTCCTTCCTTGGTCACCACATGCCCCAAAAATGCCACCTCTTGTAGCCAGAATTCACATTTCTTTAATTTTGCGTACAGTTTCTTTTCCCAGAGTGTCTGAAGAATTAAGCGGAGATGATCTTCGTGAGCCCCTGCACTCTTTGAGTATATAAGAATGTCATCGATGAAGACCACCACAAACTCATCCAGATAAGGCTTAAATACACGATTCATTAGATCCATAAATGCTGCTGGCGCGTTTGTAACTCCGAAGGGCATGACCAAAAATTCATAATGCCCATACCGGGTTCGAAATGCTGTCTTCTCCACATCATCGGCTTTAACTTTCAATTGATGGTAGCCAGACCGTAAATCAATTTTTGAGAACACTTGTGCCCCTTGTAACTGGTCAAACAAGTCGTCAATCCGTGGTAAGGGGTACTTATTCTTAATTGTCACTTTATTCAGTTCCCTATAGTCAATGCATAACCGAAGTGTTCCATCCTTCTTTTTCACAAACAATACCGGCGCTCCCCAAGGAGATACGCTTGGGCGGATAAATCCCTTGTCAAGGAGATCCTGCAATTGAATCTTTAACTCTTTCATTTCGGCGGGTGACATCCTATAGGGTGTCTTAGAGATGGGTTGGGTTCCAGGCGCCACTTCAATTATAAACTCGATTTCTCGGTCTATTAGCTGGCCCGGCAACTCTTCGGGAAAAACATCCGGAAATTCACAGACCACTGGGATTACATCAATATCCCCATTCATCCCTTGCCCTTCCAAAACACTACATAAATACCCTTGACAGCCTTTTCGTATTAAGTTATAAGCCTTCACGGCAGATATCAGATAAGGTGGTGAAATCACTTCCTGCCCTTGAACCATAGACTCTGATTGCCCCGAAGGAGAGAAATTAATTTGCTTAGTCACACAGTTTATAGTTGCACCATAATCACTTAGCCAATCCATCCCCAGAATAATATCAAAATTGGTCATGTCGAGAGTGTGGACGTCCCCGAACGCATCCGGGAGGGTTAAGTCCCGTTCCATTCATATTGGGGGCACTACAGTTCGAAGGACTCAAAATGTCACGGTTCTTAATCTGAACCAAAGAGTCCAAATCCGGCAAATCGTTTGAGAAAACAGATTTTTGAAAAAGTAGTGCCAAACATGGACTGCTTTGCCAGATTACAGAGTCGCCACCTAAATATTTTAAAATGGGAAATTTAGGAAACCCTGACTCGGTGCCGAAGGCCACATGTCCGTCATCACCAAAGTGGTCTTGGCTCGGGAGCTTGGGTACGATCGGGGAAGGTCAGCTATGAGCACCCCCTTTCGCCCGGTCCGAAGACCGGCCTCTACTAACCGTGATATCCGATTTTGAAAACATTACATGCTCTTATTCCAATTATTAGCCTAGAATTACTATGTTATGCGCGCAGCAAACAAGTATAGACTAGATTGCCTAATTTGGAAATAAACATTGCATATCCGTTGGTTTTGAAAATGCATTGGAATTTGCTACTCGCAAGTAGGCTAAAACACGGATTTCAACGAGTTTTCCCAACTCAGGCAATCCAACCTCCACCCACAGGCATTCAAGCAGTTTATCTCATATAAGCACTTAGCCTCATGGTAATCATGCTATCATGGCAACACTCACACACATGCAAGGATGCTAAAGCGTGAAAAGCTCACCTAGTACTCCAAGCCAAAACCGAAGCTCATTAGAAATCCATGCATGGACCTAAGCATACTGAAATGTCTAATGCAACGCATACAAAGATGCAGTCTAGGCAGGCTCGGCTATCCTAAACATGGCATATGGAGATGCTACAAATAACACGTATTCAATTTGGAATTGAAAATACGATGCAGTTTGTATGATGTGCCGAGCCCGATGTATGTCAACAAATGCATGGATGCACGCATGCATTGCATAAGGTATGCTAATTTTAAATATGCCCTAATCTACCATCATAAGCAGGTAAATAAAAGGGAGAAAGAAATGGGGGTTGGAAGACATACACACACTCACACACCCTTATTACAAATATGCCCTCACCCGGAGGGACCAAAAGAATATACAGTCCGAAAATAATACAGTCCAAATACAGAATGAATTGATTATTACAGAAATTTCTACTTATTAAATTAAATGCTAACATAAGAGAAAGGGGGCCTCAGCCCTGCCTCGGGATGCGCGAATGATGCATGTTCGATCCAACTTGCCCGGAAAACCCGTACCGTGCCACTGCTGGTTCTGTTTTTGCTGCCCTGCCCCTCCAAAAATTCCCAAAATCTCAGAATACATTCAAAATGATCTGTAGTACCACACCGGCTGGAGGGAATGGTCATCGGCTGCTTGAATTGGCCACCGGCTGCATGTGAGGTTTATCGGCACAAAAATAGTGCCGGTCGGCACTATTTTCTGCCGGCCGGCAGAAAGTTCCTGCAGGGGACAGTTTGACAGCAGCAGCAAGACAGCAGTGCATGGCATGGATTTTGGGGGTATGTAAGCATGGTCAATGCCTCCTATCATGCTTAGGGACTCAAGGAGGCATGACCCTTGGTTCTTGGGCCATCAATAGTGCATCTTGATGCATGATAGCCTAAAGAACCAAGGTTGCATTTTGATGTGAAAATGCATGCAACACAAGCAAATGAAATCCAAAGCCTTATCATGTGTTGGTCCAAGGCCTTGGTGACATGGGGGATTGAGGTGTGTTTTGTCACTTAAGGTACAAACACACCTCAACTCCCACACTTGGTTTGACACCCCAAACCAAGCAATGAAATGCAACTATGCAATCATGCAAACATGCAAGCATACAAACATGGGGACTAAGATGCTAGCAAATCAGGCATGCAAAATGCTAGGATGTGGAAAGCATAGAAGTCATGCAAAGAGGGACCAATTAAGCATAGAACTAGCATGCGCTCAAGGCTTCATTGACCAATTATGCAACAACCATGTAATGAGCATGCAATGATGGACTAAAGCCATAAAGGGCAGTCCTCAAACTCCCCCAAATCAGTGGCAAAACATGCCTCAAAACAAGAACAAGATGATATACAAGCATGCAAGTTATGAGGCCTAAGGCTAAGGCACAAAGTGGGGTATTGAACCACCACTTAATAAGACCAAACATGGCACATGTTAGGCAACCAAAACAGGTTTTTATCATACAAAATGGCACCCAAATCCCCTCATGGCACCTCCCAAAATGCGTTAAACATGGAAGCATGCACAATGCTCTCTTCCTAAGCATAAAAGGCACACCTTTGTGGCATGAAATAGGCTACACATACATATATACAAGCATGATTTATGGACAAAAAAATGACCCTAGATGATGCCAAATCATGGGATCAAAACAAGTTAAGCATGCTAGGAACCAAAACATACAAGGCTTACAAGCCTAAAAGACCCAAACAAACATGTTAAGCACACTATTTATGGCAAAATCAGTGGCTCACAGCCCTTATACATGGTAATATGATGCTAATACCCTCATGGAACCAAGCTACAATATGCAAAGAATATGGCTCAAATGCATGGCATGCTTTTAGGCATAAGGGGACACTACAAAGCAAGCATGAGGTACATGTTAAAGGCCATAAAACCAACCTAAAACAGAGATCAAACATGACCTAAAACACCCAAAAAAACTTTGAAATGAAGCTAAATGCAAGCATGCACACATGCTACTTCATGAGCCAAGAATGAGGGCCAAAGAGAGACAAAGGGGAGAGGGGTGTCCCCCCCCTATATGTGACCTAAAACCATCTCCCTCACCACTGAAAACCCACTGGTTTTCAGTGGTGAGAAGGCCGAGAAAACCAAGAAAAGAAGGCTTAAGGAAAAGAGACCAAAAATGGCCAAACAAAGCCTAATAGGGTGAGTCTCTACCCAAACCACAAAATGACCTTAATGAAGGTTCAAGAACAAGTAAAAACAAGACTTTTTTATGTTAAATACAAATCCAAAAACACAAAGCAAATGGGGTAGAAACTTGTTGCAAGAATGGGGAATATAAAGTAAAGTGTTTACCCTTGAAGATCCCTTGAAGAACAAAGGCTCCAGCCACTCTCTAGTGATCAAAACCAGCTCAAAACCACAGCAATCAACCTCCCAAGTCTCTCAATCTCGAGCTAAGGTGTAAAGGTGTGTGTAATGGTGCAAAAGTAAGGTAAAACCACACTTTTAGGCCTAAAATCACACACACAAGAGGAGAGAGAGGGAGAATATAGAGAGAGAAGGTATATCACACAGATATATAGATATAAGCTCTGGTTTTTGACCTAAAATGGCTAACCTCTTGACAAAGGGAGAGAGATGAGCTTATATAGGCAATAAAAGACTTGGTGGCTAAGCAAGAGGGGGGGTTCAAGGGGTGCAAAGGATTCAAGGGGCTTTAGGGCTTCTAGAAGCCTCTGGGACAGCTGGCCAAGCTTCTCCAAGAAGCTTGGCCAAGGGTTCAAGCTCCAAGATGAGAGAGGGGGTCAAAGGGACCAAAGGGTGCATTCCCGGGTATAGGGAGTGGTGATGGTGCATTCCAGCTGGCACAGCTGGCATGCACCAAGTCTGAGGTTTCAAAGGGGTCACACCGGCCAGCCAAAAGGGTCATTGGCACAATAAAGTGCCGGTCGGCAACATATAGTGCCGACCGGCCACAGATTATGAGAAATCAGTGCCGGTGGAATAAAAAGAGGGCCGGTGGTGTGTAAGGGAAGCCGGTGGTGATCAGGGGTGGCCAAAGAGCCTTCCCCCACCCTCCGGTGCAAAAACACACAAGTCTTGGTGTAAAACCAAGCCTAGTGCAAGTCGGTTGAGAGATCCTGAGGCGCGACGCGCAGCCGGGACCTCCGGGAACTCAAAACAAACACAATCATGGATAATCACCGAGTGTTCAATCAGTGACGTCCAAGTCTTGAGGTCGGTCAAAAATGGGGTGTCTACAGTTGCCCCTCTTTGACAGAACTCGGAAGTCATAATGATGACGGGAGTGAATGTCAAAGCCCAGAGACGACCCATTTTTGACAAGGCCGAAGACTTAGACAAACATGCAAGACAAACAAGGTATGTGCCCGAAGGCAGGGGCAAAATGCAACTGAAAATGCAAGAAGCCGGACATAACTTATGATCATGCAAAGAAAACTGTAATGAAGCACACATGCAACAGTTATAAGCTAGCATACACCAAACTACACTATAATGTAGAAAGGATGTAAGAGAATTATGCAATTCTCAAAACGTCTCACGCGGAGGATACAATACCTGTGCGGCTCGTCCGGTCCCGCCGGCCTCAAATGAGCCGTACATACAATATCGTGCCTGAAAAGAAAGCAAACTTAACAGGTACCATATTGTTAGCAATGTGCATGATAATGCGATCGTAAGTGCGTGACAACGCGTGTAATGTTCATGGGAAAATGGTGGAATTGAACACATGTAGGTAAAGCAGAGCACGCATGCAATGCAATGTGTATAAAGGAACTTGAACACATATCAGTAAAGCAAAGCACGCATACAATGCAATGTGTATAATAGAAACTTGAACACATATCAGTAAAGCAATGCACGCATACGATGCAATGTGTATAGAGAAAATTGAACACATATCAGTAAAGCAATGCACGCATACAATGCAATGTGTATAGAGAAACTTGAACACATATCAGTAAAGCAATGCACGCATACAATGCAATGTGTATAGAGAAACTTGAACACATATCAGTAAAGCAATGCACGCATACAATGCAATGTGTATAGAGAAACTTGAACACATATCAGTAAAGCAATGCACGCATACAATGCAATGTGTATAGAGAAAATTGAACACATATCAGTAAAGCAATGCACGCATACAATGCAATGTGTATAGAGAAAATTGAACACATATCAGTAAAGCAATGCACGCATACAATGCAATGTGTATAAAGAAAATTGAACACATATCAGTAAAGCAATGCACGCATACAATGCAATGTGTATAGAGGAAATTGAACACATATCAGTAAAGCAATGCACGCATACAATGCAATGTGTATAGAGGAAATTGAACACATATCAGTAAAGCAATGCACGCATACAATGCAATGTGTATAAAGAAAATTGAACACATATCAGTAAAGCAATGCACGCATACAATGCAATGTGTATAATAGAAAATTGAACACATATCAGTAAAGCAAAGCACGCATACAATGCAATGTGTATAGAGGAAATTGAACACATATCAGTAAAGCAATGCACGCATACAATGCAATGTGTATAAAGAAAATTGAACACATATCAGTAAAGCAATGCACGCATACAATGCAATGTGTATAAAGAAAATTGAACACATATCAGTAAAGCAAAGCACGCATACAATGCAATGTGTATAGAGGAAATTGAACACATATCAGTAAAGCAAAGCACGCATACAATGCAATGTGTATAATAGAAACTTGAAATTGAACACGATAAAACATGATGTTGAAATGCAACGTACTGCAACACAGTATAATTGAAACAATTTCTTTTGAAATTTACGAGACATAAAAGGATACGAGAAGGGACATCCTTCGCGCGGTCCGAGCATCGCTGACAAAAGTCACGGCTTGAAATCAACTCGAAGCTCCATTAACATTCCAGAAGTGCACTTTCCCGCACCATTCTTGGATGACGAAGGTGTCAGATCGCACGGCCAAACCAGGCACGGGCGCGAGAGGCATTCTGACTACAAAGGGGAGGTTCCTGGTATTCAATCCAGCACTCTGCTACCCTGCTATTTTCCTGCTTTACTTTCCTTTTTTTTTTTTAGGAGTTTAAGCACATTGCACCGCCTCAGGCGGGTTTTATATTCTTTTGAAATCGAGGGTTTTCACAAAAACACATGATGGAAATGAAACAGCTATTCATTTGAAAAGGTGTTGCACTTGTGTGTATCGTATCACAAGGCATCACAAGGCATCACATAACAATGCGAATGAAATTGAAACTGTTTTTTTTTTTTTTTTTTTAAAACAAAGCATCACATCGTAATAATCAGGTAGCGAACCGACTTACAACTCGATAAGCAAAACGAAGACTCGACAGACTAGCCAAGTGCAAATACAACTTGATAGACAAAGCAAAGACTTAAAGAGAGTGACATACAACTCGATAAGCAAAACAACAACTCGATAAACAAATACGCGTGACTCGGCGGGAATCAAATCACCGGAGAGTGCTGGAAGTGGTGGAATTCCCCAATATTCAGCATAAACAGCTTAGAAAACACAGGGGAGAGCCATCGGCCCGACAGAAAGTCCACCGGCCTCGAGGAATTTCCATCGGCACAAAGCTTGGCCGGTCGGCACAAAAGTATGGCCGGTCGGCACTATCTACTGCCGGTCGGCTGTAGACTGCCTGCATCAGCAGAATGTTGACAAGTGTCCTCCACTCAACCCTATCCTCTTCAAAAGAGTCTCAACTTCGGGGTTTCCTTCATTTCTACACTGATTTGCTCCAAATGGAAGAGTTTCTTGCCCAAAATCTTGCAACTTGGATTAACAACTTGGATGGCTCGGAAAAGCTGAATTTCCGGGCTTTTGGCATGAACGCACTATTCACTTTGCGCCGTACCCCGCTGCATTTTCCATTCCTCCATGCCGCGGCAAGGTTTTGGAATCCGGTGACACATGTCTTTAGCTTTAGTGGGCAAGAGGTGTGTCCTACGTTTGAAGATTTCCAAGCTTTGATGGAATCTGAGCGTAATGAAGAGATTCTGCCCCAACTTCGCTTTGGCCATGCCCAAGCCTTAGGGCGAATGTGTGGGCTCTCGATACCCGACGCTCGTTCTCTTATTTGTGATGGGACATTGGATGTTCCGAGCTTGGTTTGTCGTTTCTCTGAGACTGGCGACCGGGGTGACCGTTACTGGCAAGGCTTCCGGCGACACGCCCTTTGTTTGTGCATGTTGTCTCGTTTTCTGTTTGTCTCAAGTTCCGGAGAATCTAGTATCCGGTTGATTGAGGTTGTCCAAAGCTTGAAGGAGGGCAAAAGTTGCATTGCCATGATTCTGGCTGAGACGCTGCTGGGCTTAGACGCCTTTTATCGTCGAGAGACGATCAGATTAGCAGGGAGTCCACTATTACTGCAGGTAATGTTTCCCACCCCGTCTCACATTTTATGTCTGCTTACATCACTCGGTCCTCAGGCTCGGTTTTTTCTCACAAAAATCCTTTTCTCACTTTTTCTCTCATCGCACATCTCTCTATTCTTTATTCTCTCATTTTTCATCCCTCCCCAGGTGTGGTTAATGGACAAACTGAAGGTTGTGGACTCTTGCCCAGCATATTCAGCGCGCGGCTATTTCTTCAGGCAACGCCTAGTTGACGCCCTTGACGAGGGTTGGTGGTTTGAATGGATGTGCAGTTTGTCCGCAGATCGCATTGCTTGGCGGTGCCCTTGGCTCAATCTCCCAATGATGAGTTATAGCATGACCCATCAGCCCGGGATCCAATTGGTCGGCTTGACTCAGTGTGTCTTCTACTTCCCATTCCGTATCCTGCGCCAGTTTGGCCATGATCAGACTTGCCCGCCGGAAGGGATGGAGTACCCGGCCACATTCCCGATTCGAGGCGCACAGCTGGCCCGATATGCCACAGCATGGAGGACGAGAGAGCTCCTGGCCCCCGCTCCCACTTTCAGTTGCACTTTGTCTGATGAGTGCTTGGATTGGCTTAATGAAGAGGCACAGGAGGGGCCCACTTTGGCATCAGAGGCTTCGACCAGCTCTGGGAGGGGGCGCAGGGACATTTGACTTGACCATGCCCCGGATTTATTGCTTTATTAGTACTTTCAAGTTTCCTTTATGAATGTAATAAAAAGCAACTTCAATTGTATGCAAGAGCAAGAGAACTCTATTCGAAATCAATGAAATTGAAGGTTGTGGTACTGAAAATTTTCCGTTTTGGTCCAGAAATGGTCTTAGTTGTAAAAAGATTTATTTGAACAAAGTCATCTTTTATCAAAACTTTTCAAAACCATTTTCGATACGGATCGGAACTGGACACGCCTGAAATTTGTCACTGAGATGCACAACCCCAGATTCCTGCAATTGGAAAATTGCCCCTAGTTTGAATAGTATCGCGGCACTGTACGGCAACGGAAAGTTGCCCCTAGTCTGAATAGCACTGTACCAGAGATTGTGATGAATACCGATGGACAAAGATGACCCAGACGATCAAATGGACAAAGTTGATCGGGGAAAAGTTTATGGCTGAACTTCAGGACGAAGCTGCCTACGTATCCCAAAGATGGGAATCAAGCCTTACGTAGTTCAGGCTTGGGTTCACTCGAGTATTTTCACTCTCCTTTTGCGCTCTAACTTTTGCCAAGGCCGCCCTTTGCGGGTTTTCAACCTTGCGAGCTCAGTTTTTATATTTTCTAATTTTCTGTGCTCTGAATTTTGCCTAGGTCGCCCTTTCGGGTTTTCGGCCTAGCGAGCCTCTCAGGGGTAATATTTCTTCAACTTGTCCATGTTGATCGGTTGGGAGAACTCTAGGCCATCTAGATCCATCAGAACCACAGCTCCACCTGACCATATAGACTTGATGATATAGGGACCCGTCCAATTAGGTCTGAACTTGCCCCTTGGGTCACGGATGGGGGCTCGGTTGTCTTTGAGCACCAAATCTCCTTCCTTCAAATTTCTGGACTTAACTTTCTTATTAAAAGCTCGGGCGATTCTGCGCTGATAACCTTGGACATGGTACAGTGCTTTCAGCCTTCTTTCATCAAAGAGCATGAGTTCCTCGAATCTACTCTGCTGCCAATCTGCCTCAGCTATCTGACACTCAGCCAGTACTCGCAATGACGGAACTTCAATCTCAATCGGTAGAACGGCTTCCATCCCATAGACCAGCGAATAAGGGGTTGCTCCGGTAGAAGTTCTAATTGAAGTTCGGTAGCCCCACAGAGCGAATGGCAACTTGTCTGGCCAGTCCCGATAGGTTTCCACCATCTTCTGCAGTATGTGTTTGATGTTTTTGTTGGCGGCCTCAACTGCTCCGTTGGTCTGCGGCCGATACGTGGATGACTTATGAAAAGCCACATTATACTTCTCCAGCAAATCAATCACCTCTTTCTTGAAGTGGGAACCATTATCTGAAATGATCTCGTTCGGGACTCCATAACGGCAGATAATGTTGTTTCTGATAAACTTTGCGACTTGCGAAGCCTTTAACACGGCATAAGATTGGGCCTCGACCCACTTTGTAAAGTAATCTATTGCTACTAAGATATACTCATGCCCATTCGACCCCTTCGGGGTAACAGCTGCAATCACGTCGATTCCCCATACTGAGAACAGCCATGGTGATGTCATGTTGTATAACTTAGACGGCGGGATGTTCATGCGGTTTGCGTGAATCTGGCATTTGTGGCATCTCCGAACAAAACCAATACAATCTTCCTCCATGGTAGACCAGTAGTAGCCTTGTCTGAGGATCTTCCGTGCCAGCATTACCCCATTCATATGTGCCCCACATTCTCCTCCATGGATGGCCTCCATCAGGCGCTTCGACTCTTCGGCTTCCACACACAGCTTGTGCATTCCCAGATGACCTCTTTTGTACAACTTACCCCCGCAGATGATAAACTGAACAGCCATTCTTCTGATTGCCCTCTTGTCCTTGGCATTTGCCCCTGGTGGATAGGTCTCCTTTTCCAAGAAGTTCCATATATCGTGATACCAAGGGTTGTTATCCTGCACTTCATCTATGGCAGAGATTGACTCGTAAGCGGGTACAAGCTTCTGGTCAATAATAACTGGACGCATCCGGACCCCAGATGGGATGTCTATCATGGAAGATAGAGTTGCTAGCGAATCTGCAAACCTGTTGTTCTCTCTCACTAGGTGAGTGAAATTTAGCTTTTCAAACCGAGGGATTAACAAATCCAAGGTCTGGTGGTATGTTATCATCTTTTCCTCTTTTACTTTCCAATCTCCTTTTGCTTGAGACACAACTAGGTTCGAATCCCCAATGACATCCAATCGCCTTGCCCCTAGTTCTAGGGCAGCTTCTAAACCGGCAATACAAGCCTTATACTCCGCCTCATTGTTCGAGACCTTGAACTGAAGCTTGAATGCTAAAGGGATACGGGAGTCGTCGGGCGCTATCAGCAACACTCCTATCCCATATCCGTATTGATTTGACGCTCCGTCAAAGTACATCGTCCAAGTTTCATCTTCGATGTGCAAAATGGCTTCATCTGGGAACAGGTACTCAACCGCTTCATCCCCTTCCACCGGGTGGTCGGCGAGGAACTCTGCCACAGCTCTCCCTTTTACAGACTTGCGCGTCACATACTTGAGATCAAATTCAGAGAGCAACAGCAGCCAACGAGCTAGCCTACCTGTAAGTGCTGGTTTCTCGAAAAGATATTTGATGGGATCAAGTCGTGAAACCAGCATTACAGAGTGAGCTAACAAGTAGTGCCGCAGCTTTCTGGTAGCCCATACCAAGGCCAAACAAGCCTTCTCCAGCGGGCTGTAGCGGGTCTCGTAATCCAACATCTTCTTGCTCAGATAGTAGATGGCCCTTTCCACTTTATCTTCCGACTCTTGCGCGAGCATACAGCCCATTGTAGTTTCAGTCACTGACAGATACAATATCAACGGCTTCCCCGGCTTTGGTGGTGACAACACTGGCGGATTCTGTAGATACTCTTTAATCTGTTCAAACGCAGCCTGGCATCGGCCGTCCCAATGGAACTTCTTTCCTTTCTTCAAAAGACCAAAAAGTGGTTCACAAGTTAAGGTTAGTTTTGAGATAAACCGCCTTATGAATTGCACTTTACCCAGAAAGCCCCGCACCTCCTTTTCAGTCATTGGTGGTGGCATTTCTAAGATGGCCTTGATTTTAGAAGGGTCGACTTCGATGCCTCTTTGTGTAATCAAAAATCCCAGCATTTTTCCCGCTGTAACACCAAACGTACATTTTTGAGGATTCAGCCGCAGCCTAAACTCCCTGATCCTTTGGAAAAACTTTTGCAAGGCGGTGTAGTGGCCCTCTCTTTCCTTGGACTTGACAATCATGTCGTCCACATACACTTCGACCTCTTTATGGATCATGTCATGTAATATTGTGGTTGCAGCCCGTTGATATGTAGCCCCAGCATTCTTCAGCCCAAATGGCATCACTCGGTAGCAATATGTACCCCACGGGGTGGTAAAAGCAGTCTTCTCCCGGTCTTCGGGTGCCATTACTATCTGATTATAGCCTGAAAAGCCATCCATGAACGAAAGCAGAGCATGCCCCGCTGTGAAATCTACCAACTCGTCGATATGCGGCAAGGGAAAGTCATCCTTCGGACTAGCCCTGTTCAAATCCCTGAAGTCCACACATACCCGGATTCTGCCATCCTTCTTCGGCACTGGAACAATGTTGGCCAACCAAGTCGGGTACTCGGATACCATCAGGAAGCCTGCATCAATCTGCTTGGTGACCTCTTCCTTGATCTTAATGGCCCAGTCAGGGCGGATTCTCCTGAGTTTCTGCTTGACAGGTCGGGCCTCGGGGTCAAGAGGGATCCGGTGCTGTACAATCTCAGGATCGATTCCAGGCATGTCTTCGTAGGACCACGCGAAAACATCTTTGAAATCTTTTAATAAAGCGACTAAGCGCTCGCGTTCCTCCGAAGACAACGTGGACCCGATCTGGACCAGCTGCGGGTCCTTCTCAGTACCAACATTCACGGTAGTGATTTCGTCCATTAAGGGTTTAACAAACCTCTCCTGCTCTTGTTCAATTAGTCGTTGCAAAACCGGAGGAATTTCGCCCTCGTCGTTTTCATCAAAATTTTGAAAGTCCTGATTTAAGCAATAAACCAAAGGTACAGAAAAGTACTCGGAAACCACAGTCACCTCATTCTCATTATGCATTTCCAAACCGTCCAATTCTTCTGTTACAACAGACTCAAAAGAGAAAGAAAAAGACGACCTGGACAGGACTGTGGCATCCGGGTTATCACCCCCAGGAATACCGGACTCAGACTCAGACGAGCTGGAACCTGATTCCGACTCACAAGACTCGGTGGAATCAGTTTCCGGCTCACTACCTGACCCGGTGCTGCTTGACAAAAATCCCTCCTCGTACTGCCAGGTGAGGGAGGGTGCGATGGATGCATCCAAAATAGCTGATTGCAGGCCCGCAGCCGTCTCATCTCCGATCATGGACACCGAGGAGCCATCCCCCAAGCACAACCGGTCGATCGAAGGATCTGAAAGTAGACATGCCAGTGCTACCCCCATTTCAAACTCTGTAGCCACAGACTCCACTTCTTTGCTATGCTCAGCCTCAACTGTTGGGTCTGTCTGCTCTTCAGCATCATCCCCAGATATTTGTAAGTCAAAGAAGATTTCGAAACCCGGCACGCGCTTCTTCTCTGCGTTCAACCACGGCTCCGGAAAACCACAGAACGGAAAGTCTTCCCCCTCCCGGACGAAGCGTCCGTTTAGGGTACCCCGGATGGGCCGATGCATCAACTCAAAAGGCCGTCCCATTTGTTTTGCTTTGGCCCTCCCAGCCATTTCTTTTCCTCTTCTCACCCAATCTTCCTTAGTGGGTAGATAACCCAAGCCGAAGGTGTGGGGATTGTGTGGCACCCCGGCCAATGCTGCAACGCCTTTGCGGCCGCTCTTTCCTAATCCCATCCCAGGGATATGTTGGAGCTTGTTCATAAGATACACTGCTTGGGCGCTGACATAGATCCCTTCGTTAGCAGCCATGATGTTCTGTACAACCTGAGCCTCAGCTAGGGTAAACCCTGATATGAACACATCTTCCATGCCATGCTCGATTTCTAGAACAGGCGTGGATACCTCCGGTGGTGGGTGGATTGATGAGTTTCCAAAGACAATGGCTACTCCCTTTCCGTAGGGGTATTTCACCATTTGATGCAAAGTAGATGATACCGCCTTCACCTGATGCAGCCACGGTCGTCCCAAAAGCAAGTTGAAAGTCGCAGGCACTTCCAAGACATGGAAATCTATCTCATGCTGCCCCGGGCCCGACCTTTGTCTGAACTTTTACGGTTCCCATCACTTCTCTACTTGTGTTGTCATACGCCCGAATGACCTGGGCTGTTGGTACGAAGTCTGCGGTTTTCAAACCAATTGCGTATGCCGTTCTTGCCGGGCAAACGTTGATGGCGGACCCGGTATCAACAAGTACCACCGGTATCCATTTATCCCTACATTCCACGGAAATGTAGAGAGGCTTGTTATGGTCTGCCCCCTCGGGTGGCAATTCCTTGTCGGAAAAGGTGAGCATTGGGGTGGCTCCCCCCGGAAAGACCAATCCCACCAGCTGATCTGGCGTGGTTTCTATTGAAAGCTTCGCTTTGTCCATGGCTGATAAGACAGCCTCTCTATGCACGCGTGATGCCATGAGCAGTCCCCATATAGATATGTCTGCTTGTATCTTTTTAAGCTGTTTGAGCACAGCCTCCTCTTCAAGTTGCTTTTCTTTTTGCTTTTCGGCCTCTCTATCCTTCCCAGAAGCCTCTGGCTGATCTAAGTGCGGAGGCTTGAAATACCGCCCGCTCCGTGTCATGTGATCTATCTCTCCAAGGTACCAAGTGTCATCGGGTTGGTTGTTTCCCCAATCCTCGTCTGTATGGGCAAGGCATAAATCTTCATCCTCCCACCACATTCCATCAGCAGCCGGCAGACACCTGTCCGGCTCGGGTATGACTGTTCTTGTGCTCGCAGCACCTTCCATCCACATACCTGCAGTATTCTCGGTTCCCGTGCACACAATAGTTTCAACTCCCACATGGGCCTTTGCCTTCCTGATTCTCTCGGAATCTTCAAAACTTACTTGTTCTGACATAGCCGACTGCTCGATTATTTCTGCACTCAAAATGTTCCAATCCCGGGCGAAACTCTCGACACCGGCGCCCCCCGGCGATATACTCTGCTCTTCGACCCTTCCGGCTGTCACTGATATTCTCGACCCCGTTGAGCCCTGTTCTGATTGCAATTCTCCTATCACATCAGGTTGATCATCCAACCACCCGGTAACTTCTGCTGAATTCTCATAATCGAACCATGCGACTGTCATATCCTCTAGATTTCGGTCACTATAAAACTGGAGGTTGGCAAGGTCCTTCCCCACAGTTGTGACATCATCAATTCCCTGTCCCAGACTATCCCCTCGGATCATGCACAATTCTCCCCCTGTTGGCAGTTCCATCCTGGGCCTATCTTGGCCTATCATCGAGATGTAGTCACTCGGACCGTATGTCTTCCCACTGTAATTCCCAGATTCCGCAGACTCCGATCCAACAACCCTTTTTCCCTTCGGGGTCTCTTCTCTCCTGTTCTCGGCGGCCACCACCGCTGGCTTAGGTTGGGTTACGGAGATGTCCATCATGCACAAGTCAGTGCAATCGGGGAGGAACACCTCTGGTTTAGGCAAGTGGGTGGGTGTGATGTAGACACTAGGGTCGTACGACACGGCCCCAGTATGGATGAAATTAAGTCTTTTAGGTGGTGGAGCTTGGTTATGTGCGGGGAGAGGGTTTGTAGTAACGTTGGGTTTCTCGGGGGGCAAAATCACCCCGTTATCGATGAGATCTTGAATTTCATGGCGTAACCGATAGCACTGGTCGGTGTCGTGACCGTGCTGTTGGTGAAACGCACAATACTTGGCTGGGTTATGGGTAGGAGGGAGTTTTTCTGGTAGGGGGCCGCGACTCTAGGGGCTTCAGATGTCCTTTTTTGATCAAAACCCCCAGAGCTTTGGATAGGGGCATATAAAGTGGGGCGAAGGTTCTGGTGTTTCTGGGTGGGTATTTGGTTGTTTGCGGGTTGCTTCCGGACGCACCGGAGAATGGTGAGGCTGCTGTATTTCTCGGAGGGGGATTGGCGGTGACCATGCTTACTTCCTGAGCTCTTGCAGTCGTAACGCCACTCGGGCCTGCATTGCTACTGCGATTGAAAGTTCGTCGGGGTTGCTCCCGGTCGTTATCGATCAAGCCTTGCTTCAAGGCATCCTCAATCTGCACCCCCATTTCATGCAGGTCAGAAAAAGTAGGAAAGGGGAGTACTATCATCTTTTGCATCAACTTCGGTTGGAGATTGCGCACAATCATCCGAATTTGGTCTTTGTCTGTAGGCCTCAAGGTCATCATCGAAGCCTTGGCCCTCCATCTGGTTACAAACTCTGAGAAACTTTCCTTAGGCTCTTGTCTAGTCGTCTCGAGATCACGGGTCGTAATCTCAATCTGTGTGTTGTATGAGTATTGCGCGATGAAGGCCTCGGCCATTTCGTCCCAATTCCTCTTGACATCA
>CM069906.1:135966937-136307583 GCA_036172215.1 Camellia granthamiana | reverse complement strand
AATTTAAAATATATTCTTGGTGACTTATGCTCATTCACATGAACCTCCTTACATTGCTATTATTCACTGAGCCTTGCTCACTCTATATTTATGTATGTTTATGTAGGTGATCAGCCCGGAGGCTAGCCCTAGGTCAGCTCCAGGAGCCTTTTGTTAGACCGGTTTTGTCGAGCCTCCCAAGTGGAGCTTTTTGCCTTTCTTTTGGGTCCTTTTGTATATCACATCTTGCTAAGTCTCTAATGACTTGCTATAAGCACATTATTGTCAATATGTAAATTTTTGGGTTGTCACCCCTTTATTTAGACTTGCTTGACTTGGAATCGTTGGGTTATGAACTGTATATGTGAATGTTCTATTATATATATGATATGGTGTACTAAGATCTTGGCATTTAGACATTGCTCAATGGACGTTTCATTTTGTTATTATTTTTGCTTCTGTTCAGGCCCCATTGTCGGACAAAACTTAATGAAATTTGGTTTTGAGGCCTATATTGGCCGATCATGGCCTAAACTTTTAGGGGCAGGTTTGGGTCATGATAGTACTATTTTGGAACATCCATTCAAGAGAAGGCTTAAGTTTTTTATTACAAATGTTAAAAGTAATTGTTAACATAGAGATGATTAATTTATAGCAATAAGCTTTAAACAAACTTGATACACTTCTCAGCAATGAACATTTGATTTTGTTTTCCTAAATAAGGTCGCTCTAACATATACCAAGAAAGGATTTGGCTTTTTTCAAATTGTCATCTTAACTTGAGAGAGCGTTTGGGTTTGGTAGGTCTATTTTGGAATCGATTCCGATGATCCAAACCGTTTACTTTTTAGGACTTGTTAAGTAGAATATTCATGCAAAAAATAAAGATAATTGGGTATTGGTAGCTATCTATTTGATTCATATTTGTTATAAATATAATTTCAAGAATAACTATTCATTTTTTGTAATATAAATTTGATTCACATATATAGTTACTGATATCCTATAACGTGAATAATTCAGATTATCGAAACGAGACTTATGGTGGACCCTAGGGATCCCTCAAGTTCTTTCATGTTATGATCCCAACATGAGACAAGTACAACCCATTAGGAAAATGCGTAATAGAGTGTCAATGGTACACACTGTGTGTACTGTAAGAGTTCCCAATATATTTTGAGCTTTCCCAATGCAGATGGTTATGGAAGTTCATGATGGCCATAGAAATAGTATGGACAAGATTACCTGTGAAATTTTTCTAGCCCTACCACTCTCTTTTGCCATTTTAATGAGACAAAAATTTAATCGATAAATTGAAAAAAGAGTTGAAATATACATTACATTTATGAACATAGATGATATTTATATTCGTTGCATAGAACATTAGTATATTATGTGATATTACCATGTGATGAAATGATAAAATTCATTTATCATTAGGACATGTTTAGCATGATTTGGGCACAAAATTAGGTAACAAATCATTTTGATTATATCAACGAATCATATGCCATGTGTACCTGGTTAAATCTCAGATTCAGAGGGAAAATAGAACTTTAGAAAAATGAAGTCTTGAGTTATAGGCAAGTCCCCATTCAACAATTCAATCACAAAAGAACATGATTACCTTATCATTCAAACAAGAGAAAAGATTGGGGGCTCTAAATTAAGAGCTCTAATAGCTCTAATTGGTGTGTGGGTTTCATGTGATGTGACATTTTGGCCTTGGTGTTTTTTTTTTCTACATCATTTTGTACTCTTTTAGAGCTCTTAAATTAGAAGGATGTATCATTTTTGTTCAAACAATTCACCACTTCAAGTGCATTCTTTTTTTACCATTATCTTTGGACCCTAGATGTCATCATCAAAGCTTCTCTAATGGCACATTTCACTTCAAACCCATGAAGCCAGGTGACTTAAACTTATGCTATTAGGCGAAATCCAATGAATATTAATTGTGTTAATATATTAAAGTGGTCAACACAGGCCTATTGAGCAACACAAGTGAACTATATACCAACAATGTATCTAAGGCAACTTAAAAGAGAACATACACATCAATAGATTATAGAATGAATGACAATAAGCATTGATAGAAAACTTTGCAGAACATAAACTAAAACCATTAAGGATTCAATTCTATACATGAAAACTATATGAATTTCTACTATATATATAAGTGCATACATACCTTGATCCATGATAGTATGAAAACCTCTTTTGAGAAAAAGAAACCTTGAATAGAAAACCTTGATCTTCAAGTTTTTTATTTGTCTAAGATCTTTAAATCACTTCTCTCTCTCTAGGCGATGGGAGCCTTCTCGTGGTGACAACTTGAGTTTTTTGTGATAGAGAGTGTGGTTTGGGACCTTACACTATTTATAGTAGTATTCTTCCCATCAAAGAATCCATTCATTCAATGAACTTCATTAAATAGATTAATGTATCTTTTACATTCATGATACATAATGCATCTTCTATATTAATGAACCCATTAGATAGATTAATGTATCTTCTACATTCATAATAGATACATAATGCATCTCCAAGATTCATTCATAATGAATCTATCACATTCAATGCATTGACACTATCTCCATTAGTTTTCTATACATTATGTATATATAGGCGCATTCATCAATGATTAGTCACCATCTAATTGATGCACATGTATCTTACTTAACGAGATGAATCTAGTATAATCATGTATAAGCCACATTAAGCCACATTTAGGAAAAGTCCTTACAATTTCCCACTTGGCTTTCATGATTATATTATGTCACTAGATTATCATAATATGGCCAACGTTCTCCCTCTAGAAGATTGCACCATCACCATTAGATTCTCTTCAATGAAATTATTAGCACCAAATCATTGCAGTCAGTGATTTACACATTGATCAAGACTGTACAATGGTTATAGTGTTAATATTTTCCATCAACATGAATAAGTGAATCTTAAATCACAGAGATGACATTAGTAACATAATGGTGATTAATGCTAATTCATCTATAACGGTCTCGTTGTTTACATCTTCTTCTAAATTGTGCACAAGTATGAAGAATGAAAACAACAAACATAATCATTACTAACATAAGATAATTATAACATAACATTTATCACGAACATAATACACTCATTTCAAGTCTAAACATGATAAACTTTCTAGTAAGCCCATGCGTGCAACATGTTCTTGAAAGAGCTTAGGTGTGAGACCTTTAGTTAAAGGATCTGCTAACATGAGTGTAGTGTCAATATGAGAGATGGAAACAGTTTGATTCAGAACCCTTTCTTTAACAACTAGATACTTGATATCAATATGCTTTGATCCTCTTGAAGTTTTGTTATTATTGGAGAACCGAATAGCAACATCATTATCACAGTAAATCTATAAAGGCATCGAAATTGAATCAACAAATTGTAATCCAGATATGAAATTCTTTAGCCATACTGCATGACATGTGGCTTCATAACTGTAGACATCCCCGAACGTCCCGGGAGGATGAGTCCCCCGTTCTGTTCATTTGGGCTCACTACAGTTCGGACTCAAATCGTCACGGTTCTAAATCTGAACCAAAGAGTCCAAATCCGGCAAATCGTTTTGAGAAAATAGATTTTTAGAAAGAAGTGTCAAACATGGATTGCTTTGCCAAATACAAAGTCGCCACCTAAATATTTTTTAATGGGGGAATTTAGGAAACCCCAACTCGTTTTCCAAAGGCCACGTGTCCGTCATCACCAAAGTTGCCTCGCCTCGGGAACTTGGGTATGATCGGGGAAGGTCAGCTATGAGCACCCCCTCTCGCCCGATCCGAAGATCGGCCTCTACTAACCATAATATCTTGTTTTTGAAAACACATGCGTTCTTATTCCGATTAATTAGCTAGAATTACTATGTGATGCACACAGCAAAACAAGTATAGACTAGATCGCCTAATTTGGACCACAGCATTGCATATCCATTTCGTTTAGTAAATGGTTTGAAATTTGCTACTCGCAAGTAGGCTAAAACACGAATTTCAACGAGTCGTTCCAACTCAAACAATCCAACCTTCACCCACAGGCATTCAGGCAATTATAACACATAAGCAATTAGCCTCATGGCAAGCATGCGTCATGGCAGAACACTCACACGCATGCAAGGATGCTAAAGCATAAAAGCTTACCTAGTACTCCAAGCCAAAACAGAAACTAGTTAGTAATCAATGCATGATCCTAGTTCATGTTAAGATGGCTAATGCAACATAGGCAAAATGCAGCTAGAATAGGCTCGGCTAATCTAAGATGGCATATGAAATGCAACCATTTGATGCACGTATTCAAGTTAGATTTGAAATACTATGCAGTTAGCATGATGCGCCGAACCTGGTACATGCAAGACAAATATATGGATGCACACATGCTATCATAAGTATGCTAATTGAAACATGCCCTAGACTAAACATTGAAAGCTAGTAAATAAAAGGGAAGAAAGACGTGGGGTTGGAAGACATACACACACTCACGCACACTTATTACACAATCGCCTTCGCTCAGAGGGCCCGAATAAATATTACAAGACAAATAAATAATTAATTCTTCTAACTAATTAAATATTACATATCTTCTATTTAATTAACAAATTAAATACAGAAAGAGTATGGCCGCAGCCCTGCCTCGAAATACTAGGATGATGCATGCTTGATTCGCCCCGCCCGGAAACCCGTGCCATGCCACTGTTGCCTCTGTTTACACTGCCCTACTCCTCTGAAAATTCTGAAAATCTTCAGACCCATTTTTAATCACCCTCTAAATGCTCTGGGGTGTCACCAGCCCCAATTAAACTCCACCGGCCACGGGAATGGGCTCATCGGCTAAATGTTGTACCACCGGCTAGACACCGATGGTCGGTCGGCACTGTATGTGGCCGGCCGGCCATTCCTTCCTGCAGAAACCTATTTTTGACAGCAGCAGAGGGCTGACAGTGCACGGTAAGGAAACTCAAAGCAATGTGAGCATGGTCACACCCCCTATCATGCAATGGACTCAAGGGAGCATGACCCTCGACCCTCGGGCCATCAATTATGCATTTTGATGCATGATGGCCTAAGGGGCCAAGTTTGCAACTTAATGTAAATGCATGCAACAAAAGAGATGAATGCAAACGCCCTATCATGTTGAGGTCAAGGGCATCGGCGACCAAGGGTTGAGACGTGTTACGTCACTTGGAGTACGAACACACCTCACCCCTCATGCTTGGTTTGACACCCCAAACCAAGCAATGTAATGCACGTATACAAACATGGCTCAAGAATGCGACATGAGGCTAAGATGCAAGACATGCCAAATGCAATGCAATCTATTATGCAAGCATGCAATATGCCAATCATGCAAGAGGCAATACAATGTGATCTAACATGTGATGCGAACATGGTACAATGCAAGCATGCAATGAGAGGCAACAAGTCAAACATACCACTATATGCAAGAATGGACTTAGACCGAAATGGAGGGCCTCAGCCACACCTCAAAACAGTGGTCAAAGATGATGCAAATGGTGGACAAATGCTTATGCAAACATGCATACCAATGGGCCTAAGACTAAGGCATGAAAAAGGAGCATTCTACTGCAACTATCACGACCACACATGGCATGGGCTAAGCAACCAAAAACAGAGTTTTAATGTAGCAAAATACACCCAGAAACCCACATGAATGACATCCTAAATGACTCAAACAAAAAAGGCATACACTAAGGTCTAAACATGGAGCATAAGACCACATCAAAAGGGTAACAAATGCAAGCATGTAAGCACAAAGCATGGACTGAAATGACATCATAAGTGATTCCAAATCACTGAAATAAGCCAACTCAAGCATGCTCATGACTCACACACCTGATGCCAACATGCTAGAATGCAAAGGGGCTATACAAAGCATGAAATGCATGACCAAATCAATACCCAACAGACTTCAAACATGGCAAAATATGACTAAAAACTTCACAAAGCTAGGCAAAAATATGCAAGTATGATGGTCTAGTGGCAAGATTCATTTCTAGGCAAAATGGGGGAATACAAGGCAAGTATATTAAGCATGAAAGGGGCCATTAATCTGACCAAAAACAGAGGCATAATACAACCCAACAACACTCAAAAACCTCTGAAATGAAGTCAAGAACAACTAATCATGTATGCTACCCTTATGAGCTAAAAAAAAGGACAAAAGAGAGACAAAGGGAGAGGGGTGTCCCTCCCCTATGCAAGACCTCAAAACCTCTTCTTCTTCAGTGGTGAGAAGGCCAATACACAATAGTAACCAAAGCTTAGCAAAGAGAGCACCAAAAGGGAGGGGGAGGTCGACCCCCAACACCAAAACAATCTTAATGAAGTATCTTAATCATGCAAATATAAGACTTTTTTCAGTTATACACAAAGTCTAAAATAGTAAGCAAGATAGGTAAAAGACTAGTATAAGATTGGGGAATATAAAGTAAAAGTGTTACCCTTGAAGAACCCTTGAAGAACGGCAAGTGCAGCCCCCTTTTTCTGATCAAAACTAGTTCAAAACCTCAAGAACAAACCTTCAATGCCTCCCAAAGTTGAAGTATGGTGTAGTAGTGTGTGTCTTAGTGCAAAACTAAGAAGAAATCACCCTTTTGGCCTTTAAACACACACACAATGAAGAGAGAGAGGGAGATATAGAGAGAGAGAAAGTGTATATCAGATATATATATGCATTTTGCTCTGGTTTTTTGCTGAACCAAACAAAGGAGGAGGAAAAGGCTCTTATATAGACAAGGTAAAGGTCTAAGCTTCCAAGAGAAGCTATCAAAAAAAGAGTCAAGGCTTCTAGGGGAAGCTAAGCCAGGGGTTCAAGTGGTTGGGACCAAAAAAGCCACACCCGTGCATGGAGGGCAGGGTCCGTGCATTCCAGCTGGCACAACTGGCATGCATTATGCCTAAAAAAAGGCAAAAAGGTGGTGTCGGTTGTACGAGGGGAAAATATCCTTAACTCTCCGTACACCTTGAACATCAAGCTTCCGTCAACGGAGTCTGTCTCTGCAACATAAAAACGGTGAGCTGCCCGGCGGTGGTGTGCCGGAAAAACCCTCCGACGCTCAAGTCAGTTCACTGAGGAAGAAGAGAATGAAGAGAGAAGGTTTGTGAGAATGAGTTCGCCTACCTCCAATGCTCGCCTTTCTCCCTATTTCTAGGCTGGCCATGCAACCTCAAGATTGTGCGCGCACTTCCTCTGCTGTCCTTCCCTGGACAGGTGGCAGTGCGAGCCTCTCACCACCTTACACGTGTAAAGGTTTTGTCCTTTCACCAGTGCACGCAGAACTGCCCAACGGTAATGAGGTGTGCGTGGAGCAGATGTCCTCTCCCTCACGCCATTGGCCCAGGTGGCACCCTTGACCGAGGTGCCACGCCCGGCCTAACACTTGGGGAAGCTCGTCATCACAAAACCGTGCTATGTGTCTGACCAATAACTTGGAATCAAGCGAAAGCCTGGCCGGCTCGACCGAGCCAACATAGGCCGCTTCGCCAGGATCAGTCGGGCGAGGCATGCCGGCCTCTAACCGTCCATCCATCCTTCTCGGTTCCGCGGACTGCGCCTATCTCAAACGACCGATTAGGCACATACCGGCGCTACCGCGGTTTGAATCTAGCCCGGGCGCCGTATAGCTCGACGTATCCATCCGTAACCTTGGACTCCGTTCCCCTCGTGCGAGCCGCGCCTCGGTCACACAGGTTGGTGTCTGACCGGCCAATATCCCCGACCGTACGAGCCATGTCGCTGGTCGCGCCGACGTGAGGGTTAGCCCGGCGCCGTGCACTCCGTCAAGTCTGCCGTCATCGTTGCTCGGCCGTACAATCCGTGCAAATCTTCCCTCACAATTGCCCCTTAAACCCATCCGAGCTATCGTGATTGGGTTTACCATCTCGACCGAGCCATGCTCAAGTTGCGCCACCGCCAAACCGAGCGTTGATCGGAGAAGTTTCTGCCGCCGAGCTAAGGCCGAGTTGCGCCCTTGCTAGGCCGAGATCAAATAAGTTAATGCCTACTGCCGAGCCGTGGTTGAATTGGGGACACTTCTACCACCGAGCGATCTCCATTGGCCGGCCCCTACAACTGCTGTCCCATCAAAGGTCGTACAGCCGTACTGACAGCTACGTTTTCTATACCACGTGGCGCCTCCTCATTGGGTCGTGCAGCCAGCTGCCCTGCACGCGCATAATTTCAAACGGCGCAGCCGTTTGGGTTTCCCACCCTTTCTTAAATGTCATTTCGAAGGGTTTCAACCCTTCACTTTTCGTCTTCGTCTCCAAGCCAACCCTAGCCACCACAGTTTTTGCACTCCCATTGCCCTCACTGCCTTCGAGCTTCAAACCACATTTCCGTTCCCTTGAAGGCTGCAACCACGCTCTCAAGGTCTGGTTCTCATTGGTCTTGGATCTTGGTAAGTTCTCCCTACCCATCTCTTTCATTCTATGAACTTTATTTTCCATACTTGGTGTTCTTCATGTTTCTCGTCCCACTGTTTTTCATGTTCTTTTTGTTGATTTCTGCATGTGGCCTTCAAGGCCCTTTTTCTTTTAGAACCCTTACACCTTAGGTCGAATTGGAACTGGTGGATGGGATGGGGCCTTCGTGCCCCTTGATCCATGGAGCCTCTGAGCACAACCCTTTGCATTTGATATGAACACCTCGAATCTGGACTGAGCTGAGCAAAAATGCTCATTTAGATCCGTAGGTAGAACTCCAGCCGAGCAAAAAGCTGTTTGTGGCTTCACGTAGAGGCCGCGACCGGGCTCAATGTCCTATTAGATCGGAGAGTAGAGTGAACCGAACTACAACATGACACCACGGCCCTGAACCTAGACCGAGCTGATGGGTCAAACAGATCCACCAATACGTCTCCACCGAGTTAGAACCCAACTAGGAGGCTTAAGCACAAATATATATGAACCGAGCTGAGACTTGTCGATCAAGGCGACAAAATCCGTAGTTAAACTATTTCCATTAAGAGTCGAGCAATATCTGCCATGCTAACCCTGGACTTATTTTTCAATATGCAGAACATATAGGACCGACCAAGCCCTTCAGAGTCACCACTGGTGGAGCTCAAAGCCCGAGCAACCACACAACAATTTTGACCGAGATACAGAGTAAATAAGATCGACCTAGATGGGAAAATACCGGTTTATGGTCAGCACGCCCGGCGCGATGGCTGAATTTCGCAAAGACTACAACATCCCGGACGACGTAGTCTTAGAGCTCGCTAGGAAGGGAGATGCGCCATGGGGGGACTTAGATCGGTGCCCCTTCACGGTCGTTTCCATAGTAGAGGGAGGAGTCCGCTTCCCGGTGCCACCCTTGCTCTGCGAATTTTTGAGGCAGACAAGGCTTTGCCCGAGCCAAGTTTCCACCAACACATACAAGATAATAAACGGCGTCACCGAGCTGAACCGAAGGCTCGGTCTCAATCTCGGCCTCGCAGAAATTTTTCACCAATACAGCCTTAGTAAAAATAAAGGTGGGTTTTGCTGGTACCTCAAGGTCAAGAAGGGCCGAGCAAAACTCATCGAAGGCAACCCAGATAAAGAAGCCAATGATGACGACTTCCTCTGGGTGTCCGGTAATTATGAGGACACAGAGGCGCCCATACCGGGCTGGTACATTAGGAAGGATTTCGGCCAAGCTGGTAAGTAACCCGGCTGACCGTACTATACTCTTACTGCATTCCTTTTGCCATCTTTTGCCGGTCTAACACTTGTCTTTTTATTGCAGATAAACACTTGGCAGCGGACTACCATCGGGCCGACCCAGAGGCCATCCGAGCTGTGCTGCATTACCCCGAGGAGGAAAGGTTGGCGTCAAAACTTCTCGGTTTCGAGCAAACCTACAACTACCAGGCGCCGCGCAAAAGCAGAGTAACCGACTTCCTGCGTGCGCCATCCCCTGAACCAGATCCCAACTTGCCACCGATCAGACTCGTCCCTCTCACCGCCGAGCAGGAGATGGCGAAAATCCGAGCGATCAAGTCTATGATCACCGGAGAAGAAGGCGAGTCCACGCCTCCAGAGGCAGCCGGGGGAACTTCCTCCGCCCCCGCCGGACAAACAGAGGGAGCAGTGCTCGCCCTTGCCAGCGAACAACAGGCTGGCCGGCCAAAGAAAAAACAAAGGAAGGAGAAGGCCGGGCAAAGCCTTGTGGATGAAGACTCCACCGAAGTCGCCTCAACCGAGCTCGGCGACTAGACCGAGCAATCTCTCGCCCGCAAATCCAAGGGCAAGGGCCCCGCTGCCCCCCCGGTCTGGGCACCACAGTTCGTGTACCAGGGCCAAGCAGTTTCCGCTGGAGACTCGGTCCAAGAGGACAGGGATCACACACTTGGTTTCAATTTGACCAAGGGTTTGGCCCTGCCCGAGGACATGAAAAAGCATGACGAGCTGACCGACCTCAAGGTCCTCCGCTCGGCGGCAAAGTCCATAGTGCTGGTAAGTAGAACACTCTTTGCATGAAGTTTTTGTTCGGTTTTTTTGCACGGCTTCAGAATATTAACGATCTTTCGTTTGTTTGCAGGCCGCGCAAAAGAATTATCTCGCCCATGAGCGCATGATCAAGCTGCACCAACGTCTGCGCGATGCTATCACGGAGAACAAGACCCAGAAAGCCGAGATGGAGAGGCTCAGGGCCGAGCAAGACGTGATCGCGGCCGAGCGGGATGCTCTGCAGCTGAGGGTCGACCGAGCTGATGCGGACAAGCATGAGGCCGTGAAGAAGGCCAAAGCTCGGTATCTCGCCGAGCTCAGGAAGCTTCGCGATGCCAACAAAGAGGCTTTAGAGAAGGCTGTCGAAGACGCCGAAGACCGAGGATATAAGCAAGGCGAAAAGACCTACGAGCGCCAGGTCCAAGCGACCAAAGACATCTTTTTCCAGTGCGGCTGGAAAGCCGCCGTGGAAAAAGTTGGTCTGGGTCAGGACTCCGCTATGTTCATCAATCCGCCCGCTGCTTATATCCCGGTGTACATGCTCGCGTACTCCAGGGCCGAACAAAAATCGACTTATTGCCGAGGCGAGGAAAGAGGCCGAGGAGGAAGCTGCCGCCGAGGAACAGACCGAGCAACCTCCACCTGAAGCATCTCCAAATGCTAAAGATGAAGTGATTGACCGGGAGGTTCTCACGGTGGAGGGCACCGACAATGAGGCCGAGCTAAGCCCGCCGGAGCAGACGGTCGAGGAGCAGATGGGAGAGGCCACCGATCAAAACCTTGCACTTGATTAGAGATTTTCTCTGTTTTTTTCTTGTTTTCTTTGCTTTCTGTTGGCAATGTAACCGGGCAAGGCCCCTCCTTTTGTATTAAACTTTTATCAACGAAATTTGCTACTTTTTGCTCGTACATCTTGTTATTTCTGTTCGGCTTGTGTAATTTCGAATTTCTTGCTCGCACTTTAATCAACTGGCGGGTCGGCGAGACCGCTCAAATAGTCGGCCTATCCTTGCAATTCCTTCATTTTCATAATAAAATGATATTTTGTACCCGGCCGGGTAAAAATCCGCTTGGCCTTGTTCGGTTGACAATACCTATTCGGCCGAGCAAAAACTGCCCGCCTGCTTTAAGTTTAATATGCCAAATTTTCTTTTCGGCCGAGCAAATTCAGCTCGGCCTTATAATTGCTGGGCAAGACACCAGCATTGCCAATTCCGCCGAGCAAAACCAGCTCGTTTCTCATATTGGGCAGTTCACCAATATGCTAGATGGGCCGACCAAAATCAGCTCGGCTTCCACATTGGGCAAATCACCAATGTTTCGGTCAGGTTGGTCATGCCGCCAACATTTCCACCGAACGAGCAAAACCAACTCGGTCCTAATGCGCAGTGTTCCATATGCAACTGTTTGTGCGGTCCGCTCCCATTCCGGGGAAAACGGTCCGGTCACATGTAGTCCGGTTCCTGCCCCTAACACCCATAATTGCCCCTTGCCCCTTGTTACATCATTGGACAAATACCATACAAGCAAAACTAATTTTCATTACAAAAACATTGCCATTTCTTACATCGAGTGCCAAAGGGCCAAGGGTCTAAAAAAGCTAAGGAACATGAACAAATTACATTTCAAAAGTAAAAGACCTTAAGGTTTGCTGCATTCCATGGTCTGGGGACAGCCTTGCCATCTAAGTCTTCCAGATGGTATGCCCCCTTGCCAGCAAGACCAACCACCTTGTATGGTCCTTCCCAATTTGCGCCAAGTTTTCCTTCGCCAGGGACCACCGTGTTGCCAAGCACCTTCCTTAGGACCCAATCCCCAATCTTGAATAACCTGGGGTGCACTGCCTTGTTGTATTTTTTAGAAAGTTCCTGCTGATAGGCCGCTAGGTGAATTAGTACGCGCTCTCTTCTTTCTTCAGCTAGGTCTAACTCCAATGCGACAATTTCATTGTTCAAGTCTTGCTGGAAACTTTCCGAGCGGATGGTTGGCATGCCAATCTCTAGTGGGATGACGGCCTCCATACCATAGGCCAAAGCGAACGGTGTTTCCCCGGTCGACCGTCTCGGTGTAGTGCGGTATGCCCATAGCACATTAGGAAGCTCTTCAACCCATTTTCCCTTGGCTTTCTCAAGCCGCTTCTTCAAGCCGTCTAGGATGGTCTTGTTCGAGGCCTCTGCTTCACCATTTGACTGGGGATAGGCCGGCGTCGAATTGTAGAACTCAATTTTCAATTCTTCGCAAAATCCGCGAAAGTGTTTCCCATCGAATTGAGCGCCGTTGTCCGAGATTAAGGCTCTGGGTATGCCGAAGCGAGTGATTACATTCTTCCAGACAAATTTCTTCACATCCTTCTCCTTAATGGTTGCTAGTGGCTCGGCCTCCACCCACTTGGTGAAATAATCAGTGGCGGCGATGAAAAACTTACGGTTGCCCGGTGCAACTGGGAGTGGTCCAACAATATCCAATCCCCAAAGTGCGAACGGCCAAGGACTTGTGAGCGAGAGCAACTCCCTTGCTGGCTGGTGGATCTGGTGAGCAAATTTCTGACATTTCTCACACCTTCGAACATATTTCTGCGCGTCCGCCTGCATGCATGGCCACCAATAGCCCTGCGAGATTGCTCGGTATGCTAGAGATCTACCCCCAGTATGGCTGCCGCAGATGCCTTCATGGATCTCATAGAGGAAAGCTTCCACCTTAGAGGGGTGGACACACTTTAAATACGGCCCCGTGAAAGATTTTTTGTACACGGCGCCGGAAGGTGAGAGCCAAAACCGCTCTGACTTTGCCCGGATCTTGTGAGCCACCTTCTTTTCCTCTGGTAGAGTTCGATCTTTCAAAAAGGCGATGATGGGGTCCATCCAGGAAGGTCCCAAGTCGGTGCAGAGTGCCTCAGTTGCTTCTACTTCCTCAATGCTTGGCCGAGGTAAAAATTCAATCATCAAGGGATTGGGAAAGGTTGTCTGAGTGGAAGCCAGACCAGCCAATTCATCAGCCGTGCTGTTTCCTTCGCGGTTGATCTGTTCAACTCTGATGGCATCGAACTTCTTGACTTCCGCTCGCACCAGTGCCTGATACTTTGCCATTCTTTCATCTTTGGCCTCATACTCCCCTGAGACTTGATTGACCACTAGCTTAGAGTCGCTGAACACCATAAGAGCTGTGACCTTCATCCTCAATGCGCTTCTCAGCCCGGCAAGGAGGGCCTCATACTCCGCTTCATTGTTAGAAGCTGGGAAGCCGAGCGTAATTGCTTGCTCTATAATGAGCCCATCAGGTGAAGTCAGCACAATTCCCAGCCCGGCCCCATGTCTGTTGGAGGCTCCATCAACGAAGAGCTTCCACATCTCGCCAATGAACAGCTTCCAGCAATCGGAGGGATTCTGGGAGCTTCTTAAATCAAAGTCCCTGGTCGGCTCAATCTGGTTTCTTTCCTCATCCTGGTTGGTCTCGTCCTCCATCGAGCCGTCGGCCTTAGGTTGTCCGGTCGAATTTTGCTCTGCTTCCTATGGCGAGCTAGCACTCGCTGCCAAAACCATGGGTTGTGCTAAGTCCGCACCAACCAAATCAACCGGGCAAACTGGGTGTGTTCCCGGGGCAAATTCCGCCACAAAATCTGCAAGAGCTTGCGCCTTAGTTGCGGTGCGCGGTCTGAACTTGATGTCGTATTGGCGTAACTCCACGGCCCATTTCAGAATTCTCCCAGTGAAGTCCGCTTTTTCAAAGAGCACCTTGAGCGGGAACTCTGTCAACACTACGATCATATGGGCATGAAAATAGTGCGCCAGCTTTCTTGAGGCCATGATAAGGGCCAGTGCCAATTTCTCCAAGGGGAGGTATCTCGTTTCGGCCGGGAGCAAAGTCTTGCTCACATAGAAGATGGGCAGGTGTTGAATGCCTTCTGCGCGGACCAGAACAGCGCTCACTGCATGCGGAGAGACCGCCAAGTAGAGATATAACTCTTCGCCCGGGTGAGGTGTGACCAAGATTGGGGCTGAGGAGAGATACACCTTTAGGTCTGCCAGCGCTCGGTCACACTCTTCATCCCAAAAGAACTTGGACTTCAAAGTCTTGAAGAAGGGTCTGCAACGATCCGATGACCGGCTGATAAATCTGTTCAGCGCGGCTGCCATTCCGGCAAGATGTTGCACGTCCTTTGTGGAGTTCGGGCGTTCCAACTCTAGTATGGCCTTAATTTGCGATGGGTCGGCCTCAATTCCCCGGTTTGTGACCAGAAAACCCAGGAATTTCCCAGTGCCAACTCCAAAGGCGCACTTGGAGGCGTTCAGGCGAAGCTTGTGGCGCTTGAGTATGGCAAACATTTCTGCTAGGTCCAGCAAGGTGCTGGGACTTCTCTTTACTCTTCACCACCATGTCGTCTATATAGGCTTCCATAGTGCGGCCCAAAAGAGGAGCGAACATTTTTGTCACCATCCGCTGGAAGGTTGCCCCGGCGTTCTTCAGTCCGAACGGCATGACCTTGTAGCAGTATAAGCCTCTAGGGGTGGTGAAGGACGTGATTTCCCTGTCTGGCTTGTACATGGCTATTTGGTGATAACCGCAATATGCGTCCAGGAAGCTAAACCTCTGATGGCCAGCGGTCAAGTCCACCAGCTAGTCAATTCGAGGGAGAGGAAAGCTATCCTTTGGGCACGCACGGTTGACAGTCTTGTAATCCACGCAGACTCGCCACTTGCCGTTTTTCTTAGGGGCCACCACCGTGTTAGATATCCATCGAGGGTACTGCACTTCTTCTATGGCCCCGGCTTCCAACAGGTTCTTCACTTCTTCTGCCACCACTTCAGCATGGTGCAAGGCTGAACGGCGCGTCCTTTGTATGACCGGCCGCGCGTTGGGGAAGACATTCAACTGGTGGCAGATAAAACTTGGATCAACACCAGGCATATCGTAAGGCGTCCATGCGAAAGCTTCCAAGTTGTCGACCAAGAAGTTGACATAATCCGACCGTTCAGCGCCGGACAAAGACGATCCCAGGAGGAAGAACTTAGTTGGATCTTTCTCGTCGATGTACACTTCCACCAAATCTTCGACTGATTTTTCCTCGGCCTTTCTGCCCACATCTTCAAGGACTTCCTTTCCCTCGGGCCCCTCGATCATCTGAACAAACCCTTTGGCCGCCCGGCTGCCATTTACCGCAACGAAGCACTGCTTGGCCATCACCTGGTCTCCCCAGACTTCCTCTATTTTCCCGTTGGCCGCCGAAAAGCGCATGACTTGATGGAAAGTTGAAGCAACTGCTTGCATGGCGTGCAACCAACCTCTGCCCAGAATCAAATTGTAAGTCGATGGAACTTTGAGCACCCAGAACTCTACTTGCTTCACCACCGACCCCGCCTTGACCGGCAAGATAATCTTTCCAATCGGCCATTCTGGTTGTGAGTTGAAACCGACTAGAGGAGATGTTGCAGGAGCCAAATCCTTGTCCTCCAATTTCATTTGTTTGAACGCGTCATAGTACATTATCTCGACCGAACTCCCCTGGTCGATTATGATTCTCTTGATATCGAAATCCTTGACGCGAAGGGTCACTACCAAAGCGTCATTGTGCGGTATCTGCACCCTTTCCAGATCTTTGGTAGAGAATAAAAGGACGTCTTTCTCCTCGGTCTTGCCTCTCTTCACCGCGGGCTGGACTGAGAGCACTTCCCTCATGTGCTCGGCCTTCTTGATCATCCCTCTCAGCTCGCAGACCCTTGCTGGTTCAATGATGCCGTGGATGACGTTGATCACACCCTGTGGGGGCGCCTCTAGGGCGGCCATTCCGTTTGGCTCTGTCTGTCCAGCCGGCGCGGCCTTGACTCCCCCATCAATGTATTGGTCAAGATGCCCTGCCGCCACCAACTCCTCCAAATGCTGTTTGAGCGGCAAGCAATCCTCTGTCCGGTGCCCCTTTCCTCATGAAAGGTGCAGCGATACTTTGGGTTGAAGCCCCGCTGCGCGCTCCCCAGCTTGGCCGGCCAACGGACAAAAGGCTCCCCGCGGATTTCGCTTAGAATGCGGTAGATGGGAATTTTGAAGACCGTGGTAATCCCTGTCCATGCCTTCAATTTTCTCTTGGCATCCTCTGCTGCGTCGCGGGGTGCATCAGCCCGGTCGTTTCTGCGGCCTCGATTTTTGTCATTTTGGCCGGTCCCTCGACGCTGATCTTTTGGTCGGTCGCTAGGGCGGTTCTCCTCCTGCCCGACCGAGTGAACCTTCCCTGCTACCCTTCTGTCCACCCCGACCGGATTATCCTTCTCGGTCATAAAGGCGGCGTCTTCCTCCACACGAATGTGTTCGTTGATCCGTTGCATCAAAGATTCCATGGTGGTCGGCTGATGCATCGTGAGTGAATCTCGCAGCCTATGTCCGACTGGGAGACCCCTCTTGTATTGAGTGATCGCCAAATTGGTAGGGCAGTCGAGAATTTCGTTGTAAGTTTCCCAGTACTTCGCATTGTATGCCTTCAGTGAACTCCCAGACTCCATCTTGACGCCCAGGAGATGGTCTACCTCCTTCGGCGTTCGAGTGTTAGTCTTGAATCTGGTGACAAAGGCTTCCGCTAGTTGCTGCCACCCCTCGATGCTCCCCTCCGGGAGCCTTTCGAACCACTTCAAGCCCAGCTCTCCCAGACTTGCTGGGAATATGAGGCACATCAAGGCATCGTTCCGTCGGTGCCCCGCCATCACTTGCCGGTAATGACTCACATGCATGTACGGATCCGTCTTGCCGTCGTACAACGTGAATTTTGGCTGGTGGAATCCGGCAGGGAGTGGGGTGCCCTCAATCTCTGGGGACAACGGCGTGGATGTAAGCCTCGCCAATTCTTTGTCCACCAGTGCTGGAGCTATGCTTCTGGGTGCCGGCATCATCACCTCTTCACTGCAACGAACTGGGGCACTTAGCCTCTGGAGCGCCGGCACCCTCTGAGCCTCCCGACGGCGCGCTCTCTCCTCCAGCACGTCCCTGAGGTCCCTGGAACGGGAGGAGGCAGAGTATCGCGACGTTGATGACGGGCGCAAGGGGCGATAGGTGCTGTCGCGAGTGGTGGATCTGCCCTCTCGCTGGTCAGAGTCTCCAACCCCATAGTTCCTGGTGATGGAGATTGAATGAGTCCTCCTCTGATGGCGACTGCTGGAATGAGGGGAGGGGGTGCGCTCACTGAGGTTGCCCTCTCCAGCAACACCCTTCCCCTTCACTTGGCGCTTCAGAAGCTCCATCTCCGCCGCCATCTTACGAATGAGGGCCTCCTGATCCTTAAGTTTGTGATCCAGGCGCTTCTCACGGGACTCCCCCCGGCGCCGGCGGCCCCCAGGACTCTGTGAGCGATCTGAACTCCTCCCACGCTTGTCGCGCGTTCCCCGCGAAGAGGTTCCCAGGCCCGCCATGGTTGGGACATTAGGGGGGTCTTCTCTCCTTCACACATATTCCGGAGTGACACCATCGACGACGGACAGCGGAACTTCATCGTTGTTGGCCATGGAAATGGTCGAAGAAGCTTGAAGAACAAGAGTATCAAACTTTTCCCACAGACGGCGCCAATTGTACGGGGGGAAAATATCCTTAACTCTCCGTACACCTTGAACGTCAAGCTTCCGTCAACGGAGTCTGTCTCTGCAACACAAAAACGGTGAGCTGCTCGGCGGTGGTGTGCCGGAAAAACCCTCCGACGCTCAAGTCAGTTCACTGAGGAAGAAGAGAATGAAGAGAGAAGGTTTGTGAGAATGAGTTCGCCTACCTCCAATGCTCGCCTTTCTCCCTATTTCTAGGCTGGCCATGCAGCCTCAAGATTGTGCGCGCACTTTCTCTGCTGTCCTTCCCTGGACAGGTGGCAGTGCGAGCCTCTCACCACCTTACGCGTGTAAAGGTTTTGTCCTTTCACCAGTGCACGCAGAACTGCCCAACGGTAATGAGGCGTGCGTGGAGCAGATGTCCTCTCCCTCATGCCATTGGCCCAGGTGGCACCCTCGACCGAGATGCCACGCCCGGCCTAACACTTGGGGAAGCTCGTCATCACAAAACCGTGCTATGTGTCCGACCAATAACTTGGAATCAAGCGAAAGCCTGGCCGGCTCGACCGAGCCAACATAGGCCGCTTCGCCAGGATCAGTCGGGCGAGGCATGCCGGCCTCTAACCGTCCTTCCATCCTTCTCGGTTCCGCGGACTGCGCCTATCTCAAACGACCGATTAGGCACATACCGGCGCTACCACGGTTTGAATCTAGCCCGGGCGCCGTATAGCTCGGCGTATCCATCCGTAACCTTGGACTCCGTTCCCCTCGTGCGAGCCGCGCCTCGGTCATATAGGTTGGTGTCTGACCGGCCAATATCCCCGACCGTACGAGCCATGTCGCTGGTCGCGCCGACGTGAGGGTTAGCCCGGCGCCGTGCACTCCGTCAAGTCTGCCGTCATCGTTGCTCGGCCGTACAATCCGTGCAAATCTTCCCTCACATCGGCCATAAAAGGAGGCCATCGGCCAAACAGATGGCCGGCCGACCACAAAAGATGCCGACTGGCCAATGGTATGTCACACCAATGGCCGGTAGAAATAAAACACGGCCGATGGCCTCAAGCCAGGGCCGGTGGGTTTCAGGGGTAGCTAACAAGCTACTCTCTACCCTCAGAAGCAAAAACACAAGTGTTTGGTGCAAAATCAAACACAAAACAGTCGAGTTGATAGATCTTGAGGCAAGGCGCGTTGCCGAGATCTCCGGGAACTCAAAACGAACACGAACATGGATGATCACCAAGTGTTCAAATGGTGATGTCCAAGTCTTGAGGATGATCAAAAATGGGGTGTCTACAATAACATGCTATGAACTCTGCCTCCATAGTGGAAGAGGTTGTCGGAGACTGCTTATAACTCTTCCATGAAATGGGTCCATTAGCAAGCATAAAAATGTACCCAGAAGTGGACTTTCGAGTGTCTTTACATCTAGCATAATCAGCATCTGAATAACCAATTACTTCAAGGTTGTCTGTTCTTTGATAAGTGAGCATGTAATCCTTAGTGACTTGTAAATATCACAACACTTTCTTAACTGCTTTCCAACGATCAAGTCAAAGATTACTTTGGTATCGACCAAGTATACCAACTACAAATGTTATGTCAGGTCCTATACAAACTTGAGCATACATAATGCTCCCAACTGCAGAGGCATAAGGAATTTCATTCATTTGTTCTCTTTCTAAATTATTTCTGGGACACTGAAATTCAAGCTCTTTGGGATAATCCTAAAATACCGCGAGACCCATCTTGATGAATTTCTATCCCAATGACAAAAGAGGCTTCACCAAGATCTTTCATTTTAAAATTCCTCGTAAGGAATTGCTTTGTCTCATGTATCATTCTCAAATTATTGCTAGCAAGCAGTATATCATCAACATACAAAACTATAATGCAGATATTGCTCCCACTGATTTTAAGGTAGGCACATTGATCAACCACATTATCCTTAAAATCAAATTTGGTGAGAACTTCATGAAATTTAAGATACCATTGTCGAGATGCCTTCTTTAGACCATATATGGACTTCTTAAGCCTACAAACCATATTTTCCTTGCTTTCATCCTGAAAACCTTCCGGTTGGTCCATGTAGACCACTTCATATAAGTCACCATTCAAAAAACATGTTTTAACGTCCATTTGATGTAACTCTAAATCACAATGAGCTACTAAGGCCATGACTATTCTCAAGGAATCTTTATTAGAAATAGAAGAATAAGTTTCCTTATAGTCCATCCCTTCTCTTTGAGTGTATCCTTTAGCAACTAATCTGGTCTTGTATCTTTTGACATTGCCTTTAAGATCACTCTTGGTTTTAAAAACCCATTTGCATCCAACAGTTTTGGCTCCCTTAGGGAATTCTACAAGATCCCAGACACTGTTGTCTTTTATGGATTTTAACTCATCTTTCATGGCATTTAATCATTGAGTTGCATTTCCATTTTTCATGGCTTGGGCATAAGAAACAGGATTGTTCTCCAAGCCTATATCACACTCATTTAGGTAAACCTCATAGTCATCTGATAAGGCTGGTTCATTTTCTCTTTGTGATCTGCATAAAGGTTGTTCTACAACTGGGACAACTTCTTTTTCAATGTGAGAAATCTCTTGAGTACCAACATTATCTATAATAGGTACAGGCACTTTATTTTCTTGGATAATCGTGGAAGGCGTAAAAGCACGATTTTCCTCCAAAGAAACATTTTTGAGATTCATACTCCCACTAATGTTTTCTTCCTCTAAGAACACAATATTTCTAGTTTCAACAATTCTTGTGCTATGAGTGGGACAATAGAATGTAAAACCCTTTGATCTCTTAAGATATCCAATGAAATAACAACTTATAGTTCTAGGGTCTAATTTCTTTATTTGTGGATTAAAATTTTTTGCTTCAGCAAGACAACCCCATACATGTAAATAATTCAAATTAGGTTTCCTACCAACCCACAACTCATAAGGAGTTACAAGCACAACCTTACTAGGAACCCTATTAAGAACATGTACAGCAGTTTTTAAAGCTTCACCCCACAAGTAATCTGGCAAAGAAGAGTTACTCATCATGCTTCTCATCATGTCCAAAAGAGTACGGTTTTGTTGCTCAACTACACCATTTTGCTCAGGTGTACCAAGCATTGTGTAGTTAGGAATAATACCATTCTCAGCTGAAAATAAAACAAAAGCACTTGGATTTTGACCCGACTTAGTGAATCTACCATAATATTCACTGCCTTTATCAGATCTTACACTTTTAATCCATCCACCAAGTTGATTTTCAACATCACCTTTATAGAGTTTGAACATATCTAATGCTTTTGATTTTTCACAAATAAGATACACATAAGTATACCTAGAAAAGTCATCAATAAAAGTAATAAAATATTTATGTCCAGAAATAGTTGGAACAGCAAAGGGACTACATATATTAGTATGAATTGTGTCTAATAATTCAGTAGTCCTAGTAACACTCTTTTTCTCTGTCTTTGTGTATTTTCCTTTAATGCAATTCACACAAGTACTAAAATCAGAAAAATCAAGTGAACATAAAATTCCGTCTTTAATAAGTCGTTCCATCCTTTCTCTTGATATGTGGCCCAAACGCTTATGCCACAACATGGAGCAATTTTCATTCACTCATTTTCTCTTTTTATTTACCAAGTCGTTTACATGAAAGGATAAAAGAGATTGTGCATAAGTGGAATCTAAATTCAATGAATAAAGATTACCATATAAAGTACCAGAACCAATAACATGAGAATTGTGAAATAAAGAGACTCTATTATTTCCAAACTTAAATTCATAACCACAGGAATCAAGTTGTGAAACAGAAATTAGGTTTCTAGTAAAATAGGAACATAAACTGTGTTTACTAAATCTAAAATGAAATCAGAGTCTAAAATTAGACGGAGGGTGTCAATAGCCTTAGCGTCCACTTCTATTTCATTCCCAACTATAATGGTTTGTTTTCTTTTATTTAGTTTCCGACTTGTAAGGTGTCCCTGTATGGAATTTGTTATGTGAATACTTGCACCAGTGTCGATCCACCAAGAATTTTGTGGAACATCTACCAAAAAGGATTTATAAGACACAAAGCATTGAGTGTTACTGTAGACACGCCCCGAGGGACTTATGCTACCACAGTTCGGACTCGTTTTAGTTACAGTTCTAAATCTGAACCAAAGAGTCCAAATCCGGCAAATCGTTTTGAGAAAATAGATTTTTTTGAAAGAAGTGCCAAACATGGACTGCTTTGCCAGATACAGAGTCGCCACCTAAATATTTTTTTTATGGGGGAATTTAGAAAACCTTGACTCGGTGCCAAAGGCCACGTGTCCGTCATCACCAAAGTTGCCTCAGCTCGGGAACTTGGGTACGATTGGAGAAGGTCAGCTATGAGCACCCCCTCTCGCCCGATCCGAAGATCGGCCTCTACTAACTGTGATATCTTATTTTGAAAACGTTATGTGTTCTTGTTCCGGTTATTAGCCTAGAATTACTATGTTATGCGCATAGTAAACAAGTATAGACTAGATTGCCTAATTTGGAATGAAACATTGCATATCCATTTGTTTGGAAAACGCTTTGGGATTTGCTACTCGCAAGTAGGCTAAAACACGGATTTCAATGAGTTGTTCCAATTCAAACAATCCAACCTTCACCCACAGGCATTCAGGCAGTTTATATCACATAAGCATCTAGCCTCATGGTAATCATGCTGTCATGGCAACACTCACACGCATGCAAGGATGCTAAAGCAAAAGAACTTACAGAGTACTCCAAGCCAAAACAGAATCTAGTTAGTAATCATATGCATGATCCTAGTTCATGTTCAAAACGGTTAATGTAACACATGCAAGGATGCAATCTAGACAGGCTCGGCTAATCTACAATGACATGTGAAATGCTACGGCTAACACGTATTCAATTTGGAATTGAAGTACAAATGCAGTTAGAATGATAAGCCGAGCCCGGTGCATGCAAAACGGATGAATGAATGCAAACATGCTATCACACTGTATGCTAATTTGAATATGCCCTAAACTAATCATCATAAGCGGGTAAATAAAAAGGAAGAAAGGCATGGGATTGGAAGACATGCACCCACTCACACATACTTATTACACAATTGCCCTCGCTCAGAGGGTCCGAATAAATATTACATAACCGAATAAATAATTAACTACTTAATTAATTATTACAGAACCCTTGTTTAATTAACAAATTAAATGCAGAATTAAAACGGCCACAGCCCCACCTTCAAAATATTTGGATGATGCATGCTTGACTTGTACTGCCCGGAAACTCGCTACCATAGCATCGCTGCCTCTTGTTTACACTGCCTAGCTCCTCTGGAGACTACACAAGTCTCAGGATAGATTCTATGCACACTGTGGAATACCACCAGCTGGGAGGAATGGCCACCGGCCAAGGGGAATGGCCACCGGCCACTGATGAAGCTATTGGCCATTCATTGATGGTCGGTCGGCACTAGAGATGGCCGGCCGGCCAAAACTTCCTGCAGAAATCAGTTTTGACAGCAACAAAGGGCAAGCAGTGTATGGCATGGAATTTTCAAGCAAATGTAAGCATGGTCACACTCCCTATCATGCAATAGACTCAAGGGAGCATGACCCTCGACTCTCGGGCCATCAATTATGCATGATGGCCTAATAAGCCAAGTTTGCAACTTAATGTAAAAATGCATGCAACAAAAAAGAGGTGAATGCCAACACCCTATCATGTTGGGGTCAAGGGGATTGGTGGCCCATGGTTGAGACGTGTTTTGTCACTTGAAGTACAAACACTCCTCACCCCTCAAGTTTGGCTTGACACCCCAAACCAAACAATGCAATGCATGTATACAAACTTGGCTCAAAGATGCAACATGAGTAATGCAATGTGCCAAACATACAAGATGTAATGCTATGTAACTCATTATGCAAACTATGACATGAAATACAACTAGCTAACAATATGCAAGCATGCAATTATGATACTAGGCAAACATGAAATCAAAGCAATGCAACATGATCATGCAATGCAAAGGGGCGAACCTCAGCCCACCCCAAAACAATGACAAAAGATGCCTAAAATGATGAACCAACACTCATGTAAGCATACACACCAATAGGCCCAAGATTAAGGCATAACAAAGGACTGTTCTACTACCACTACCCCAAGCAAACATGGCATGAGCTATACAACTGAAAACAGAGTTTGAGTGCACTGAAATAAGTCCTAAAACCTACTGATATGGCAGCCCCGAAGGCTTAAACACTTAGGCATGCACAATGCTCATTTCGAGGCATAAAAGGACACATCTTCAAAGCATGAAAGAGGTGATGAATGCAAGCATACAAGCATGGTTTGGGGACTGAAATGACATGGCAAATGACTCCAACTCATGGAAATAGACCAACTAAGGCATGTTTATGACTCACACACTTAGGGCTCACAAGCCAAAATGCATAGCAACCATATCAAACATGTCAAGCATGACCAAATCAGTAACCAACAGACCTTAAGCATGGAAAAATAATGCTAAAACCTTCTTAGGACCAAACCAAAATCATGCTCAAATGATATGCTACAACATGATACACTTTACCAAATGATAGGATTTCAAAGCAAGTGTATTATACATGCAAAAGGCCAAAAAACCAACAGGAGGCAAAGACAATACATGCTAAATGAGTACCGAATAAGCTCTGAAATAAAGCCAAACAAGACGAGGCATGCATGCTACCATATTGAGCCAAATATGCAAACAAAAGAGAGACCAAGGGAAAGGGGTGTCCCTCCCCTAAGAAAGACCTCAAAACCACTTCTTCACCATGGAAAATCCATTGGATTTCAGTGGTGAGAGGCTAATACACAATAGTATCCAAGGCTCAACAAAGAAAGCACAAAAGGGACCAAACAAGGCCTAAGAGGGGGAGATCGACCCCCAACACCAAAGTGACCTTAATGAAACATCTTAAGCATGCCAAAATAAGACTTTTTTCAGTTATACACAAAGTCTAAAACAATAAGCAAGATAGGCAAAAGTCTAGTGCAAGATTGGGGAATCTAAAGTAAAAATGTTACCCTTGAAGAACCCTTGATGAATAGCAAGTGTAGCCTCCTTCCTTTGGTCAAAACCAGTCCAAAAACTCAAGAACAAACCCTCCAAGCCTCTCAAGGTCGAAGCAAGGTGTGATGGTGTGTGTCTTAGTGCAAAACTAAGGTCAAAACACACTTTTTAGGCCCCAAAACACACACAAAAGAGGAGAGAGAGAGAGAGAGATATAGAGAGAGAAGATGTATCTAACAGATATATATGTATAAGCTCTGGTTTTTTGTTCAACATCAACAACCCTTAACAATGGAGGAGGAGAAGTTCTTATATAGGCAATGCAAAAGCTTGAAGCTTCTCAAAGAAGCTAAATAAGAAAAGGGCAAAGGGGGCAAGAAGGTCAAGGCTTCTTGAGGAAGCCATGACAGAGGGTCAAGCTTCCTCAAGAAGCTTGACCAAAGGGTTCAACCTTCTAGAAGGAAAAGGGGTGCAAAGGCTCAAAACAGTCACATTATGCACGGGGGAGAGTGCTGGTGCATTCCAGCTGGCACAGCTGGCATGCACCATGCCTGAAGGGTGCAAAAGGGGCATACCGGCCAGCAAAAGAGGTCACCGGCCAAATAAAGTGTCGATCGACCACATAAAGTGCCGACCGACCATTGGTATCAAGAAACCATGGCCGATATCCTCAAAACATGGCCGGTGGCCTCAAGCTACGGCCGGTGGGTGTCAGGGGTAGCTAACAAGCTACTCTATACCCTCAGAAACAAAAACACAAGTGTTTGGTGCAAAACCGAACACAGAACAGTCGAGTTGAGAGGTCTTGAGGCAAGGCGCGTGGCCGAGACCTCCAGGAACTCAAAACGAAACACGAACATAAGTAATCACCAAGTGTTCCAACGGTGACGTCCAAGTCTTGAGGACGGTCAAAAATGGGGTGTCTACAGTTACCTTTCTTATCCAACCAACTTTTAAAGCCTGGACAGTCTTTTCTTATGTGACCTTTCTTTCGACAGAAATGACATTGAATCTTATTTTCTTCATTAGCCATGTGAGTTTCATTATTTGCATTCTTCTTCTTCTTACTTTTGCCTTTCTTGAAAATCTTTTTGGTTGGACCCAAGATGGTAAGGTGAGCCATGTCAGGCTTTTCAGCTTTAAGCCTCTCTTTTTCTTGAACACACATGGCAATTAACTCGCTCATCTTCCACTTATCTTTCTGCATATTATAATTGATCTTGAAAGGACCAAATTGCGTAGGAAGAGAAGTCATAATGAAATGAACAAGAAAACCTTCAGAAATTTCCATGTCCATTCCCTTTAATTGGGAGGCCATGTCATTCATCTTTAAGATATGTTCACGAACACCTCTCAAACTATCATCTTTCATTGTCATCATTTTAATCATGAGAGTACTAGCAAGGGATTTGGAAGTTCCAATGAATTGTTCTTCAATAGATTTCATATAGCTCACTGCACTTTCAGAAACAGAGATTGCTCCTTGAATTGCAAGCGTAATTGATCCTTTCATAATCATTAGACTTAAGTGATTAGAGTGTTCCCATTTTTTATATAAAGCCATGTGTTCCTTAGAACTTGTATCATTATGCTTTGCAGGGGCTGGCTCTCTTAATGCATAGTCTAAACCTATAATTCCCAAAACAATTCCAATTGTTTCTTCCATTTCTTAAAATTAGTTCCACTCAAAGCTTCAATACCAGACAAGTAACTATTAATTGCAGTAGGATTCAATGCTGTAAACACATAATATTCATTACATAATATAATTAAGAAAACTACTTTTCACATGTGATGAATAAAAATAACACCACAAGTTAAATATGTCTAATTAGAAAACACAATTAGTTAGATACGAAATCAAGTTATCATTCCGTTGGGCCAAATAACAATATATTTTAACAATTCATAAAAGTAAATGAGATGACTAATAAAAATAAACAACACAAAATAAAATAAAATAATCATTAAGACTGTAACGAGTTTATCACCGTTGCGTAGAAAAAATTATTTCTATATTTATTATACTAATCATCTCGGTTGTTCAAACATACATAGTGTTGAACCTCTGTTGGACTGATCAACAATGTTTCAACTCATAAGGTATGTAACAAAATATTATAAGTGCATAAGACATTAGCTTAATTACCACTTGTTCAATAATTTTCAATTTTTATTTTAATATCAATAGAATAAAAGATTGGCCAAAAAAAAAAAAAAATTTGGACAAGTGTAAATCAAGGTTATGCACTTGTTACACAAAGCATCATCATAAAATGAAATTCATACTTATACGTTTTATGCATCAGAATTGAAAACCATGGCATTGATACCAATTGATAGAAAACTTTGCGGAATATAAACAAAAAACCATTAAGGATTCAATTCTGTACATGAAAACTATATGAATTTCTACTAGATAAATAAGTGTATACATACATTGATCCATGTATAAAAACCTCTTTTGAGAAAAAGAAACCTTAAATAGAAGACCTTGATCTTCAAGTTTTTTATTTGTCTAAGATCTTCAAACCACTTCTCTCTCTCTCTCTCTCTCTCTCTCTCTCTCTCTCTCTAGGTGATGGGAGCCTTCTTGTGGTGACAACTTGAGTTTTTTTTTTGTGATGGAGAGTCTGGTTTGGGCCCTTACACTATTTATATTAGTATTCTTCCCATCAAAAAATCCATTCATTCAATGAATTTCATTAAATAGATTAATTTATTTTTTACATTCATGATACATAATTCATCTTCTATATTAATGAACTCATTAGGTAGATTAATGTATCTTCTACATTCATAATAGATATATAATGCATGCTTGCAGTGTAGTAGTCCTCATAGGTTTGGAGGTTTAGGCCTTAGCCACCGACCAATTTGAGTTGATAGCATTTATTTCTTCCTTTTCATACTTGTGATCACCTCTAATCAATTCTGCAACCTCCCTCTTTTCTTTGATTTTTCTTTGTTTTGAAAGTTGCTTCAAGCCAAGTGTTTGTTTAAGCATGAGATAGAGATATTATGCTTAATGGTTTAATCCTTTTGGGGGTTCATTACCAACGGCATGGTACCTCTCTCATGCCTAAAGTAACTCTTGGTTTGATGCTTTTTTCCATTAGAGGACTTAAAGCTCACTTTTAGACACAATGAACTAAGGAATGATTGGTAAGTAAAATGGAGTAACAAAATTGGGACTAAAAAATGGTGCAAGATAATAGCTTGGTTAGGGTTCAATAAGACGTTAATTGAACCCTTGAGTCTTGAGTCATTTCATACTCGTTAGTGATCAAAATGGTTCAAGAGTCATTGTCAACCACTTCCCTTGATCAATCTATAATAGGGAGGAAGTTTTTGAGAGTCTTTATTTGTGCATTTATTGAAGTTGTACCCCTTAATTCCTAGGCCATCATGCAATGAAATTGCATCAATTGATGGGTTACGAATCGAGTTTACCACTCCTTTCAGTTGTTTGATGATAAGGAGGGGTAAGGTGTACAAACTTCTCTTGAGAATATCCTATTTTTGCTCTGTATGCTTTCTGTAGCAACAGGAAGAACCAGACTTTTGTGCCCGGCCAGTCACTTTTTCTAGCCAGCAGGCCTACTTTTTTGGACGGCAGGCTACCTTTTATGGTCAACTGGCCACTACTTCTGGCCTGCCGGCCACTTTGGCAAAACCAGGCAGTGTCATTTTCTAGCAGAGCAAAGTAGAGGCTGAGGTGAAAAACAAAGAAAATGTTCTAACTGTGCAATAGAGGCCTTCTAGCAGCAGAACAGTGGCTTTTTCAGGAGGAAATCCGTGCATGCATGAGCATACTCCTTGCTTCCCAAGGCTAATTAGTTTAATTACTTACCTTAAATGTTGTATTCATGTTGTAATTAATTAGTTAATTCTAACTTGTAGTTAATTAGTTAGTTCATAGAATAGTTAATTAATTAATTGGTTTTGTAATAACTAGCTAGCATAGTTAGTTTATTCGGTTTGTAATTATTAGTTAATTCATTTTGTAATAGCTAGTTTATTCAAACCCTACTGCGTGAGGGTACAGTTGTAATAATGTGTATGTCTTTTAACCCCACGTCTTTCTCCATTTAATTTACGTGCTTACGATGGTAAGTTTAGAGCATCATATTTCGTTTAGCATATCTCATGTTTGCATCCACGTGTCTTGCATACATGGGGCTCGGTGCATCATTCTAACTTGCATTATTATTGCTTTAATTCTTTGAATACATGCTTAGACCGCATGCTATCAAACTGATTCACTTGCCATATTAGTAGCCGAGCCTAGTAATTGCATACCGCATGTGTAACATTAGTCATATTGCATAGTTAGGATCATGCATTTTTTTTTCCTAACTGTATCATCTTTTTTTTGGCTTGGAGTACCAAGTGAGCTTTTATTTTCTTCAACATGTTGCATAAGTGTGATTGTTACCATGACGCGTGTTCACCATGAGGCTAAGTGCTTATGTGATAAACTGTTTGAATGCCTATGGATGAAGGCTAATTGCTTGAATTGGGATAGTTTGATTAATGTACATTTGAGCCCACTTTTTAAAGTGGCACATGCACAAATTCTTTTCAAAAACAAACATGAAATAAAAATATTCTAATTTTTGAAAATTAATCTATACTTGTGTCCGTCACATAGTAAGTTAGCCTAATAAATCGGAACAAGAGCATATAATGTAAATAAGAATCACATCATGAATAGTAGAGGCCGATCTTTGATCGGGCGAACGGGGGTGCTCAATTCATGACATTTCCCTCTCGTACCTAAGTTCCCGAGCCGAGACAACTTTGGTGATGACGAACATGTGGTCTTTGGCACGAGTCTTGGGTTTCCTAAATTCCCTAAAATATTTAGGTTGCGACTCTATATCTAGCAAAGCAGTCCATTTTTGGCATTTTGATTCAAAATTGATTTTCCAAAAGATTTTCTGGATTTGGACTCTTTTGTGTTTATTTATTTCACATTGCACTTATGGAATCAGATTCAGAATCACAGGAGTTCGAACTGTAGGGCTTGTCATCTTCTGAAAGGAGCACAAAAAGTCAAGCTACAGTTTCTAGAGACTCTGTTGGGGACTTTAGAGAACTTGACTCGGACTTCATGATGTGAGATTTTATCTACACTTATATGTTCTTTGCATTGCATTTGCATTGGTACACTTAAGTCACTATGTTTGTCAACTGTTATTCCTGGACGGTTTGCCAGAGGCTTGCCTAAAAGCTTGCCAAAAGGCTAATCAGTCGTGTGCTCTTCCATGTTGGGAACACAACCCTCAGATCTGGATTACCGTTACACCGTTTGATCATCTTTTCACTTCTCGGTGTTAGGTGTGAGAGGTATATTAGGTAGTCTTGTTGAGGTACCCATTTGACCATTTGGCCTAGTTGCATATAATGAAGACATAGAGACTATTCCAAACTAGGACAGGATGCTCACCTAAATACAGGATTGTGTGAAACCACATGTTTGAAATAGTGAACCCTAGTTCCTGACAAAACTAGGACAAGGGAACCCTACCCCAACATAGGGGTGTTTTGGTTCTCTTTAACTGGTATGTGCTTTACAGTGAAACTGTATAGGAATGTGCATATCAGTTGCATAATGGTATCTAATTTGGGGCGTAATTCAGTGTGGAGTGCAGTTTTACAGCTTTGATCATGTTTGTGTTGATAACATCTTAGCTAAAGGTGCTATGCGGTTTCTAATTGACGTCTCTTACTTTATTTTTTTTTTTTGCTAGGTAGTTTAAAACCATAGCTTCAGAAAGTTCAGATATCCCCCAAGCACTCTGGACCAGGGTCCGAAGACTTTACAAAGACGGGGATCTTGTTCGGGGACAACCTGTGTTTGCTTCGCTCTTAGCGGTTACAAAACGGATGAGGGTTGGGCAAATTTCACCAGTCCAGTTTTTACAGCAATCACCACTCAACTCACCTATGTCCAGTCCAATGCAAGAATAGTCATCTACTTCTCGTTCAGTTCAAGACCAATCACCTGTTCAAATGACACAGTATCTCCCTACTAATATGGAGGAGCTAATATTTCAATTGCAACAAACAATTCAAACACTGCAGCAAGATGTGATCCACCAGGCCGAAGTCACAGCTCGTCAAATTAAGGTCATAACCCGATTACAACAACAACAACAACAACCACAGCCAACTGCAACATCTGCATCCCATGCACCTACCACAGCCATCCCAGTACCTGGAGCCATTGCTCAGACTGCCAATGTTCAACAAAACCAGGGCAATCCAGTAGAGCCAATCCTAGTACAAGCATCTAAAGCCTCGATTTATTAGACCAAGGCTCCATTCAAGTTTGAGGTTGACCCGACTGCGCTTAAGGTCAAAAAGCTGGAGAAACTATTCAAACGAGCGCAAAGGGTTAACTCCATCCCAGACATAGAAGATGGGAACACTGATTCTGCGGTTACATTGCTGGATCGGTTTAAAATGCCGTACATAGATCGTTTTGATGGCTCTAGAGATCCAATCGTTCACCTGCGCTTGTTTTTAGATATTTTGTGGCCAATGGGCTTAATGAGACTACAGAAGTTGTCTCTCTTTGGTCGCACCATGTCAGGTATAGTGGCCATTTGGTATGCCAAGTTGGAAGATTCCATTAAACAGAATTGGGAGGAGATAGCCGAGGCCTTCATTGCCCAGTACTCCTACAACACGTAAATCGAGGTCACAACCTATGATCTTAAGGCAACACGCCAAGAGCCGAAAGAGGGTTTCTTTGAATTTGTGACACGATAGAGGGCTAAAGCCTCGATGATGACCATGAGGCCTTCCGAAAAATATCAGATAAGGATAGTAGCCCACAATCTGCATAGTAATCTTACCTCTATTTACATTCACTGAGCTCCATGAAATGGGAGTGCAAATCAAGGATGCTATGAAGTAGGGCCTTATCACTAAGGAAAAGGAGCTAGCCAAGAGGCCATTTGTCCATAGTTCCAATGCTGCTAGTGGTAGCACAACTGCGAGGCCGTCGAATGTAAGCGTTGTCAGCATCACAACCAAGATTGTCGATCCCTTTGCCAACACAAATCCATAAACCTCAACCAACCCTACTCGATCCCAGAGGACTTTTACCCAACTTTACATGACTTTGTCTAAAGCCATGCAAGTGCTAGTCAAAAAAGGACACCTCAAACCCTTAGAACCTCGCACATTGCCAAATCATCTCCCAACTAAACACAACCCTGCAAAGTATTGTACGTTTCACCAGTAGCATGGTCATGATCAGTGCTTTCGACTGCACCATGAGATTCAAGATCTCATTGACAACAAGGTGATTACACCACCCCAGAAACCAAATGTAACCACAAACCCACTCTCGGCCCACAATCAAGTCCCTCCACCTCGAAATCTAAACCCGATCCATACACTGGCCACCCCCTATAACCCTAGCGTATATATTACCCCTTCCTACCTACCAAGACCGACATTGTTCATTCCCGAAAGCATAAATTTGTGCATGATAGAGACGTCCACACCTCAACCTAAACTTGTGGTGATGACACTTGTAGTAGAAGGGAGGTCGATCTCGGAGGAGGGTGCTAGTCTATTGCCAAAGTATTTTGAGGACTTATCTGAAGAGGTGTATGATTCGAGTTGTTGCATTGTGCTAGCCAATCACGTCAAGCATGAAGTCGTGCCGCCAATCTCAGTAGGCATCAATGTGGTTAGAGAAGATGGCCCGAGTCAAGGGCTAGTTGATTTGGCAGATCTCGAAGAGGACTTAGATAACTTGCAGTTCTTCGATGAGCATGACTAGAGAGACGTGCAGATTGGGTAGTTCAACCTGGATGGGTCAACAGACAATACCGGATGGCTGAGTGATAAGCCAGACAAAGAAGAAGAAACTAAGATTAGACCAGACCGGAGCAAAAGGAACTAGAGGTAGCAGAAGTAGCTGGAAAGACTGATGAAAAAGGAAAATTACTAGAGAGTACAACCCAAGAAGTGGGTATTGTGAACACTGTAAATGTTGAATAGGAAGCTGCGCTGATGTAGTTTGAAAGAGAAAGAGTCCGTGACTTGAAAATCGCAACTGCATATTGCCCTGAGGGGGATGTTTGTGCCGTAAAGATGCTTCAGGTTGAGCCAGATAACTGTTTGTCAGCAGTTGAGGGTGAGTGGTGAGATGATGATGACTTCCATCTAGCCCATACTAACAAAGACTGGGGCAACTGTGCTCCAGATAACACTTGGTATGCTGAAGAGATAGACTATCTGACAAGAAGTGGACGGTATTTTAAGCTGCCGCACTTAGATCAAGCAAAGATGTTTGGAAAAGACAAAGAGGCCGAGAAACAGAAGGAGAAACAACTAGAAGAGGAGTTGGTGTTGAAGGAGTTTGAGAAAATCTAAGCTGATAATTCTATCTAGGGTTTTTTCATGGCCTCCCGAGTGCACCGACAAGCAGTGTTGTCGGCGATGGACAAGGCTAAATTGTCCATTGACACTACTCCCGAGGAACTTATGGGGTTGGTCTTTTCGGGTGGCAATAAACCAATGATCACTGTCTCTGATAAAGAGTTGCCACCATAAGGGTTAGCCCATAACAAATCATTGTACATTTCCATGGAATGTAGGAAGAAGTGGGTGCCAATGGTGTTGGTAGACGCTCGTTCGGCCATTAATGTTTGTCCCTCCCGTACTACTTATGCAGTTGGCCTCAAACCTGCACACTTTGTTCCTACAGCCCAAGTGATAAGGGCGCATAACAATACAAGTAGAGAGGTCATTGGCACAGTGACGATGCGAGTTCAAGTGGGTCCGTCAAAGCAGGAGGTCGAGTTTCACATTTTGGATGTATCGTCTACCTTTAACCTATTGTTGGGAAAGTCGTGGTTACACCATGTAAAGGTTGTCTCCTCCATCCTCCATCAAATGTTGAAATATCCCCATGAGGGAGGAGTGGCTACTATTTTTGGGAATACATCCATCCACCCGCCTCCAGAAGTGACCACGCCAGTACTAGATATTGACCATGGGGATGAAGATGTGTTCCTTTCAGGATTCACTCTAGCTGAGCCCCGAGTTATGTAAACCATTCTGGCTGCGGATGAAGGCATGTACATTAGTGCCCAGTCCATCTATTTCATGAACAAATTGTGGCATGTTCTAGGAATGGGACTTGGAAAAAGTAGGCTAAAAGGCATTACAATGTCAGCTGAGGTGCCACCCAACCCGCATGCCTTTGGATTGGCTATGTGCCCACCAAAGAGGATTGGATCAAAAAAGGGGAAGAGATGAAGGATAGAGCCAAAGCCAAGACAACCGGGAAGCAGTATAAGCTCAGTCACAGGTTAATCTGGGGCACGCTCATCGGCCGTTTTGTTCGAGAGGGAAAGGATTTCCCTTTTTGTGGCTTTCTCAAGCCTTGGGTAAATTCCTCTAAACAACGCGTCCCCGAGTTTGAGATCTTCTTTGATCTGAAGTTGGAGGATAGTGATGAGGAAAGGGCTGAACCAAAAAAGGCTAACCAAAGCATCGGGGATGAGTTAGACAGCAGTGAGCCTGGAGTAGGGGCAACACTGGCCAACTTCCTGACAGATCCCGCGACTGACCTAGAGAACTTAGGGGATAACTTTACTGTCTCCATGATTGAGGAAGAACCGAGGGTCGATCCAACCAGTGGTATTCTGAATGCATCGGAGGCACCACATCTTACTTGGCAGCTGGAGAAAGGCTTTCTTTCCAGTTCTGAATCGGGTGATGAGACAGAATCTGATTCCACTGAGTCTGTGGAGTCAAAATCAGATTCAAGTCAGTTTGGGGAGTCTGAGTCTGGCATTTCAAAGGGTGGTAACCCAAATTCCAAAGTGTAGACGTCCCCGAACGCCTTGGGAGGATGACTCCTGTTTGGTTCGTTTGTGGGTTTACTACAGTTCGGACTCAAATTGTCACGGTTCTTAATCTGAACCAAAGAGTCCAAAATCCGGCAAATCGTTTTGAGAAAATAGATTTTTAGAAAGAAGTGCCAAACATGGACTGCTTTGCCAGATACAGAGTCGCCACCTAAATATTTTTTAATGGGGGAATTTAGGAAACCCTGACTCATTTGCCTAAGGCCACGTGTCCGTCATCACCAAAGTTACCTCGGCTCAGGAACTTGGGTACGATCGGGGAAGGTCAGCTATGAGCACCCCCTCTCGCCCGATCCGAAGATCGGCCTCTACTAACCATGATATCTCGTTTTGAAAACATTATGCGTTCTTATTCCGGTTAATTAGCTAGAATTACTATGTGATGCGCACAACACAAAAGTATAGACTAGATCGCCTAATTTGGAAAAAAGCATTGCATATTCGTTTCGTTTTGGAAATGGTTTGAAATTTGCTACTCACAAGTAGGCTAAAACACGGAATTCAACGAGTTGTTCCAACTCAAACAATCCAACCTTCACCCACAGGCATTCAAGCAGTTAATCAAATAAGCATTTAGCCACATGGTAATCATGCTATCATGGCAACACTCACACGCATGCGGTATGCTAAAGCATAAAAGCTTACCTAGTACTCCAAGCCAAAACAGAAACTAGTTAGTAATCATATGCATGATCCTAGTTCATGTTAAGATGGCTAATGTAACACATATAGGATGCAACTAGAATAGGCTCGGCTATCCTAAAGATGGCATGTGAAATGCTGCAACTGACAAGTACTCAACTTGGAATTGAAATACAAGTGCAGTTAGCATGATGTGCTGAGCCCAGTGCATGCAAGATAAATGTATGGATGCACGCACGCATAGCATAAGGTATGCTAAAATAAATATGCCCTAATACTAACCATTGAAAGCAGGTAAGTAAAAGGGAGAAAGAAGTGGGGGCTGGAAGACATACACACACTCACCCACACTTATTACAAATTCGCCCTCGCTCGGAGGGACCAAAAGAATAATACAAATTAATTAACCTACAAGCTAATTAAATAATTACAGACCACCTAATTAATTAACAAATCAATTAAGCTAAGGAAAGAAGTAAAAGGCCTCGGGAAAGAGGGTCCAATGCATGCATGTTCTGGTTTGCTCGGAAATCCGTCGCCATGCACAAGTTGCCTCTGTTTACCCTGCTCTGCTCATCTGAAAATTGCACAAGTCTCAAGGTACACTCTCTGGACATTGGGGGACACCGCTGGCCATGTGGGATGGTCACCGGCCAAAAGTGAGTGGTCACCGGCCACTTATGAAGCCATCAACCACTGATGGATGGCCGGCTGGCCAAAGCTTCCTGCAGAATCTTGTTTTGACAGCAGCAGAGGGGAAAAACAAGGCATGGCAATGCATTTCAAGCAAATGTATGCACCACCACATCCCTTGTCATGTTTATGACGCAAAGGGGTATGGTACTCGATTCTCTGACCACCAATCGCGCATTTCAATGCATGATGGCCCAAGAAACCAAGTGTGCATTTTCAATGTAGAATGAAATGCACATAAACAAACAATGGGTTCCAACCTCTATCATAATCAGTTCAAGAGGCAAAAGATGCATGCTATGATATGCAATCTAAACATGCAAGCTAAACATGTAACACGAACATGTGAACATGCAATATGCAATAGGCATACAACCTAAACATGTGGACGTGTATGGCATGCAGCAAAATGCACAATGAAACAAGCATGCAACAACATGGTGGGATGGACTTACACTAACATGGGTAGCTCTCAAGCATGCCGAAATCAGCGGCCATAATGATGCAACAAAGGCATGAAAATACATGGAATGCATGCACAATGCATTAACCAAGTCTAAGGCACAAAACTGTAACTCTACCAAGCATGGCAAAGAGGAAATATGACATACAATGGTGCATGTTCCAGATCTGAAATGGCATACCAAGTGACTCCAAAATGACTCCAAAGCATGCAAACACTCATGTAATGCATTGTCAAGGGCTCAAGCACTAAAGCTAGTGAAATGCAATACACTATAAACATGCAAAGCGATACTCAAATGATGAAACCAGCCCCAAACAGTCCCTATACAGTCCAAAATAATGCTAAAACATGTATGAAATGTAGCCAAAATAAGCTAGCATGCTTGGCCAAAACATCATGCAATATGAGCTAGTAAGCATGGTTTACATGGCAAGTGTATGAAGCGTATGAGAACTCATCAAACCAGCCAAAAACAGTTAATAAAAACCTATCAAAATATGCCCAAATAATCACTGAAATGCAGCCAACATGTGCAAAAATGATAAGCTCCTTTGAAAGGCCATACAAGGGATTATTAAGCACATATATGATGGACACTCAAAAAGGCCAAATCAACTCTAGAAATCAAATATGACAGCCCTAAAACTCACCCAAAAGGCCTTGAAATTGATCGATAAAGCATACAATGAAAGGCCCTCTTGAAAGGCCTTGAGGAGGGTTGTTCCTCACATGCATGAAAGACATAAAGAATGGCCAAAAGGGCCTTGGACAGAGCCAAGGCAGACCTCAAAACTTTCAGAATGAGGCCTGGAAAGTGACTTCAATGCATGCAAAATAGGGTCCCTTTGGAAAGCCAAAAAGACCACCAAGCAACACAAGGAGAGAGGGGTTCACCCCCCTCTGATTTTGGCCTTCAAAACAGCAAACCTACCACTGAAAATCCATTGGATTTCAGTGGTGAGAAGGCCAATGTACCAAAGTCCTCGAAGCCTAACAAAGAGAGCACAAAAAGGGGCCAAACAAGGCCTAAGAGGGGGAGGTCGACCCCCAACACCAAAATGACCTTAATGAAAGATCTTAAGCATACAAATACAAGACTTTTTTTAGTTATACTCAAGCTCAAATCAGTATGCAAAGCAGGTCAAAAGCTAGTGCAAGATTGGGGGATTTAAAGCAAAAGTGTTACCCTTGAAGAACACCTCAAGAACAGCAAGTCCAACCACCTTCTTCTGATCAAATCAAGCTCAAAACCTTAAGAACAAACCCTCAAAGTCTCCCAAATTCGAAGTATGGTGTAATGGTGTGTGCCTTGGTGTAAAACTAAGAAGAAATCACACTTTTGGCCCTTAAACACACACACAATGAAGAGAGAGAGGGAAATATAGAGAGAGAAAGTGTATATATCAGAATATATGTGTATTAGGTCTGATTTTGCTGAACCAAAACAAGGAGAAGAAAGGTCTCTTATATAGACAATGAAATGGCTCCAAGCTTCTTAGAGAAGCTATTGTAGAAGGGTCAAGGGGGGTCAAGCTTCCAAGGGAAGCTAACCCAAAGGTGCAAGCTTCTTGAGGAAGCCAAGACAAGGGGTCAAAGCTTCCTCAAGAAGCTTTGAGCAAAGGGTGCAAAAAAAAAAAAAAACGGTCAAAGGTGCAAAACAGCCACATATATGCACGGGGGAGAGGGTCTATGCACTCCAACTGGCATAGCTGGCATGCATTATGCTTGAAAAAGGCAAAGAGGTGGTATCGGCCAGAAAAGGAGGCAATCGGCCAAATATTTGGCCGGCCAGCTACTTTTTTTGGCCGACCTGCTACTTATTTGGGCGGCCGGCCAAATTGATGGCCGGTAGGTGCTTTCAAGGCCAAAAAGTGGCCGGTGGGTGTCCAGAGTGAAGCCCTAAAAGTTAGATTTCCAATGCCACAAACCTTACATTAAAATTCCTCCTATGCAAAAAGTTATGCCCTTTTTGGTGAAGCCGTGTAGATTCGATCCAACCGGACTGATCCCCTACTTCAACCAACCATATCTCCCCCACCCGGACATGGCTTTAGGAGATTCTTGAGTGCAAAATGAAGCCCCGGAAGTAAGCTTTCCAAAGGTGGTGGCCTCATAGCTAAAGTCCAAGTATGCAGATGAATAAGCCTGATTCAGCGAGGGCCGCTCGACTCTCTTCTATCTGGATCCTTGTCGAACTTCTTCCGAACTAGTTTTCTCCTCTCCTTTCCTCTTTTCATCAACTTCAAACCCCTAAGTAAGGTGTTTTGAAAGATTTTTCAAAGATTTCATCTCTCTTTCATTCATTTCCACTTTGTCCTTGCTCGGTTTATCGAAAAGCGCATTATTTGACAAAATGTGAGCCTCGGAACATTGTAGAAACTTTATTTCAAAAATGTTTTGAAAGAGAGGGTTTTAAGGTCTAAAAACCATCCAAAATAGCTTTGGTCCAAAATGGGGTGTGAAGTTGAGATTTGTCTCTCTCATTGCCGAAGAAATTGAACCTTTGCCCTGCACACTTTTTACCACCAAGTAAACCATCAGTAACGCCCAAGCCTTAAGGGTGGTCAAAAATGGAGTGTCTACACAAAGTCCTATCGAGGTCCTCTTTTTCTTTTGCTTTTGAGTCAGTTGTAACCGAGGAGCCGGAACTTTTGAATGAGAACGCTGCCGATTCTGAGTACTTCTCTATGCCGCTTAACGAAAACGACGAGGAAGAAATTCCTCTGGCTTTGAAAAACTTGATTAATCGAGAGGAGGAGAGGTATGTTAAACCCTGCGCTGATGAAATCATTGCCATTAATATGGGTACTAAGAAGGATCCACGATTGGTCTAGATCGAGTCCACGCTGTCTTTAGAGGATTGTGAGCGTTTAATCACTTTATTAAAAGATTTCAAAGATATTTTTGCATGGTCCTACGAAGACATGCCTCGAATCGATCCTAAGATTGTACAGCACCAGATCCCTCTTGACCTTGAGGCCCAACCAGTCAAGCAGAAGTTGCACAAAATTTGCCCGAATTGGGCATTGAAAATCAAGGAAGAGGTTACCAAGCAGATTGAGGCTGATTTCTTGTTAGTATCTAAGTACCTGACTTGGTTGGCCAACATCATCCCAGCGCCGAAGAAGGATGGTAGAATCCGGGTGTGTGTAGATGTCAGGGATTTGAACAAAGCCAGTCAGAAGGATGACTTCCCTCTGTCACACATAGATGAGTTAGTAGACTTCACCGCAAGCCATGCCTTGTTATTATTTATGGATGGGTTTCCAGGTATAACCAGATTCTGATGGCACCTGAGGATAGAGAGAAGACCGCATTCATCACTCTGTGGGGTACCTACTACTACCGGGTTATGCCATTTGGGCTGAAAAATGTTGGGCTACTGATTAGAGGGTTGCGACCACCATTCTGCATGACATGATCCATAAAGAGGTCAAGGTGTACATGGAGGACATGATTGTCAAATCCAAAGAATGAGAAGGCCATTGCACCGCCCTGGATAAATTCTTTCAACGGATCAGAGAGTACAGATTGAGGTTGAATCCACAGAAGTGCACCTTCGGTGTGACAGCAGGAAAAATGCTGGGATTTATAATCACACTGAAGGGCATTGAAGTAAATCCGTCCAAGATCAAGGCCATCTTAGAAATGCCACTACCAAGGACTAAAAAAGGAGGTGTGTGGCTTTCTGGGAAAAATGCAATTCATAAGACGGTTTATTTCCAAATTAACCTTGACTTGTGAACCACTATTTGGTCTCCTGAAGAAAGGAAAGAAATTCCGATGGGATGATCAATATCAGTTTGCATTTGAACAAGTTAAGTAGTACCTCCAAAATCCACCTGTGTTGTCGCCACCGAAGCCAGGGAAGCCTTTGATTCTGTATCTGTCAGTAACAAATTCGACTATTGGATGCATGCTCGCTTAGGAGTTTGAAGATAGGGTGGAGAAAGCCATCTATTACTTGAGCAAGAAGATACTAGATAATGAGAACCGCTACGCTCCTTTGGAGAAAGCTTTCTTGGCCTTGATATGGGCTACCAAGAAGTTGAGGCACTACTTCTTAGCTCACTCTGTAGTGCTAGTTTCGAGATTAGATCCCATCAAATATCTCTTTGAGAAACCAGTGCTTACAGATAGGCTAGCTCATTGGTTGCTTCTTCTCTCTGAATTTGATCTCAAATATGTCACCTGCAAGTCGGTCAAGAGAAGAGCTATGGCGGAATTCCTGGAAGACCACTCAGTTGAAGAGGATGAGGTAGTAGAATACTTGTTCCCAGATGAAGACATTCTACATGTGGAAAAGGAAACATGGACAATGTATTTTGACAGAGTGTCTAATCAATACGGTTATGGGGCTAGGCGTGTTGTTGATAGCCCCCAATGATTCCCATATATCCTTAGCCTTCAAACTTTGATTCAAAGTGTCCAACAACGAAGCAGAATATGAAGCGTGTATTGCTGGTTCAGAAGCTGCCTTAGAGCCAGGGGCAATAAGGTTGGACATCATTGGGGACTCAAACTTGGTTGTTTCTCAAGCGAACAGAGATTGGCAAGTCAAAGAAGAGAAGATGAAAGTTTACCATCAAACCCTGGATATGCTGATTCCGAGGTTTGAAAAACTAACGTTTACGCACCTCCTGAAGGAGAACAACTGGTTCGCTGATACTTTAGTAACTCTATCTTCTATGGTAGACATCCCACTTGGAGTTCGGATGCGTCCAATCATCATTGAACAGAAGTACACGTCGGCCTATGAGACCATTGCCGCAATAGATGAAGTTCAGGATAAAAAAAACCCTTGGTATTATGATATTTGGAACTTCCTGGAAAAGGAAACATACCCACAAGGGGCAAATGCCAAAGACAAAAGGGGTATACGAAGTCTGGCTATCCAGTTCATCATCTGCAAGGGAAAATTATACAAAAGAGGTTATCTAGGAATGCACAAGTTATGCGTTGAACAAGAGAAATCAAATCACCTTGTGGAGGCTATCCACGGAGGAGAGTGTGGGCACATATGAATGGTGTGATGCTGGCTCGGAAGATTCTCAGACAAGGCTATTACTGGTCTACTATGGAGGAGGATTGTATTGGTTTTGTACGTCGATGCCACAAATGTCAGATCCATGCCAATTACATGAATATCCGGCATCAAAGCTGTACAACATGACCTCACTATAGCCTTTTTTAGTCTGGAGAATTGATGTTATTGGTACAGTCTCACTGAAAGGGTCAAATGGGCATGAGTATATCTTGGTGGCGATGGACTATTTTACAAAATGGGTGGAAGCTCAATCTTATACAGTGTTGAAGGCGTTGCATGTGGCCAAATTTATCGGAAACAACATCATCTGCCGGTACAGAGTTCCAAAGGAGATCATCTCAGATAACGGCTTACATTTCAAGAAAGAAGTGGTGGATCTACTTGAGAAATATAATGTGGCTTTTCACAAGTCACCCACATACAGACCATAGACTAATGGAGTTGTTGAAGCCGCCAACAAGAATATCAAGAACATCTTGTGGAAGACGGTAGAAACGTACAAGGACTGGCCGAATAAACTGTTGTTTGCACTCTGGGCTACAGAACGTCAATTCGAACACCTACTGGAGCAACCCTCTATTTGTTAGTATATGGGATAGAGGCTGTTCTGCCAATTGAACTTGAAGTCCCATCGCTACATTATGGTTGAGTGTCAGATAGCAGAGGAGGATTGGCAACAGAGCAGATTCAAAGAGTTGATGTTGTTTGATGAAAGAAGACTACGGCCGTTGTATCATGTTTAGGGCTACCAACACAGAATTGCTAGCACTTTTAACAAAAAGGTTTAGTCTAGGAATCTCAAGGAAGGAGACATGGTGCTGAAAGATAACCGAGCTTCCCATTCATGACCCTAGGGGCAAGTTCAAACCCAATTGGACTGGTCCTTATATCATCAAGTCAAACTGGTCAAGATGGGCAATTATTCTCATGGTCCTAGATGCCTGGAGTTCTCCGCAGTCGATCAACATGGACAAGTTGAAGAAATATTATCCCTGAGGGGCTCGCTAGGCTAAAAACCCGAAAGGGCGACCTAGGCAAAAGTTAAAATGTGAAAAATTAGAAATAAAGAAAAAACTGAGCTCGCAAGGTTGAAAACCCTAATGGGCTACTTTGGCAAAAGTTAGAGCGCAAATGGAGAGAGTTAATACTCGAGTGAACCTAAACCGAACTACATAAGGCCTGATTTCCATCTTCGGGATACATAGGCAACTTCATCTTCAAGTTCAGCCGTAATCATCTCTAACTCAATTGTCCTATCCATGTGGTTATCTTTTGTTCATTATCTGTGAGTTTGGTTGTGATCTTCATTTTGATCAAAAGAGCCGATATAGGCAGTCAGGGGCAATTATGTTCTTTCGATTTGGGGTTGTACATCTTGAGGATTGATTCTACACATGTCAGGTGGCGATCAATTTCAAAAGTGGTTTTAAAAAAGTTTTAATAAAGTTGGTTTTTCTCAAATTTTGCCTTTTTACAACTTAGACCATTTTTCGACCAAAAGGAAACTTTTTAGCACTCACAAATTCAATTCCATTGATTTCAACATAAAGTACATTCTCCAACTCTTTGATAGAAATCAAAGTTGCTTTTACATCATAAAACTTGAAAAAAAAGGTCAAAACAATAAACTAGGAGCATGTGAGTCAGGTGTTCCTGCGTCCTTTGCTCGTGCTTGCGGAAGCTTCTGATGCCAAAGTTGGCCCGACCTGTGCCTCCTCCTCTAGCCAAGCCAAGAACTCACCAGAAAGGCTAGAACTGAAACTAAGGGTAGGGGCCAGAAGCTCTCTTGTCCTCTAGGTAGCAAGATAACGAGTTAAGTGTGAAGCACGGAGCGGAACTGGAGTCGGGTATTCTTGCCCCCCTCCTTCAGACAAAGTCTGATCATGTCCAAACTGGCATTTGAACCAGAAAAGAAAGTAGAACACGCAGTGCCGTGAGGCCAATAAACTCAATACCCAACTGTCGAGACATGATGTAGCTCATCTCAGTTAAATTAATCCAAGGGCAACGCCAATCTATGTCAGCTACAGATCTACTGCACATCTAGTTGCACCACAATCCCTCGTTTGGAAAGTTCACTAGTTGCTGGCAGAAGAAATAGGCTCGAGCTGAATACTCGGGGCAAGGGTCCACCACCTTCAGCTTATCCATGAGCCATACCTGGGAAGCGATGAAAAATAAGAGAGAATAAAGAATAGAAAGATGTACATTGAGAGAAAAAGTAAGAAAAGGGTTTTGAGAGAAAATGCAGCATGAGTGCCAAGTGATATGAGAAACATATATTAGGAAGGGTGAGAAACAATACCTGGAGCAGTAGTGGACTCCTCGCAAACCTGGTGGTCTCTCGCCGATGAGGTAAACCAGGCTAGGTATATCCAGGCATCAAGCTTCGTGCAAAGTGAGCCCACACATCCATCCCAAGGGCTAGGGGCATGGGCCAAAAAACGGGGACTGAAGCATGATTTTCCTCATCTCGCCGGGATTTCCATTAGTACTTGGAATTCTTCAAGGGTCAAACATATTTTCTTGTGCTCCAAAGCGAAAGACATGTGTAATCGGGTCCCAACATCGGGCCATGGCATGGAAGAACGGAAAACAAAGTGGAGTACAGCTTAATGGAAAAGGACGTTTATGCTGAAACCCTATAAATTTGCCTTTTCCATGCCGTCTAAAATGGCTATCCAATCTGTGAGTTTTTTGGCAAGAAATGTCTCTATTTGTGGAAGAAACAGCAGTTGAAATGAGGTTCTGAAGGAGAAATCATGAAGGAGGACCTTTTGTAGAAGATAGGGTTGTGAGTGGAGGCCAGCTATCATCAATTTGGTGATCCTTGCATTAGTGGCTGGCAGGCCACTAATGGTGGCCGGTAGGCCCACTAATTATGGTCGGCCATCCACCTTTTCTGGCCTGCCTTCAACTAATGGTGGCCAACCATCCACTTGTGGACCGGGCAGTTTTGGCAGCCTGTTTTCGTCTTGATCTCTGTGTTGTATGGTCTTGTTTTGAGTCTTTTGGTTTTAGCAAGTATGCATATCTGTTTTAGTCTATTTTTCCTTTATTTTTTTGGTTAATTGAGTTGTATTTTGGTTGTTGGTTAGCTCATTACTCGATTAAGAACATTATTTCAATGAAGCATTCTCGTTGCAAACGTCAATTCATTATCATTTTATGCAAATATAGGGCTCATGATGCAAAAACAAAAAACTCTTTTCGTAAAAACAGCGAGGTTTTATTCTGATCATGGTTTTTACAAAATGAAGTACAAGTTTCAAAAGCAAAAGTAAAACCTATCTGAAGCTATACATGTGCTAAGCTACCAAACTAAAACAAACTAAGGAAAAAGTCAAAAATCGGCGCCAATCATCTCAAGCTCGAGAGGCCCTTCTCTTCTGCGGAGGGGACTCAGGGGCGCTATCTTTCTCAGCACTGCTGTCAGAACCAGACTCTGAACCTCCGCTCCCTACCTCGGAGCCAGTCTGGACATCATCTTCACTCCCGGATCCTGAGTCAGCATCATTGCCCCTACTCTCAGATGACTTAGAATGCCGGCTCGCTACCTCCTTGGAGTCACTATTCTCAACATCATCATCACTCAAAACGGGCTTCGACGGACTGCTCCAGCTTCGAGCACTCCCTCTCCCTAACTCGACCGCGGGTGCACATCTTGGTCATGTGCTGGGACCTCCCTGTCTCTCTCTCCTCCTTGCTGCTGGAGGAGGTGATGCTGGCATTGGTGCTGCTGCATGCCACTGGTGCCATCGGTATAGATTGGAATCTGAAAACAATAGATGTTAACATATCAGATACAATGTTCATATCAAATACAATGTAGTGTGCAGCATGAGCGTCATGCAAAAACCAGCTACAGTATGAGTACAGTGTGCTAATGCAGTGTAGCAGTGTGAAATGGTATGAATACTACAACAGAGGTGCCAATATATCAGCAGGAATAGTGATAGTGTGGTTCACGACAGAGTTAGTAGTGAAATGCATGCCAAAATAGAGGAAACTACCTGAAATACCGTGGAGACCAGAGCAACTTCTCTCTCCTTTATACCATGCAATTAGAGAGGTAACGAGCTCGATGAGGCTCTCTGTATACTATGTGGGTGCCTGCAAGTGCATTTGAATAATCAATATCTGAATGAAAAATGTGGGGTGCAAATTATAAAGTGTGGTCCATACCTGAGGTGCGTCTCGAGCTCTGACATACCTGCGCCTTGCCTCTACCGGCTTGATCAGAATCTAGTAAGTTGTCCCAGTCGATCACCAATATGTAAGCATAGTGGGAATCTCCGGCCAACCGGTAATCTGCCCAACGGGAGGGCCCTCTAGTATTGGCCCTGGTCGCCTGAGTCGCCCTCACCCCCATGGGAACTCCTGCTGCCTCGCTCGCAGCAAACGCCCGTCAGAGGGGGCATGAGATGTGTTTGGATGAACGTCGCGTTGTCGCCCTCCACTCTGAAGAAGTTAGCATCTAGGCCCACCATGAACTGGATATTTGCTATCCTCATTGATTCTGGGGGCGGCATGGAAATAATCGGATCAGGCGAGCCTACAAACTGCTCAATCAAGAACCAGGCTCGGGCAGACTAGGCCCTCTAGCAAAATTCAGAAGCGAGATGTGGCCTAAGCCCCGGTGTACTAGTCCCTCACCCCAGCTGGCATCGTCGCCTAGGGATGCCACATGATCTGCAAACAGAGAATGTACAGATTGTTAGTTGCCGTAAGATACCGAAATATGAATCTGAACAGTAAGTGGAGCAAAAATGACTGTGAGTCTTAGGTTACCTCTTGTCGGAAGCCACCGTATCGAAATATCGGTGGAAGAAGGCAAAGGTCGTGTCATCCCAGCTCCGGCGTCGGCATCGGCCCGTCATACCATCGGGAGTAAGGCAAGACGGGGGGGAGCTTATCTACTAGCTCTGGAGCAAGGGCTGGGAAATAAACATAAACCCCATAAGACTGCAAGTAAAAGGTCAGTGGTCTTGTAAAACAGTCTCAACAGATATAGAAAGTGCAAAGCAGAAAGCATAGTGTGTGAACAGATACAAAAAGTGTACAGCAGAAAGCACAGTGCATGGATAGATATTGAACAGAGATAAAGCAGAAAATGTAAAGTAGAAAAGCACAAGTAATAGAATTAAAAGTTGAGTGCATACCTCCCAAGCTCTTTGACCTGCCCTCATTCCTCATGCGGGAAGTAGAACTCATATAGCCGTAGAGTGTAGAGAGGCCAGCTCCACCCCAGTCATAGAATCGGACCTGGGATAAGGTCACTAGGGCGCTTAGTAAGTACAAGCCTACGGTGTTCCACCTGTTCGCAAACAAGATGGTACCAAAGAAGAACATCAGGAAGCCCCGGGCATACTTCTCTACCTCCTCCGGTGTCTCGGGCACACTCCTATGGAAGTGCTCAAAAAAATAGCCGTATCTTACCATCACTAGTCTGGATACAGGTGGGTGCGCTCCAAGCAGGTAGATCCAAACCGCCTCCCACTCGCCCATGTCCATGTCGAAGGGGATCGGATAACCCCCTACTCCTAAGCCTGTGATCATAGAGAAATCGTAAGGAGTCATCATCATCTCCCTAATGGATGAGAGGTGGAAAGAGTTGGTGGTATCCCACCACCTCTCCACCAACACTCCAAGAAGAGCCTGACTTGCTATGTGTCGCAAGAGCCCAGAGCAAAATAGGCCCGAAGCCAGCCTTGTCAATAATGTCACGGACTCTAGTGGGGAGCTCATAACACTAGTCTCTAGCTATCACTGCCCTATACCCTCTGTACGAACGGGAGTCCCCCCTGTGGCAGAGAAAAAGTGAATCAGATGAAAGATAGTGATAAAAGGGGCATTCAAATAAAAGGCAATGCAAGAAATGCAGGTAAAGGAAACCACAGAGACTGAAAGTAGATTTCTTACCTTTGCGGCGTCCCAAGAAAGGTGGGATTCTGGCTCCCTCAGTAGAACGTCCTCTGGAATGCCCCTAGTGAAATCACTGAAGCGCCTGATGCATCCAGGCAGTAGTAGGTGTGTGCGAGGATGATAAGTCATCGAATCAAAGGGTCGTATCCCCCAATGGTAGTGGCTCAAGCTCCGAGCCCTAGAGCAAACTCTGCCTTAAGGTCAGCCGCAATGCCCTCCGCCACCTCGCCAGCCTCGGCAACCACTGGCTTCTCGAGCTCAACAGGGGGAGATAGTGGAGGTGGAACCTCGGGAGGAGCACCATCATCTGGAATGTCATCTGCTATTTGAAAAGTGGGTGAAAAATGAAGAAATTGAAGAAAGAGAGAAAATTTGGAAAAAGTCAACCCTAAGAGAGAGGAAATAGGAGGAAAAAGTCAAAAACCCAGGAAAGTTCACAAAACCTGAGAGAAACTCGAGGGGAACAAGCCTAAAGTGGTGCAAATGCAAGAAAATTGATGAAAACAAAATCTGATCAGTTCAAAGTGTAAAGAATCAAGGGTGTTTTATGAAAAAAGTTTGCGTGGGGGCAGTGAAAAACGCATATAAAGCACAGATCTAGAGAGATGAAGCACCTAGAGAGAGAGGGTGTGTTTTTGAAGGTGTGGAAGTAAGGAAATGAAGTGTGGAGGTGTGCTTTTAAAGACCCAAAGTAAAATGGATGTTTTGCCCCCGAAATGGCACGGGTGACCGGCAGGCCACATTAGTGGTCAACAGGCCTAAGTGGTAGCCGGCCGGTGGCCGGCAGTCTTCCTTGTGGCCGGCATGTGGCCAGTGGTCCTCATTTGTGGCCTGGCACTGTTTTGTGCCTCTATTTCCCGAACAGTGTATGAAAGGTTCTTTTTGTGTTCAGATTGATTCTTGGGGAGCTCAAAACTGCATTCCGTCCCAACTTGCCAATATGAATGAGGTGTATCCTTGTTGAGCATGTTGCAAAGTCTCCGAGAGGGTAAGTTGAAGGTTGTCGTTGAACATCACTTTTGATCGGTTTGTCAAATTACATATGTGTTCACATACACTTATGTTGCACGTGTGCCTTGCATCGTTCATTGCATCATGCAGAGAGTATGCTTTCAATTTTACATAGAACGTGTGCTTTCACATGCTTTCAACTTTGCATGGAATATGCTCTTGGCTTTTGCATAGACATGCTTGTTCACTTTGTGCATCTATTGCACTTGTTCATTTTGTGCATCTATCGCACACACTCACTTTGTGCATCTATCGCACATGTTCATTCCTCTTTGCAGCCTTTGTTTTTATCTCAAGACGCATGAAATGCGACCCTGAGCGGTTTTTCTCTTATCTCAGGATGTGTTAAACGGACCCCTGAGCGGTTTTGCTTTTATCTCAGGATGAGTGAAACGCGACCCTGAGCGGTTTTGCTCTTATCACAGGACGCGTGAAACGCAACCCTGATCTTATTTTGTTTTTATCTTAGGACAAGTGAAATGCAACCCTGAGAGATTTTGTTTTTATCTCAAGATGCGTGAAACACGACCCTGGAACGGTTTTTGGAAATTTTTCAGGATGCTTGAAATGCAACCCTGAGCGGTTTTTCTCTTATCTTAAGATGCCTGTAATGCGACCCTGAGCGGTTTTTCTCTTATCTAAGGACGTGTGAAACGGGACCCTGAGCGGTTTTACTTTTATCTCAGGACATGTGAAACGCGACCTTGAGCGGTCTTACTTTTATCTCAAGATGTGTGAAACATGACCCTAAGTGGTTTTTCTCTTATCTGAAGACGCGTGAAACACGACCCTAAGCGGTTTTTCTTTTATCTCAGGATGTGTGAAACGCGACCCTGAGTGATTTTTGGTCATCTCTCAGGACGAGTGAAACGCAACCCGGAGCGGTTTTTCTCTTATCTCAGGACGCAGTGAAATGCGACCCTGAGTGATTTTGCTTTTATCTCAGGACACGTGAACGCGACCCTGAACGATTTTGGTCGTTTCTTAGGACTAGTGAAACACGACCCTGAGTGGTTTTTCTCTTATCTGAGGACTCGTGAAACGCGACCCTAAGCGGTTTTCCTTTTATCTCAAGATACGTGAAACGCAACCCTGAACGGTTTTTGTCGTTTCCCCAGATGCAGGAAACGCGACCCTGAGCGGTTTTTCTCTTATCTAAGGATGCGTGAAATGCGACCCTAAATAGTTTTACATTTATCTCAAGACACGTAGAACGCGACCCTGAGCGGTTTTTGGTCATTTTTCAAGACGCGTGAAACGCGACCCCGAAGTGGTTTTTCTCTTATCTCAAGATGCATAAAACGTGACCCTGAGTGGTTTTTCTCTTATCTTAGGATGCTTGAAACGCAACCCTGAGCGGTTTTGCTTTTATCTCAGGACGCGTGAAATGCTACCCTGAGCGATTTTACTTTTATCTTAGGAATGTGTGAAACGTGACCCTGAGCGGTTTTGGTTGTTTCTCAGCACGCGTGAAACGTGACCCTGAATGGGTTTTTCTCTTATCTCAGTATGCGTGAAACGCGACCCTTGAGCTATTTTTCTCTTATCTTAGGATGCGTAAAATGCGACCCTAAACGATTTTGCCTTTATCTCAAGGACTCGTGAAACGCGACCCTGATTGTTTTTCTCTTACCTTAGGACGCGTGAAATGTGACCCTAAGCGATTTTGCTTTTATCTCAAGACAGGTGAAACACGACCTTGAGCAAGTTTTTCTCTTATCTCAGGATGCGTGAAACACGACCCTGTGCAGTTTTGCTTTTATCTCGGACGTGTGAAATGTAACCCTAAGTGATTTTGCTTTTATCTTAAGACGCATGAAATGCAATCCTGAGCGGTTATGGTCATTTCTTTGGATGCGTGAAATGCGACCCTGAGTTCTTTTTTTTCTCTTATCTCAGGTCGCATTTGATCCTGAGCGATTTTTCTCTTATCTCAGGTTACGTGAAACACGACCCTGAGCGATTTTTCTTTTATCTCAGGATGCGTAAAACACGACCCTGAGTGGTTAGTGTCATGTCTTAGGACGCGTGAAATGTGACATTGAGTGGTTTTTCATCTCGGGACGCGTACAACATGACTCCGAGCGGTTTTCGTTTCTCAGTTTCTCAGGATGCGTGAAATGCGACCCTGAGTGGTGTTTTCTTTCCTGGTCCACATGCTTTTTGCATGGTTAGTGTGTTTTAGCTCCTTTTTGCATAGGACGTAGCTTGAAGTTGCTCATTCATGTGTTGTTATCATGTTATCGCTTATTGTACCTGTCATTGCTTATTGCATCATCTGGCATGATCATGAGTTTTCAAAATAGCCTGCTACGCGGAGCGTATGAGTCCAGCTTTCAAATTATTTTTCATGCATGTCATCTGTATCTTGCCCCTAAACTACGTTGGTTTCATTCCCTGCAAAGGGATACATAGGGTAGCTTGCGAGCGCAACCAATTTAATTTAAGTCTTGATTGTTTTGCCAAAGTCTTACGGCCTTGTTAAAATAGGTCGTCTTTGGGGCTTTGATATTCACTCACATCATTTCATGACTTCAAGTTCTATCAAAGAGGGGCAATTGTAGACGCCCCATTTTTACTACCCTTACAACTTGGGTGCCACCACTTGCACACCCAATGATGAATTTGTATATGCTTATCAAGTGGCTCGAAGTCCCTCAACAGAATGCCACAACTTTGAGCCCTCAAACCTTACACACCTCTTGCCTTGTTTTGGACCAAAAACCACAGTTTTTCAAGTCTAAAAACCCTAAGTCCTACCAGCCCCCTTTTGTGGGTTGTCCGACCACTGTTACTGGCTACCAACCACTTGTGTGTTTCTGTGCAGATATTTATGCCAATTGTTTCCACAAGTGCTTGCATCTGTCCACACGTGTATGTATGGATGTTTCTGAGGGAGTTTCATGTTTTTCTATAAATATGAGACCTGCCCTTCCATTTTTTAGGGTTAGAAAATTTAGAGCAAAAATATTTTTTCTCTCTCTCTTGCAAATTCTTTGAGCCATTGCCTATACACTCTAAACCAAACCTTGTGGTCTTTGAGCTGAGGTACTTTTGAGCCTACTTTGAGCTCTTGAGGGTGTGTAAGTGTTGATTTGTTGCTTAGAAAGGGTTCTCATCTTCAAGAGGTATAAGTCTTGGCTTGCTTCTTTGCTTTATTTGCTATCTTTGCTACTATTTTTAGATTGTTTTGGCCCTTTTAAAGTTTGTATTTTTTGGGTTGAAACTTGTGTTCTAAGGCCAATAAGGGGTGGAGGGGTGGATCACCCTTCTTTGCACCTAGCTTCTTAGGCCTTTTCCCTTATATTTCCCACCTTTTTGTAAACTTTTTTTCAGATTTTTAGTACTGGAATTTCAGAGTTTTTCAAAGGTTAAAAGCCATGTTTTGAGGTCTCAAAAATGGAGGGGGTAGCCCTCCCCTCTTTGTGCTTGTTTACTAGCTTACGTAGCTCTATGTTGTAGCTTACCTTTTTAGCTATTTTGCTTTCATTTTCAACACTGTTTTAGCTCCATGTAGGACTATTTTAGTGTGTTTGTTTCATTTATGCCTTGTATTGCATGCTTGTAGTATAGTAGTCCTCATAGGTTTGGAGGTTTATGCCTTAGCACCAACCTATTTGAGTTGATAGTATTTATTTCTTACTTTCCATACTTGTGATCACCTCTAATCACTTCTGCAACCTCCCTCTTTTCTTAGCTTTTTCTTTTGTTTTGAAAGTTGCTTCAAGCCAAGTGTTGTTTAAGCATGAGATTGAGATATTGTGCTTAATGGTTTAATCCCTTTAGGGTTCATTACCAATGACATGGTGTCTCTCTCATGCCCAAAGTAACTCTTGGTTTGATGCTTCTTTCCATTAGAGGACTTAAAACTCACTTTTGGACTCAATGAACTAAGGAATGGTTGGTAAGTAAAATGGAGTAATAAAATTGGGACTAAAAAGTGGTGCAAGATAATACTTGGTTAGGGTTCAATCGGAGCGTTAATTAAACCCTTGAGTCTTGAGTTGTTTCATACTCCTTAGTGATGAAAATGGTTCAAGAGTCATTGTCAACCACTTCCTTTGATCATCAATGATAGGGAGGAGGTTTTTAGAGTCTTTATTTGTGCATTTATTGAAGTTGTACCCCTTAATTCCTAGGCCATCATGCAATGAAATTGCATCGATTGATGGGTCGCGAAGCGAGTTTACCACTCCTTTGAGCTGTTTGATGATAAGGAGGGGTAAGGTGTACAAACATCCCTTGAGAATATCCTATTTTTGCTCTGTATGCTCTCGATTGCAACAGGAAGAACTAGACTTTTGTGGCCGGCCGACCACACTTTTTCTTGGCTTGGCAGGACTACTTTTTTAGACGGACATGGGCTACCTTTGTGTGGCCGGCCGACCACTACTTCTAGCTTGCTGGCTACTTTTGCAAAACCAGGTAGTGTCCCTTTTCTAGCAGAGCAGAGTGGAGGCTGAGGTGAAAAACAAAGAAAATGTTCTAACTGTGCAACAGAGGCCTTTCTGGCAGCAGAACAGTGCTTTTCGGGTGGAAATCCACCGCATGCATGAGCATACTCCTTGTTTCCTAGGGCTGATTAGTTTAATTACTTAGCTTAAATGTTGTATTTATGTTGTAATTAATTAATTAATTCTAACTTGTGATCAATTAATTAGTTGTAATTAATTAGTTAGTTCATAGAATAGTTAATTAATTAATTGGTTTTGTAATAACTAGCTAGCATAGTTAGTTTATTCGATTTGTAATAATTACTTAATTCATTTTGTAATAGCTAGTTAATTAGCTTAGCTAGTTTACTTAGACTCTCTTGCGTGAGGGCACAATTCTAATATATGTACGTCTTCCAACCCCACGTCTTTCTCCTTTTATTTACCTACTTACGATGGTTAGTTTAGAGCATCATATTTCGTTTAGCATGTCTTATGTTTGCATCCACTTGTCTTGCATGCATGAGGCTTGGCACATCATTCTAACTTGCATTGTTATTGCTTAAATTATTTGAATATATGCTATCAAACTGATTCGCATGCCATATTAGTAGCCGAGCCTAGTTAGTGCATACCACATATGTTGCATTAGTCATATTGCATAGTTAGGATCATGCATTTTCTTCTAACTCTGTCATCTTTTTTTGGCTTGGAGAACTTAGTGAGCTTTTATTTGCTTTAACATGTTGCATAAGTGTGATTGTTACCATGATGCATGTTCACCATGAGGCTAAGTGCTTATGTGATAAACTTTTTGAATGCCTATGGATGAAGGCTAATTTCTTGAATTGGGATAGTTTGATTAATGTACATTTGAGCCCACTTTTTTCAAGGTGGCACATGCACAAACTCTTTTAAAAAACAAACATGAAATCAAAAATATTCCAATTTTTGCAAATTAGTCTATACTTGTGTGCGTCACATAGTGAGTTAGCCTAATAAATCGTAACAAGAGTATATAATGTAAATAAGAATCACATCATGAATAGTAGAGGCCGATCTTTGATCGGGTGAGTGAAGGTGCTTAATTCATGACTTTCCCCCTCTCAATACCTAAGTTCCCGAGCTGAGACAACTTTGGTGATGACGGACATGTGGCCTTTGGCACAAGTCTCGAGTTTCCTAAATTCCCCCAAAAAATACTTAGGAGGCGACTCTGTATTTAACAAAACAGTCCATTTTTGGCATTTTGATTCAAAATTGATTTTCCAAAAGATTTGTTGAATTTGGATTCTTTTGTATTTATCTATTTCACATTGTACTTGTGGAATCAGATTCAAAAACCACGGAATCTGAACTGTAGGGGCTTGTCATCTTCCAAAAGGAGCACGAAAAGTCGAGCTACACACTTGCTTCTACTTGGCCAAGGGATTGGGTGGCTATATTGAAGTCGAGGCCCATTTGTTTTTGATCTATCATCACCCAAACTTGAAATAGTTTCGGGTTGGCCCTTTTCAACTGCAGTCTCGCCCCAAGATTGGGGAGCTTTTTGACGGGATTGAAACCCCAATATTAAATCTGCCACCGTTCCTTGAAGGTCTTCAATCATTTCCAACATCTCAGCCCGTACTGGGTTCGACCTTTTGGCGCTCTTGGGCGTACCTGAACCAGATTGGGTGCATCCATTATGCACAAATTGGTACTTTCTAACAATGAACACCTCTAGCTTAGGCAGATGGGTTGGAGTGATATATAATGCTGGGATTGAAGGTAGGTGGTAAAGTATGGATGAGGTTAGGTGATGAGGGAGGTACTTGGTCATGTATGGGAAGTGGGTTAGTGGAAGTATTGGGTTCTTGAGGTGGAGCTATCGTCTAGTTGTCAATAAGATTCTGAATCACATGACGAAAGACAGTAACAACGATCGGTGCCATGACGACGTTGTTGATGGTATGCACAGTATTTGGGCAGGGTTATGTCTAGCAAGGAGTGGGTCAAGAAGAGGTTAGGGATCAAGGGGGTTTGAAAATACAACTCTTTCCATCAGGACTTTTAGTGCACTAGTTGAGGCTCATATAGAGGGGGTGAAAGTTCTACCTCTAGCTCAGGTTGGGCTGGTTATTTGTGGGTTGGCATTAGCAAAGGGGTCGGCAATTTTGGGATTGGTGGCGACGATATTGATTTCAGTGGGTTTGGGAATAGTACTACCGCTAGCATTGGTACTCCCGAAAAACACCTTCCTTGTTGGTTTCCTTGCTCTAGGAATAATCCCTCCTGTTAAATGCGCTCTTCAATCTGAATCCCTAGTTCATGCAAATTTTTGAAAGTGAACAGTAGAGCGACTATTAACTTTTGCAACATATCAGGCTCAAGGTTCCGCACCACTATCTGCACTTGGTCCCTCTCAGAAGGTCGATCTGTCATTTCTGGTGGGTTTCTTCAAGCTCTTGGGTAGTCATTTCAAATTTGGGTATTGTAAGAATACTAATTGACAAATGCCTCAGCCAAATCTTCCTAGCTCTGCTTCACTTTATCCTCCAAATTGGCGTACCAATTAGCTGCTATACCTCGACAAGGTTCTTCCATACAAAGAGAGTTTTTGAGGCTCAGTCAGACCCATTGGTTTCAGGATGTCCAAGAAAAGCCAGATATGTACCAATAGGATCTCCAGACCCGTTGAAACTAGGAGCCTTACGGCAACCTCGGTGTACCCATCCTTAATGTCAGGAATGGAATTAAGTCCTTATGCCTTTTTGAATTGCTTCTCAAGGTTAGCAATTTTTAACAAGGTTGGGTCGAGATCATTAATATCAAGGGGAAAAAGCCCTTCATTAGCCTGCACCAAGGGTTTGGAAACTCAAGCTTGAGCCAACCTTTCTCGAGGATCTGGACCTTGCAAATCTTTAACTGGCGGAGGTGGATCAAAGTTTGACTAGGGGCCCGAGACTGGATGTGCAATAGATGCCCCAGATGAGCGTTGCATGTCGGCATTGGTCTCATCCTGCTTGGCAATTCCCTGGTTTCAGGCTATCATCATGGCCACAACTTCTTCTGGACTTTGTGCCATCACGGGTCTGTTAAGTTGGCAATCGAGAAATGGATAGGTGTAAGCTGAGAGCTGACTAACAAGGATTTCGACCCAATTTGTAATTGATGTATCTAGGTTGGATTAGTCTAGACAGGTTTAACTGGATTGGGCTTTTTAGAATGGGTCTTTTGGCATTGGATAGATCTTTTCTAAGTTGGCTTTTTGGGGATCAAATGGCCTGGGCCTTTGCTGAATGGGTTTTTTCTTGGATTGGTATGGACTATGTTAGGTTAAGGCTCTCCGAGTTGGATTGGACTTGGCCTTTGCTGAATTGGGTATTGCTCTTTCTTTGGCTCAAAACAAACCTGGCATTTTAAAAAACAAATGCCCCCATCAGATCAGGATACTAGGTATGCCAGGCAAAGCAAAGCAAGATACAATTTTTTGCCCTGGTTCTGGTTTTGCTGAAAATTCACCCATATCAAACACAAACCCCTAGATTTTGCCCAAATTCTTATTTTGATATGACCCCCAAGTTTGAAAAGAATCGGCTCAAGATTAAGGACTTTCCCAAGATTGCGTCACACATTTTCAAAGATTTCATATTTTGCACAAAAGCACTCAAACACCCCTATGAGAGGATAAGGTTTCCCCTGTCCTAACTTTGGAGTGATCTAGGGTTTCACTACTTCAAGCAAGTAGTTTCACACAAAATCCTGCATACGGGTGAGCATCATGTCCTAAGTTCGAACAGTCACTATGGCTTTACTATATGTAGCTAGGCTAAAATAGTCCAAAGGGGGTACCTCAGCAAGACTACCTAATATTCTTCTCACACTTAACACAGAGAAATGAGAGGAGGATCAAACAGTACAGTGGTGGCCCAAATCCTAAGGGCTGTGTTCCCAACATGGCAAAGCCCACAACTAGTTAGCCTTTTGGCAAGCTTTTGGGCAAGCCTTTGGCAAACCATCCAAGAATAGCAGATGGAAAACAAAGTGACTTAAGCGCACCAATGCAAATGCAAAGAACATATATATGTAGATAAAATTTTGCATCATGAAGTCCGAGTCAAGTTCTCTAAGTCCCCAGCAGAGTCACCAGAAACTATAGCTCGACTTTTCATGCTCCTTTTGGAGACGACTAGCCCTACAGTTCGGACTCCCATGATTTTGAATCTGATTCCACAAGTGCAGTGTGAATTAGATAAACACAGAAGAGTCTAAATCCGGTAAATCTTTTGGAAAATTTGTTTTGAATCAAAATGCCAAAAATGGACTGCTTTGCCAGATTACAGAGTCAGCACCTAAATATTTTTGGAAAATATAGGATACCCTAGACTCGTGGCAAAGGCCACTTATCCATCATCACCAAAGTGTCTCAGCTCGGGAATTTAGGTACGAGAGGGGAAGGTCATGAATTGAGCACCCCCGATCACCCAATCAAAGATCAGCCTTTACTAATCATGATGTGATTCTTATTTACGTTATATGCTCATGTTCCGATTATTAGGCTATCTTTACCATGTGACGTACACACAAATATAAACTAATTTGCAAAAATTAGAACATTTAGATTTCATGTTTGCTTGAAAATTATTTGAATATATACCACTTGAAAAAATGATATCATATGTACATTACTCAAATTGTCCCAATTCAAGCAACTAGTCTTCATCCACAGGCATTCAAAACAGGTATATCATTTAAGCACTTAGCCTCATGGTAATCATGCTTAATATGGCAACAATCACACTCATGCAACATGCTAAAGCAATAACTATTCACCTAGTACTCCAAGGCAAGCCAAACAAAATAAAATAATTAGAAAATATGCATATTCCTAACTAATGCAACATGACTAATGTAACATAGGCAATATGCAACTAATAAGCTCGGCTACTAGCTATGACATGTGAATCACCTCGATGGCATGCAGTTAAGCACATTTTCAAGTAAGAAATAAGAAACGACAATGTGTGTTAGCATGATGAACCGAGTCTTTGTGCATGCAAGACAAATGGATGCAAATGATAAAAAATGCTAAGTAAATATGATGCTCTATTCTACCATCATAAGCGGATAAATAAAAGGGAGAAGGACGTAGGGTTGGAAGACTTACACGTTATTACATATTTGCCCTCACGTAGGAGGGTCCAAATGAATGTCCTAACTAAGCTAATTAACTAGCTATTACAAACCAAATTAAATACATTAACTATACTAGCTAATTATTACAGCACCACAAATTAACTAACTACTCTAGCTAATTAATTAAATACAACACAAAATAAACTAGCTACTAAACAAAGTAATTTACAAGTCCACTAGTTAATGGGCCCTGAGAATTCAGGGAAGGTTCATACATGGATGCGGATTTCCACTCGAAAATGCTCTCCGTTTTGGTACCAAGAGGGTTGTGTTTTGCAGCCAGAAACTTGCACTGTTTTACCTCAGCCTCTGCTCTGTTCTATAAAAAAATAAAAAATAAAAAGGGGTACGGCTTGGTGGGCAAAATTGGTCGGCCGGCCACAAATAGTGGCCTGCTGCCCACTAATGTTAGGTTTCTCCTACTACAACAAATTATAAATAGAGCACAAACAAAGCATTCTCAGGAGATGTCTATCCACCTTGCCTCTCCTTATCATCAAACAGGTCAAAGAAGGGGTAGGCTCAACTTGCAAGCCATCAATCGGCAAATTTTATTGCATGATGACTTATGAATCAAGGGATACAATTTCAATAAACGGTAAGAAAAGACCAACAGAACCTCCTCCCTATCATGGATTGATCAAAGGAAGGGGTTGATATTGACTCTTGAACCGTTTTCATCACTAACAAGTATGAAACAACTCAAGACTCAATAGGTTCAATTAATGTCCAATTGAACCCAAACTTGATTTTATTATCTTATTCCATTTTATTCTAATTTTAATACATTTTTTAATTACCTTTCCATTCCTTAATTCATTTAGTCCAAAAATGAAGATTAAGTCCTCTAATGGAAAGAAGTGTCAAACAAAAAGTTGTTTTAAGCATAAGAGAGATGTCATGCCATGGGTAATGAATCTCCGAAGAGATTAAACCATTAAGCACAACAATCTCAATCTCAAGCTTAAACAATCAATCGGTTGAAACAACTCTCAAAACAAAGAAAAAGCCAAGAAATGAGATAGGTTGCAGAGATGATTAGAGGTGATCACAAGTATGGAAAACATGAAATAAATGCTATCAACTCAAATGGGTTGGTGGTTAAGGCCTAAAACACCAAACCTATGAGGACCATTACACTACAAGCATACTATACAAAACATAAATTAAGAAAACACATAAAAACAGTCCTAAATGAAGCTAAAATAGTGCTGGAAATGAAGTGAAAATAGTTTAAAAAGTAAGCTAAAATAATGGAGAAATTGAGCTAGTAAACAAGCATGAGGAGGGGTGGCTAACCCCTCCATTTTTTAGTCTTCAAAACCACTTTTTTAGCCTCTGAAAACCTCTGAAAATCAGTGGTAAAAAGCTCAAAAAAAGTTGATGAAAAGATGGGAAACACAAGGGTAAAAGCCTAGAAGACAAGGTTCAAAGAAGGGTAGTCAACCCCTCTACCTTTAATGGCTTTAAACCACAAGCTTCAGCCTATAAAAATAGTTGAAAAATAGCAAGAAAAGATAGGGAAGAAGCGGTGAAGAGATACTCAAAATTATACCTATTGAAGCAAGGTAACTCTTTTGTTAACAAATCCACAAGTTCTCACTCTCAAAGGCAGAAATTTGAGCTCAAGAAACTCAGCAAGAAGAGCTAAATTTTTGGTTTAGGAAGTGTAGAGAGAGTGTGTGTAGGTTGCAAGATAGAGAGAGAGTGTGTGCTATGCAAGTTTTGGAGTTTTTGGAATTTTTCTAACCTAATTTCAAGAGGGGAGGTCAAGTATATATAGAAAAAAAATAAGCCTAGGTCAGAAATATCTATATACATATAGCTGGTATTATGCATCAACTTGTGGGGGAATTAGCATAAAATATCTGGTATTGACACAAGTGGCCGGCCAACCAAACATATGTTTTCAAGCCCGACTTCAAATAGGCATATCTCCCTTATCCAGACTCAGATTTAGGTTATTCTTGAGTCTAAATTGAAGCCCCATAAGTATTCTTTCCAATGGAGGTGACCTCACATCTAAATTCTAAGTTTGAAAAGAGATATGCCTACTTTAGTGAAGGCTGCTCATTTCTGTTCTAACGAATTGATGCCTAACTTGTTCCGCAACTAGTTTTCTTTCCTCCCCTCCTATTTTCTTCAAATCCAAACCTATAAATACGAGTTTTTAATGATTTTTCAAAGAGTTCACCTCCCTTCCATTTATTTCCACTTTGTCCTTGCTCGGTATACCGAAAAGTGCAACATTTTAAATGAAATACAAGCCTTGGAACATCATAGAAACATTTGGAAAAATATTTTGGAAAAGTGAGTTTTAAGGTCTAAAATAGTTTTGGTCAAAAATAGGGTGTAAGGTTTGGATTTAGAAGCTCTTCTTGCTGAAGAAATCGAACATTTGTACAGCGTAACTTTCATCATCGAGTGATCAGCATGAGGCACCCAAGTCTTAAGGGCGGTCAAAAATGGGGTATCTGCAGAAGAGCACTTGATCATTGCTATTTCTAACTGGAACTCTAGCAATGTCGTGAAACGATCATTATCTAGGAAAGAAATTTGTTTGTGATTATGTGATTCAATGCTTATGTGGAGTGAATTACTTGTTGTCCACCATATTAGGATGTGAGTGAATTAGCTTTGGTATATTTATAAATGTGCTAATCAATTGCATTACCTTTATTAGGATGTCAAAATGTGGACGTGGCGGTAGTAGACATGGCAAGCCTAGGCGGCAGGAAGTGCAAATACCAGATGATATTCCGGCACAAGAGAAAGGAGTTGGTTAGGCCAACATGACTGAGCCAGTAGGCCAGCAAGCCATGGGTGCTTTAGCCTACAAAATGGCTGGAGCTTTCCAAGAATCCATGGACATTCTCAAGACTGAAAGCCAAGTCCAGTCCCACATTGCAGGAACATGGTCGTCGTTTTTTAAGAGGGAGTTTTTCTGGTCGAATCTAAATGAGTTTTTAGGGGTTCCAAAAGAGCCATTGAAGGCCAATGAGTGGTTTGAACAAATGGTGAAGACATTCAAGATACTTGGCATCGAGGACAATGATTTGAGGGTGACCTTTCCAACTAAAAGGAGATGCGGTTCAGTGGTGGAAGTATGCACGAGAGGGTATTGGGGTGATTTGGGAGGCTTTTGTTAATGCCTTCTAGGACAAGTTTTTGTCACCCACTGCTAGGGAGAAGTTTAGAGACCAATTTCTGAAGCTCAAGCGGATAAACACACTAGTAGCCGAGTTTGAGGCTACTTTTATGAGCCTATCAAGATTTATACCAAAACTTGTGGCGAAGGAGAAACATCGTTGTATCGAGTTTGAGAAAAGGTTGAGGATCGGGCTCCTTTTCAAAGTGGTCGGGTCTATGATTAGGGATTACGATCGCCTTGTGGAGGGGACGACTCACTTAGAGGCCGTGATTCAGAGACCGTGATTCAAACAGAGGAAGAGTGGATAAGGGGCTCTCAGCAGAGGTCCTAGGATGTTCAGGGAGACACAAGGGACGACAAACGATAAAGGGGTTCCACCCCACAGCAGTCCCAAGCTTCATAGTTTAGATCTACTTTTCTAGTACCGAGTTCAGGTTTGGGAAAAGACAATCAGGGTGGATTCACTTGCTTCAAGTGTGGTCAGTTGGGCCACAAGTCTTTAGTTTTCCCGTAGAGAGGAGAAGGGCAATAGTTTGCACCGTCTTCGCCTCGTCCTCAGAGCCGGAGTCAGGGAAGAGGGCAACCTCCTACCCATTACTACAAAAACAGTTAAAGATCACACTTTGATAAATGAAAATATCTCACTTTTATTGAAAGTGTGATAAAAAAAATTAGATTGATAATTTAATCACACTTGGTTTGATTGGGTGTGATGATATTTATTTTTTATGTCACTTTTCAATTAAGTGTAATTATATATATATATATATATTGAATATATTGTTTTTATATAAAAATATATCCCAAAATTGGCACCTTTTTCTCTTCTACTACTATCATGAACAGGCACGACTTCTTCCAAAGAGGATTGAATTTCCAAACATATCAGACTCTTCCTTTGTCAATTCGCTTTGCCTCTCTTTCTGATTCATTAGCCCTAATTCGATTTCCAGCTCCAAAATCACCATTGTTACTCACTCAACATCCACATTGAAGTTTGTCTCTTTTGAATCTTCAAACTTCTGGTGAGTTCTCTCTCTCTCTCTCTCTCTCTCTCTCTCTCTCTCTCTCTCTCTCTCTCTCTTTAATGCCCCTCTCATATGTCATTCATAAGATATGTTTGTATATATTTATGATTATGATTATTATTATTATTACTGGAATTATATAAATATAGTGTTTGCTTGTGAATAAGGGTTTTGGTTGGGAATGTTGATACTTTATTTGTGTTTTGTAAATCAAAGTTTGAATGCAATTATATATATATCTATATATATGAATAAATCAGATCATTGAACGTGTTAATTTTGTGCTCCTGTGTGTGGAAGATGTGGTCCAGGGTTGATGAAATGGTGGGGATTACAGTGGATTATGCTAGAAAATAGGTGGTTTGTTTGATTGGTGGGTAGGTTTCAATTTTTAAGAAAATGGTAAAATTTAGAGTACCTTCAAATACAATTCTTCTAGGTTTTCTTATTCAGTACATGATTTGGTTTCAAACTTGTATCAAGTAAGGTTCTCTTTAACAAGTATTGGGTAAAGATTTTGTTGATGGTTGGTGGGCTTAACATAGGGTGGAGAAGTCTATAATAATGGTAGCTAGCATTCTTTTTCTTTATTATTTTTCTGGGGGAAACAAGGGGTGTAGTTAGGTTAATAATGGGATTCTTTGATTCTTTTTGTGTGTAATGATGGTACAAATGTTGAAGAATGATCAATGACAGCAACTAAATTGATTTCTAATTTACCTTTCCAGCCATGAGTCATGTTATGTACAATTAATCTCTGTGAAATACTCAGAAAGGCTGATTGTGGCATTCCATGTTAGTCCTGGAAATTTGGTGTTATAACAAAGTTGCAAGAATTGCCAAAAAAATTATATTCACCAGATAAATGTATTATTTTGGTAATCATCTTTTTTTTTTTTCCTCCAATACTACTGATGCTAAAATTCTAATGCCTCTGACTAGTATTAGTTGTATATGTAACTCCTATCTCCTCCCTCCTCCTCCTCAGCCAGGAGAATGGGATTTCCACCAAATAGCCAACCTCACTTTAATGAGAACACACAGCTCTCTAATGTCTATATGCTTGTTATTGGTAGTAATTTATCCTTTATTTTTATTCCCTACTTTATATGTAACATGAACAAATCACTTAACATATAATTTAGTCATTATTCAACATACCAATCACTAACTCCCAACCTGGGTGTGCTAACTACATGTCATATGTCCCCACAGGTCCTATTTGTCACAAGGAAGCTGCCTGTGACATCTATAGAGTGGTTCACGGATTGTTTTACATTTTCGCCCCTTGAACGCCCTTTTTCGACTAAGTTGAACATGTTTTTTACTCTAACTCCCAACGTAGGTGTGCTAACTACATGTCTTCTATCTCCATAAGTCCTATTTGTCATGAGAAAGCTACTTGTGACACCCATAGAGTGGTTCACGGGCTATTTTGCATTTTCACCCCCCGAACGCCCTTTTTCAACTAAATTTAAGACATTTTCAACTCTAACACCCAACTTAGGTGTGCTAATTGCATGCCATCTGTCCCCAAAGGTTCTATTTTTCACAAGGAATCTGTCCATGACATCCATAGAGTGGTTTGGGAGTTGTTTTGCTTTTTTGACCCCCAAATGCCCTTTTTCAACTAAGTTTAATGTGTTTTTGACTCTAACTCCTAACCTAGGTGTGCTAACTACAAGTTGTTTATCCCCATAGGTCCTATTTTTCACGAGGAAGCTACCCATGACATCCATAGAGTAGTTTGCGGGCTTTTTTGCATTTTCACCTCTCGAACGCCCTTTTTCGATCAAGTTTAAGACATTTTTTACTCTAACTCCCAACTTAGGTGTGCTAATTACATGTCGTTTATCCCCACAGATCCTATTTTTCACAAGGAAGCTGTGTGACATCCATAGAGTGGTTTGGGGGTTGTTTTGCATTTTCACCCCCCGAATGCCCTTTTCTGGACTAAGTCCCCTTCTTTCAAGAACTGACATAAGAGAAACTTTCATGTTTGGCGGCTACCTCACAACCATTAACATGTATATTTAGTTTTATGACTTTAAAATAGTTGGCTTTTATTTACTATATTTAAACAATAGTTGGCTTTTATTTTGGCTTTATGACTTTAAAATATCTGGCCGTGCACTGAAGATTTTCATTTTGGATTTGTTGATTCTATGTATATGTCATATCTATATGTAATCCAAACATTTTATACTAGTAACAGTCAAAGTGGTTCTTCATTTTCTGTTGATGCAGGAGATGAAGAGTCGATGTGATAAGAAAATGTTTGACTTTATCTTTTCTAAGACTAGAACAGTCTCTACAAATAGTAAGCTTATTCATATGTTGCTAGCGGTCTCTGAATTAATTTGTATTTTCATTTTTCAGGTCATATATTACTTGGAGAGATGCAAAATATGGTTAAAGAATTTAAGAACTTTGTTCTTCAAGTTTTTTCACTTTTTAATATATGTAATCACAGTTAAAAACTTTTTATTGATTCATTTGTATATACTTTTGAACATTCAACTTTCATTTATAAAATATATGACGCTATTCCATTCAATATGTGGTTGAGATTCAAAGGATATATAAAGTGTGTATTACATTCTTCAAATGCGTGTACAAAAATAATATTGATTATTCTTCAAATATGTTGAACCCCGTTTTATCACAGGCATTAACTGTGATGAGAAATGCATATAACGTACGATCTTATCCCATTATTAATCATAGGTTTTATTAGAAATTAATCACACTTAAAATTTGCGATCTAAATGTTTATTATCATAGGTTTTATTAGTTATTAATCACACTTAAAATATGTGATCTAAATGTTATTAATCAAACTTAAAAAGACGTGATCTAAGCATTTATTATCACGTTCAAAATGTGTGATGGAATCATCTTTTAATGACACTCAAAACGTGTGATTAAAAATTACCCTTTTTAATCACACTCCCAAATATCACACTTTGAAAAAACTTAAAACGTGTGATCTATTTATGATTTTGTAGTAGTGACCTGTTATTAATGTTGGTAGTCAGGGCACTTGAGAAGGCTTTTCCCTCAAGCATGTGGCATATCTGGTGCATCTGGTTCGTAACAGACACAGAAGCATCAGCCTATCCATTCAACACAGGCCTCGAGGGCCAATCAAGGAGCCTCTTTGGCTCAATATATGTATCAGACCTATGCTCCGAGGGGTGAACAGGTAGAGCAGAGACCTTTAGGGCATGTATATGTTGTTACCACTCTAAATTAGTCACCAACACTTTCTATTGTAAGAGGTAACTTTTTGTTGTTCAACTCTATTGCCAACGTGTTGATTGATATTGGTGTATCTCATTTCTTCATTTTGTTTGCGTTTGCTTCAATTTTGGGGTTAGAAATGGCTCAGTTAGTGTCTCCGCTCAAGGTAGAGCCACCAGTTGGAGGTAAGGTTGTCTTGGACTGGGGATGTCGTAGTTGTGTGATAGAGGTTGTTGGTCAATGACTTCTTTTTAATTTCATTTTATTAGACATGTCTGGTTTTGATGTCATCTTAGGCATAGATTAGTTGTCTTCATATTGGGCCATCATAGACTGCTACCATATGAGGGTTACTATGTGCACCTCAAGTGATGATTGTTTTCATTTTTGGGGGGACTGAGCTGATAGATTTTTGTTGCCATTGTACGACTCACGTGGTTGGGGTAAGCTTAATTTTCTCCTTACAACCTTCTTGGGTAAAGATAGTGATGTGGTCCGAGGTGATTTGGTGAGGGTAGTTTGTAAATACCCAGACGTCTTTCCCGAAGACCTTACTAGTTTGCCACCCCACCAGGAGATTGAATTCTCCATTGACCTAGTGCTCAACAGGGCACTGATTTTAATGGCACCATATAGATTTACACCTGCCGAGTTACACGAATTGAAGATTCAGCTCTAAGAACTATTAGATAAGGGCTTCATTCACCCTAGGGCTTCACTTTGGAGAGCACTGGCTCTCTTTGCAAAGAAGAAAGATGGCACATTGTGATTGTACATCGATTATCGAAAGTTGAACTAGGTAACTGTTAGAAACAAGTACCCATTACCGCGAATGGATGATTTGTTTGACCAATTGAAGGGGTGTCGTTGTTTCTCTAAGACTGATTTGAGATTGGAGTACCATCAATTGAGGGTAAAGGAGGAGGATATTCAGAAAACAATATTCCGTACACAGTATGTGTAGACACCCCATTTTTGACCGTCCTCAAGACTTGGACGTCACCGCTTGAACACCCGGTGATTATCCATGTTTGTGTTTGTTTGGAGTTCCCGGAGTTCTCGGCTACGCGCCCTGCCTCAGGACCTCCGAACTTGTTTGTTTTGTGTCTGGTTTTGCACCAAACACTTGTGTTTTGCCTTTGAGGGGCAGGGAATGCTTTGTGAAGCATCCCTACACACCACCGGCTGGGGCCAGAAGTCACCGGCTGGCTAGAGTTGTCATCGGCACTTTATTGTGCCGGTCGGCACTCTTTTGTGCCGGTCAGCACTAAATTTTGTCAAAATGACATTTTATGCCGGCCGGACACTGTGCACTTGCTTTCTGAGATATTTTCAGACAGCTGTGTGCAATTGTCTTCCCCTCCATACACGTGTATGGAGGGATGAGCTTGCTTAGTGGCTAAGCTTGTAAGCTTTTGGCCTATAAGAGGGAAAGCTCTTCCCTTTGCTCAAGGGTTGGCTTCTTGAGAGACTTAACCATTGTTAGAGAGAGCCAAGGTCTGGTTTTAGGTTAGAATAGTTGTATCTATCCTATCTCTCTCTTTCCTTGCTTGTTTAGTACACTAGGTGCTCTAGTTCATACTATTGCACTAAAACACCTAGTGTTCCACCTTCTCCTTGCAACTGAGGATCTAAGGGCTGATTCTTGGAGTTCTTGACTGATTTTGAGCTCAAGGAAGCATCAACCACAACCTTTGTGAAGAGGTCTACAAGGGTAAGATACTAACCCCTTTTTTCCCCATTTTTGCATTCCATTTTTGCCTAGTTTAAAATAGTTTTTGTGCTTAGTGATTAACACATAAAATCTCTGTTTTTAAGTCCTCTTTATTGTTCATTAAGAGTGTTGTGAGGTTTGGGGAAGTTTGACCCCCTTTAGGCTTTGAAAAGGGCCCCATTTTGTGCTATTTTGGAGAGATCCGAGATTTTGGTGGTAGGATCTCTTCACCACTGAAATCTTGAGGGATTTCAGTGGTGAAGAGCATGCCTTGAAGTCTCAAAAAGGGGAGGGCCACCCCTCTCTCCTTGATGTCCTTGAAAAGGACAAATTTTGCTTCCTTAAGGAGCTTCATGTTTGAGTGTGTGTTGAGCATGTTTGACTTATTTTTCATGCTTATATTGTAATATTATAACATGATTTCAAGTTGGTTTTAGCACTCCTTGCATGTTTTGCATGGTTGCTTTGTAATGCCTTATATTGCCTTAACTTGCTCTAGGTTTATATGCCTTCTTTCTAGCATGTTTTAGGCCTAGATCCATGAAGCTTGTATGCTTATTTTGACATGATTTAACTCTGTCCATAGCCATTTGGGTCGATCCCATCATGCATTATGTAGCTCCTTTGCATTTGGCTTGTTGGCCTTGAGAGCATGAGTGCATAGCATACCATGCTTACTTCATTTTTGATAGTTTGGAACCATCTAGCATGTTATTTCAGACTTTTTGGTGTGCTTGTACGCATGCTTTAGTTGTTTCTTTAATGCTTTAAAAGCATATGTTGAATGCTCCATGTTTTGGTCATATTGCATGCCTTTGTATTTGAGTCTCTTAGATGCCATCTAGGTGCTCCTTAGGCTTTGTTTAGGTCTTCTTGTGACCTGTTTTGAGTCCCCTTAGCCTTGTGAGGCTTGGTGGACTTGGCCCTGGTTTAAGCCTTCATGGCTTGTTTCAAGACTTGGACCATTTGCATGCTTTGTTTAGCTTGCCTTGTTGTATGATTTGGCATCATTTTGTAGCATGATTTTCAGAGCTTTAAGTGCATGCTAGTTGCCCATGTTTGGCCTCTTCAAGTGTGCATAAGAGTTGCTTTTGTATGCCTAAGTCTTGAGCCTTAACCCTTGCATGTGTGTATGTGCATTTGGTCTCATTTTCTAGGCACTTCGGCCACTGATTTTGGGCCCTTTTGAGTTGCCTAATTCATGTCTAAGCCCATCCTCCATGTGGTTTGCATGCTTGCCTTGTGTGCTTACTTAGGTTTGCATTGCATTGTCCATATTGCATGCTAGATCACATGCTTAGGGTTGCATCACATTGACATGCATGCTAGGCCTCTTGAAGTGCGTGTGATAGAGGTTTGGCACCCTTACATGCTTCTTTGCATTGCATGCATTTGAAATCAAAGTTGCACTCTTGATTCTCCGGGCCATCACGCATGGAAATGTGCGATTGGTGGTCCGGGAATCGAGGCACATGCCCTCTTGAGTCCATAGCATGATGTGGGATGTGTTTGGTGCATACATGCTTTGAATTACATTGCCATGCATAGTTTGTCCTCTGCTGCTGTGAGTTGCAGGATCTGCAGAACATTTTGTGCCGACCGGCACTTTTTAGTGCCGACCGGCAGTTCATCCCCAGCCGATGGAACAATCCAGTGCCGATGGCCAAATCCTTCAGCCGGTGGAAATTCTGTGCAGCCGGTGATGATCTCCAGTACCAAAGGAAGTGTTCCTAGGACTTTGTTAATTTTCAGAGTTGGATAGCCGAAGAAACAGAGGCATACTTGCATGGCAGTGCGATTCCGAGCGAGTCCCGGGCACGCGCGCTGCAGTTAGCTCTCATCCCGAGGCATTTAATGCTTAATTAGATTAATTATTTAATTTAATTAATTTAGTTGATTTGTAATATTTAATTAGCTAGTTTAGTTAATTATTTATTCGGTCTGTATTATTATTTTGGTCCCTCCGAGTGAGGGCGCAATTGTAATAAGTGTGTGTGAGTGGGTGTATGTCTTCCAACCCCCATTTCTTTCTCCCTTTTATTTACCTGCTCATGTCGGTAGATTAGGGCACATTCAAATTAGCATACCTTATGCAATGCATGTGTGCATTCATGCATTTGTTTACACGCATCGGGCTCGGCACATCATACAAACTGCATCGTATTTTCAATTCCGAATTGAATACGTGCTACTCGCGCACTTCACATGCCATGTTTAGGGTTAGCCGAGCCTACTCTAGATTACATCTCTGTGTGTGATGCATTAGCCATTTAACATGAACTAGGACACGCATGTTTGCTAACTAGTTTCTTGTTTTGGCACAGAGTACGATGTAAGTTTTTATGGCTTTAGCATATCGCATGCGTGTGAATGTTTACCATGACAGCATGTCTACCATGCGGCTAAGTGCTTATGTGATAAACTGTTTGAATGCCTGTGGGTGGAGGTTGGATTGCCTAAGTTGGAACAACTCGTTGAAATCCGTATTTTAGCCTACTTGCGAGTAGCAAAATCTAACACGTTTTTCGAGACAAAACGGATATGCAATGTTTATTTCCAAGTTAGGCGATCTAGTCTATACTTGTTTGCTGTGCGCATAACATAGTAATTCTAGGCTAATAATTGGAATAAGAGCATGTAATGTTTTCAAAATTGGATATCACGGTTAGTAGAGGCCGGTCTTCGGACCGGGCGAAAGGGGGTGCTCATAGCTGACCTTCCCCGATCGTACCCAAGCTCCCGAGCCAAGACCACTTTGGTGATGACGGACATGTGGCCTTCGGCACTGAGTCAGGGTTTCCTAAATTTCCCAATAAAAAATATTTAGGTGGCGACTCTGTAATCTGGCAAAGCAGTCCATGTTTGGCACTACTTTTCAAAAATCTGTTTTCTCAAACGATTTGCCGGATTTGGACTCTTTGGTTCAGATTTAGAACCGCGACACAAACAAAAGAAGAGTCCAAACTGTAGCCGAGGTCCTCCCCCGGACGTGCTACAGTATGGCCATTATGAATTCTTAGTAATGCCTTTTAGGCTAACCAATGCACTCGTTTCATTTATGGATTTAATGAATCGAGTCTCTTTGAGTTCTTAGATCCATTCGTGGTTGTCTTCATTGACACCATCTTAGTCTACTCACCCTTCAAAGAGGAACACAAGGAACACTCTCGGATTGTACTTGAATTGCTTAGAGTACACCATTTATATGCTAAGTTTGGGACGTGTGAGTTTTGGCTAAAAGAAGTTAAGTTCTTAGGCCATGTGGTATTCGGGGAAGGGGTGCCTGTAGATTCATCTAAGATAGACGCAGTGCAAGATTGGGAACAACCTAAGAATGCATTTGAGATCCAAAGTTTCTTGGGCTTAGCTAGGCACTGCTGATGTTTTGTGAAAGATTTCTCTAGATTGGCTTCACCATTAACCAAATTGACAAGGAAGGGAATTAAATTCATATAGAGTGAGGCTTTTGAGAAGTTGTTTCAGGAGCTTAAAGATAAACTCACCACCACTCCAATTTTGATTATTCCGGAGAGAGGTTTGGGTGATTCAATTTATTATGATGCGTCTCAGGAAGGCTTGGATTGTATATTGATCAAAGAAGGGAAAGTGGTGGCATATGGCTCATGACAGTTAAAAACACATGAAAGAAACTATCCTACTCACACCTTAGAGCTAGTGGGGGTGATTTTTGCCTTAAAAATCTAGAGGCATTACCTGCACGAAGAGAGATTTGAAGTATTTTCCGATCACAAAAGTTTGAAATATCTATTTTCACAGGAAGAGTTGAATTTGAGGCAAAGGAGGTAGATAGAGTTTATGGAGGATTATGATTTCGAGTTACACTATCATCTGAGAAAGGCCAACATAGTGGCCGACACTTTGAGTAAGAAATCCCTAAGCAGTGTAGCTAGTATCGTTATCCAGGAATGGAAGATGTTTGGTGTAGTGAGCGAGTTTGACTTACATCTTGACGAGTCTATCCAGTCAGTTGTTTTGTTTACTATAGTTGCACAACCTACTCTAGTGAGCCGAGTTATAGAGGCACAATGGGATGATCGCGAAGTGGAATCTATCCAGGGAAAGATATCTAGTGAAAAGGTAGAGAAGGGCTTGAACATTTATTCTGACTCAAGTGTAAGGTATCTAGACCACCTTTTTGTGCCAAAATCTTATAAGGGGAGGTACTCTGAAAGTTCCATCATTCACGCCTTGCGGTACACCCGGGAGGCACAAAGATGTACCATGACTTTAGTCATCAGTTTTGGTGGAGGGGGATGAAGAGAGATGTAGCCTTGTTTGTTTTGTGGTGCCTTACTTGTCAACTAGTGTAGGTCGAACATCAACGACCAGCGGGTTTGTTGCAACCTTTACCTATAGCCGAGTGAAAGTGAGAGCATGTCACAATAGATTTTGTGGTGGGCCTTCCGAGGACTCAACGAGGTAATGATGCCGTATGGGTGATAGCCAACTGGTTAACTAATCAGCACACTTTGTACGTATGTGCCCAATTAGCTCGGTGGACTACATTGCTAACCAATATGTTAGGGACATAGTTTGACTTCATGGGGTCCCGGTGACTATTGTCTCAGATAGAGATCCCGTTTCACGGCTCGGTTGTGATAGAGCCTACAAAATGCCTTAGGCACTAAGTTGATGTTTAGCACCGCCTATCATCGTCAAACTGACGGGCAGTCCAAGCGCACCATTCAAATTTTAGAGGACATGCTTCAGGCTTGCATTCTCAACTTTAAGTGGTTGTGGGAGAGGTATTTACCTTTGGTGTAGTTTGCCTATAATAACAATTTTCAGGCGAGTATTGGTATGGCACCTTTTGAAGCCTTGTATGGTCGACCATGTAGGTCTCTAGTGTGTTGGGCCGAGATGGGTGACGCACCTATGCTAGGTCTTGAATTAGTTTGGGAAATGACAGAAAAGGTCACGCTTATTCGTAATAGGTTGGTTTTGGCTTAGAGTCGCCAAAAAAGCTATGTCAACCGTAGAGGAGGCCTTTATCTTTTGAGGTGAGGGATCATATGTTTCTAAAAATATCATTGAGACAGGGTTTGAAGAGATTCAGGAAGAGCGGTAAGTTGTCTCCTAAATTCATTGGGCCTTTTGAAATTCAAGAGCACATTGGGAAGGTAGTTTATCATTTGGCCTTGTCGCCCTAATTTTTCGGGGTTCATGACATGTTTTATATTTGTATGCTCCAAAAATATAAGCCTAATCCTCCACACAAGCTGGATTAGACGGAGTTAGAGGTAGATGAGAATGCCTCGCACGAGGAGAGACCAGTTCGGGTGTTAGATACTCAGGATCAAGTCTTGAGAGGCAAGACTATCCCATTGATTAAGGTGTTATGGCAACACTATGGAGTCGAGGAGGCGACTTGGGAGCATGAGGCGAAAGTCCATGAGAAGTATTCGGACCTATTTGTTGATGTTTGAGACTTGTGTTGAAAATTGTATTCATGTTGTAACATATAAACATTGTAAATGTTTAGGAAAGTTGAATTGTAATATCTTGTGCTGAAAGACTTTGTTTTATCATTATCACTAGTGTGGATTGTCAATGGAATTAAAATTCGATGGTTATTGGTTTGGTTTAAAATTTCAGGGACAAAATTTCTTAAAGAAGAGATTATAACGGTTCCGGTTTAAACCTGACCCATTTCATGTCCTTAGATCTGAAATCTCATATCTTTAATTGTTGTTTTTAACCTTTTTACTTTGTTGTTAGATGAGTTTGGTTGTTTAGGAGTTGTTGGTTATGTTTGAAACGAGTTGGGAGTTAGTTTTTCAAGAGAGTTGTTATCCAGTTTTCTTCTTGTTCACTCGAGCAATTTTTTTGTCGCTCGAACAGTCTTTGAGATCTCCCAATATTTTTGCAGGTCTGCAAAACTTTTGGAACTAGAGTGATCTTCGCCCAAGCGGTGTTTCTTCTGTTCGAGCGGTCTTCTACAGTCTGTAAAACTTCTAGGAGGAGATCATTGTGCACTTGAGCGATGTTTTTGGACGCTCGAGCGGTGTTTTGGTAGCTCAAGCAGTCTATGTGTATATTAGATCGAGAAAAAAGGAATTTTTGGTCACTCTTTCATTTCTCTCTCTCTCTCTCTCTCTCTGAAACACCTCTAGCCCTAATTTTTTCACACACACACACACACACACTCTCTCTCTCTCTCTCTCTCTCTGAAACACCTCTAGCCCTAATTTTTTCACACACACACACACACTCTCTCTCTCTCTCTCTCTCTCTCTCTCTCTCTAGTTCTTACTTTAAAACCTCAAATACACCTTCACCCATTGATTTTTCCACCATAGCTCTTTGGAGAAAAAGGTAGGGCTCATCAAAAGTTTCATTCCAATCGGAGATGATCTTGTTTTTGGCTTACCCTTGCTCTCTTCCTCTTCTACTCTTGAAGTAAGGATTTATTCAACCTTTGGTATGATTCTTAGCCTAATTATTTGCTCTTTGAAAAGGTTGAGTGATTTGGGGATTTTAGGTTAAACTTAGGGTTTGATTTTGGAATGTAAAAGAGGGATTCTGCAAATAGATTATTGAGAAAGGTTGTGGAAGTGTATAAAATGTTAGGTTGTGTCGAAATATTGAAATTTTCATACATAAAAGTGATTTTGAAAGTAAACGAGATTTGTTTGAAAATCATTGATATTTGATTTATGAAAGAAAAGGAAAAAGATGTTGCGTTTTGAAAAGATAAGAGGAATGCATCTGTTAATAATGAGAGTTAAGTTGTACTATCACTCCCATTTTGAAAATGATGAGATTATATTTGTTGTTAGAAAATTATATGTTGAGTAGAAATATCTGTTTTTGGGCTATCAATGGAGGATAGCTTTGATTGTTGTAGAAATTAAATGAGGATTAGATGAATTGAAACTAATTACTCATACATCTTGCATTAAACATTGTTTCATACTTAAACATTGAAAATGTATTGTTTTGAGAAAAATGGATGTATATCTTTGTGAATCTAGTTAGGAGGTGTGGTTATGGTTATCATGTTGGCCTATGTGTCCAGTGAAACTCTAAAAACCCATGCAGTTAGGTGCCTATCCTTCCAATTAGTACTGGTAAAATGGCATACATATGTATTCACGTTATGACTTCATAAAGTTTTATACATTGTGTTAAAATATCTCTACTGGACTTTATCTCACTATATGTGGAAAACAACTTTCAGATGCTGATGATATGCCTCCATCAAGGACATAGCTTGGAAGGACTTGGAGTCAAGAGCTTTTTTTGTTTCTTTTAATGTAATTATTTTTGTATAAGTCATGGGCTTTAACTATATTGAGTTGAACTCACTTTTGTTGTACCCAAGTATTGACTTAGAAAGATATAGTCATTAGGACATAAACTTACCTATAACTCCTTATGTTTCAATTCATTTATACATGTCATATGCTATAGATTCAGGATCTAGGATTTATGAATGTATACACGCATTTGTCATCTTTTGCACTATCAAAGAGTATTAATGAAATATTAAATATATTGCAAGTTATACATTTTACGTAATATCAAGCTATGGATCATTGTTATCATTTCTGGGCATTACACACAACACTCGTCAATACCCTTTGTTATTTATTAAGATCCCCAATTTATTGATGTTCAAACATAACCCAACGCCTACACAACACTAATCACTTTTAACTTTCTACAATTCATTGATTAAAAGCTAAGGCCTCCCAACTCTAATCCTAAACATGTTCAAATACCACAACCACAAGCCTAACCCTTAAACCCATAAGTTCAAACCCTAATTCACCCATATGTTTTTAATAAAATTAGATATCGAAGTCATGCTTTTAATGCAATAAAAATGCCGCATCTTGGATTTCCAAGATCCGACCCAAGGGAATTAATAATTAAATTATAAAAAATAAAAAAGGCAATAATAAACTAAATGAAGATGATATCTCTCATGCAAATAGATATAATAATGTCATACATTACATGAGTTCCTCCAGTTACATACACCCTATATTCAATATTTAAGTGAAATAAATGTTTTGTACATAAAGATAAGCAGTGATACCATGCATAATTAAAATGCCCACATGCTTACATCATATCCAAGAGTATAACCCTTACAAGGATGGCACTCGACCTACAAAATATATGCCCAAGGCCTATAGGTAGTAGAGTTATCTCTCTTAGCTCAAACAAACATCCAATTCCTCATCACCTTGTCTGGGCATGTCATCAACACCTGAAAAAGATTTCAGCCACATAGGGTGAGCATATAGCCCAATAGGGAACATTTCATAAACTAATACAACCCCACAAATATAGATGATCATGATGCCACACATATGTAATAAGCTCAAAACATTTTGCTTAACCCGAGTTTTTGTTCAATTAATCCATTCTTCATTTATCAACACTATTTGTTTGATTAAACCAGTTTTCCATCATCAACGCCTGGTAAATCCTCTCAAGTCCATGTTTCTACTAGTGGTCATCGCTGAGCACCACTTAAGCCAGTACACTATCAGAAGTTGCACTCTGCCAAAGACCATCGCTAAGCATCACCTAATCCAGTAGTCATCATGAGTACCACATATACCAGTGTACAATAAGAGTTACACTCCATAACCCAGTGCACTATGAGAAGTTACACTCTGCTAGTATCCATCGCTAAGCGCCACCTAACCCATCGCAATATCATCTCAAACATACATGACCCAAATTCACCCTAACCATTCAATTAAAACCAAGTTGTTGTTGTTGTTGTTGTTGTTGTTGTTTTCTTTTTTTTATTTTTTTTTTATTTTTAAATTATAACCAATGCATCAAAGCATTTTCTGATTCTTACAAAATATGTGCCTTATACCACTGTTCAATAACGAGTTTTCATTCTCATCAAAACATCTCTATAATACAATGTGAGTTATTAATAACCACCAACACCATTTCATTTTTAATGGTTACACCCTATTCATTAACAATATAATTTCATAAATTATATTCACAATTTCCCAATTCATTCATCTTTTATCAATTTCATTTTCACAACGTAATACTCATTATGGTATTATCAATTTCACCACATGCTCATCAATTTCTCAATTCCCAAAACATTAACACTTAAGGATTTTTTTTTTTTCACAAATTGGAGCTTTCTCATCTTTAAATACCCGCATGCAATTTTATATAAAGAAAATATGTTTAACAACAAGATTATAAATAATCAAACCCCCAATTCAACCAAACCCTCAACCCTTAAATCATGATTTCCAAAATCAACAACAACAGAACCACAACATGGTTTTTTGTACCAAAATACTACAAATATATTAGCGAACACATATTGAGTCAATGAAATAGAATCCTACCTCTTGAAGAGAAGAGGAGAAGGTAGAAGCAACCTCCAATGCCCAAATCAAGATTTGGCCAAGATTAAAATGAAACTCTCGCCAATCTTTCCAACAACCATGTTTGGGTCAGAGATCAAACCCAATTGTAAACACTCCAAAATCAAGGTTTAAGCCCAAGAAATCAGGGTTAGATCACTTAGAGAATAGAGAACAGAGAACAGAGAAAAAGGATCACAATCTAATATTGTCATGCACTCAACAGTCTTATATAGATGAACAGATTGTAGCCACGGTCTAATACCTCATAGGTGCGAACCCTTTCTTTGCAGCCACAATCTTAAATACCGCAGACACAGTCAAGCCAAACCTTTAGTCACGGGCGCGACCTAACAACTTATGAGTGCATAATAAACGCTCATGTAAAAGTACTGGGAGGTGATTTTGGTCACGGCCCTTTGTAGGCGCGACTAACCACACTTATCCATAGCGAGCGTGATGGTGCTAATCACAAGCACGATCAATCTACAACAGATTTTGCTCTTGGGTTTCTTGGGACATTTCTAAAGCAACACTAAGGGTCCCAACCACAAACAGGAAAAAAAAAATGTACATGAAAGTAATAACAAGACCACCCATATGTTCACAAGCCCAGAAGCTAAACAGGGCATCCATTCAAATGATTTCAGGTTGGGTTTTAGAATCAAGACACTACAAAAAAATTACCACACGTCTATTTATAACGAGGTATTGAAAATAAGCAAGAAAATCCCAACCTCTCAAAGTGAAGAAGAGAAAAGATGAAAAACCCATGGTGACGAAAACACGATTTGCTTAGATTAAATGAAAGTCATCACTGAGCTCTACACTTTGGTATATGGAACTAGGGGTAAAAAATGGGTAGAAATAGATTAAACCCAAGCTTGAAATCTTGAAAGAAACATAAATGGCGAAACAAAGGAAAGAGAAGAGAGATAAAGAGGCTGAAATCTAACTTTTTTGTGCCTTGATGGACTTACATAGACTCACTATTACAGGCAAGAGGAAGCACACCGCAGGCGCGAAAGACACAGTCACAACCGCGGCCACGAGGTTTACAAGTGCAGCTATATAGGTCGTAGGCCCTCAACTCAGGCCACGCAACCATCACGGGCCATAAACCTTTCTTCCAAGCCAACAGACCTAAAGACCATATTTGGTCGCGGCCTGGTCACTACCCATTGCAGGCACGATCTTCACACTACCTCTTCACGAGCACGACCTAGCTAGGATAGGAAATTTCAAGGTTGCCTTCCGAAGATAACCCTAGCATTCTAAGGTCCAAACTCACAGGGAATGGTCAAAGTCAACCGGGACGACTACATGCCCCAACCAAAAAATTAAATAGGTTGGGTTTTCTGACCTAAACCACTACAAAATGACATAGCGAGAGATACGAAAATAATGAGACATGATCCCAACATCGAAACCCTTTATATTCTATGTCATAGCCTAAGAAGCACCACGGTTGTAACTTGTTGCGTTTATATAGAGGAATGAGAACAAAACATGCACAATAAAAGACTCGGAGTTCTATATAGGAAGAAGATGTACCATGGAGACGTTCATACGGGGTTTGATTTTCAATGACAAGAGATGGGATACGGTTAATAGTGTAAACAATTGTAAGGGCAGCTTCATCCTAAAAATGCTTAGGACAAGAAGAAGAGATGAGAAAAGCTCTGACTATATCAAGAATGTACCTATGCTTGCGTTCAGCTCGACCATTTTGCTGGGAGGTGTAAAGACAAGAGCGATAGGGAAGTGTATCATACTCACGAAGAAGTTTTAAAATTTTGGTTTCTATATATTCTTGAGCATTATCAGATCGGAAAACTTTGATAGAATAACCAAATTGAGTTTTAATCATTTTAGCAAAATCAAAATAAGTTTGAGGCAACTCAAAACGTTGTTAAAGTATAAATCCAAGTGAATCGGGAATAATCATCCACAAAAATGACAAAGTATCTAGAGCCCCCCATAGTGGTATTGGGAGAAGGACCCTAAACATCAAAGTGAACTAAATCAAATGGAAATTTTGAAATAGAATCACTTGTATTAAAAGACAAAGCTTGTTGTTTAGCAAGTTGACAAGATGGACCTCATTATTATAATTAGAAGAAACAGAACCTAAATTGCCTCTAGATACTAAAGTATGCAGCCTACCAAAAGAAACATGCCCTGATCTAGAATGCCAAAGATCAAAAGACGGAGTGGATGCGACGTACTGAGTAGTAGGTGCAGAAGATGATAGATGGAGATTGATGAGCCTAAACAGACGTCCACTTTTACACCCTATCCCAATTGTCCATCCTGTTCACGAATCTTGACCCTGACAACTAGAGGAGGAAAATAGAACAATTAAACCAAGTTCACAAAGTTAACCAACAGAGATAAGATTTAGAGTGAGTGCAGAAATATGATAAGTATCAAAAAGAGTCACAGTGGAGGTAAAGACACTACCAATATGATTAATAGACATATGAGTACTATCAACAGTATGAATAGTAGGTAAAGTACCAGAAGAAGCAAAACAGAAGAAAGTAGTAGAATCTGATGTCAAATGATTACAACATGCAAAATCAAAGAACCAAGAAGAGCTACCTAAGGTGACAGATAAAGTAGTGTTGTGAGAGGTACTAGAATGAGCTTGTTAAAGCATGGCCTCCATATCATTTTAAGAATAACATGGAGCAAATGGATCTATAGGAGGAAACGAATCCTCAGCCGCAGCAGTAGCATATCGAGAGGTAGGCTTATGCTGAGACCCTAGTTTATAGTGACCCTCTCTTAAGTTCCTAGATGAGTGGTTATTCCGAGATTGTTTTGGGGGATAGAAATGTTCAAAGTGACCAAGCCCTTGTTTGTGACAAAACGACAATCCCTAACTAGACAATGAAGAAGAAAATGACTAAAACTGAGGCCTCGATTTTTATAGTTCCAACAAATCTAAGTGAAGGAGCCAGAAGAAGTCTACGTGTGAGGAACAACAAGAACAATGTCAGTAGTGATCTTGAGAGTACCAAGACGAGTCTCCTCAAACAAGAGTTTAGTCACAGCTTGTTCCAAAGTGAGTAAAGGATCCCGATGCAGTAGAGAAGCTTGGACAAGCTAAAAAACAAGAGTAAGAGCCATAAGAAACTCAACCAAGTGATCTTCATCGCGATAATCAGCAAAGGACTAAGCATCTTTTGACATAAACCCAAACAGGCTCACAAATAGAAAGTTGATCCCATAAACTATACATGGATGATAAGAAATCATTAATGGACTGACCCGGTGCCTAACGTTGACCATGAAGACTGGTTCAAATTTGACGATATCGGTTTTTTAGAAAGTCCCATATGGATTTAGCAGGAGTAGGGTTGGCATCAGTTTGAAATCGCCTAAATTGGAGATGAATTGAAGTGGTAGAGGTGATGTGAAACCAAGTAATAATACAATAATTTTTACCATCCCATGCATCCAGGCGGTCAAGAAATTTGGCTTCAGTTTCATCCGTTGCTTGGATTGGTTTCTTCTGTTCTCCAGTAATAACTTGCCATAATTGTCAACCTTTGAGAAAGGCAGACATAGTTTGAGACCAGAGGAGATAATTGGTGCTATCAAGAACCATTGATTTTGGTTGAGCAGGGTCGAAGCGATCCATTTATGCAGGAAATACAGAGAGCAATGAAGAAAATAGCAGAATTTGGAAAAATAGAGGTTACTGTTGAACTTAGAATGCAAAAAAAAAAAAAAAAAGGAACCGATCTATATACATCAAAAATAGGGCTAAAACTCAGTGAACCGACCAAAACAATGGACAGATCTAGTCTAATTGAACCAAATAATGTCAACATGCAGCAAAGAAGTGCTAGGGCTGACATTAGCAAAAAGGCGCACGAATGATGTCAACAAGTGGCAAGCGACGACATCAGCAGGAAGTGCGAGAGCTAACGTCAGCGAAGACGCGAATGACACGCTAGGGCTGACATCAGCGAAAGCGGCAAAGAGGCGTACGTATGAAAGAAACGTGTTGTGTGGACAATGAGCGAGAGGTGCATGGATGCACGTGTTGAGACTTGTGGCGTGTTGTCAAACACAAAAAAGAACAGTGTGTGGAGGTGCATGATTGGGTATTTTGAAGTGAGGTTGGCAACACCGAAATCATTGTGGAGAGAGGAAGGGTTTGGTGGCTTTATTTTGTGATTACGTTCACTGATAAGAGAGCCGTAAGGTACCAACATATCAGATTGATTTGGTGATATGCTAGAAATAGTTATCGATGGCTAAAAGTGCCAGTGAGGGAGCTAATGAGCAAGGTTTAGAACCTGTGCTCTGATATCATGTTAACAGAATTGAAGAAATAGAAAAGTATATTTAATAATATTGTGTATATCAAAATACAATATATATAGGTAAGGAAGAGTGGTGAACAAGAAAGAAAATCCTAATATGGAAATAATACATGTTACTATAATATATATATATATAATATTTACTATTATATTTACTAACAGTATGTATATTATAACTGATGAAATTAATTTTTTGCATGATGACCTTTATTGTGTGGCATATGAGGTAGGTGATTTAGATCATTGATGTGAGTTCGAATTGAGACTTACAAGAGGAGCATAAATGGATATGAAAAGATAAAGTATGAAAGGAAGCTCTTTCTAATTAGTAAATGATTAATTTTTTATTTTTATAAATGATTAGATTAACAAAGTATTCTTAATGAATTAAAATTTTAAAATCTCATCGACTTGTTCAATTTGTGGTAAAAAAAATTCTACTGGAACAATGTCATTGACCTTCTGCCACCAAAAACCACTAATACATGTTTTTTTTTCAAAAAATTGCTTAAAATTAAAATCAATAGTTTGGATTTAGAACTCGGATATCATTGGAATGAGAATTGATTTTGGAATTTAGTGATGTGTTTCAACTTTATGCACTAGAATGAAGATCTTCATTCCATGTAATGGATATGATCTAAATCTATAAATTGCAGAATGATATGGGTCATAACATTTTCAAATTCTTCATCTAATTGAAAAGTAGAATTTTTAATATTAATATGGTATCATTTTTTTGTTCATTTAAAATAATGTATTTTTTGTTCACTATTTTAGAATTGATATAGTATGCAAAGATAATAATATGGTATAGTGTTTGTAAATTGGACAAATTGAATTAAGATTAATCAAACATTTTTATGAATAATTTCGTCCTGTAGTAATTAGTTTCCTAAAATTAATCAAGCACCTGTGATTTTAACAAGAGTGGTTGAAGGCAAAGCTAGATTCAAAGATGAGATTGAGCCAATTGTTCGAGACATACTTGAATCTGAATAGGGATTTGACGAGTACACTATATATGCGTAAGAGACTCTCTATAATGAGATCTTCATTGCTCGCAATTACTTCTTCCTTAACCGGTGTGATTTGCGATGAAGTAGAACTGATGATCATTTTTGTTCTTTTGCTAGATACCTTCTTCGCCATTATTGGCTAGGCACAGATTCTGATTATAAGGAATTAGGGTTCGTATATGGGAAAGTTTTGGAAACAGAGTATGAGTTTGTAAAAATTTTGGTAAAACATTAGAAGCTTCTAGCATTGAAACATTAGCAGCCATTTCCCTTCCTTGGCAGGCATTAAAGGCTAAAATAGTTTTATAATTTACATTGCAAATATGACCATTGTTTACAACATTTATAAATAAAGGGCCATTAAATACTTTAGCCGACATTTTTTAAAACATCGTAAATTCTTACATATATTAATGGCGTCTCAATTAATGGCTAATGTCATTATAATGAAATTTGGTGACCTTTTCCACAAAAAAGTCGCATGCGTTTGGTTTAATTTTGAAAATGTGATTTTAATAAAAAATTTTAATTTTTTTTTTTAAAACTTATAACCAAACATACAATTCAAAACTACTCAAAACTCAATTTAAAAATTATTTTCAAAACTCTTAATTAAATATACAACTCAAAATTCTTTTCAAAACTCAAAAACTACAAAACTCTATTTAAAAAATATATATATATATTTTGTTTTGTTTTTTAAAATTATGATTTGATTGTGAAGTCGTATTGAGTTGAGTTTGGAAAGAAAAAATTTATTTAGTTATAACTTTTGAAAAGAGTTTTGAGTTGTATTTTGAGTTTTGAGTTATATTTTGAAATTTTTTAAATTATTTTTTAAAATTGTGAAAAATTTTCTTATGGTAAATGTACGAACACGAAATAATCTTCTTGTATAATCTTGTTGATCAAGTTTGCACTCCTCCAAACGTCGTCGCTTTGTCACCTGAAAACACAAACGTGAACTAGCCGGCGGGTGTGTACCGGAAACCTCTCCGATGCTTAAATCAGCGAATAGACAATAGATACAAAAGCTCTGTGTATTTTAGGATGAGAATTGTGATACCTGTACATAATTCTTGCTATTATGCCTGACATAATCCTAGTAGGATTCCAACTCTTCTTATAAGAATCCTCTTAGGAATCACACCCTACTCACTACCAACTAAGTGAAATGGTTTGCATAATCCTAGTAGGACTCTATTTCCCTTAACAGAGTTCTTCTAGGAGTCAAAAAGATAATGCTTATCTTTTTATCCCCTCCTTACTGCTTAACCAAGTGAGATGGCCTAACTATGGTCTTGATAGTAACACAATCGAGCTAGCACTGGCTTGCCTTAAACTAATTTTAACCGCGCTCACCTAGCTCGGTGACACCTTGGGCATACTCTAGCTCGATTCTTCTTCCCATACACCTCGGTCCAGAGTACCTTGACCAAGCTAATGGCAGACCTCTCTGACCAAACCGAAAGGATCAAGGACCGAGCTATGCAAGGGATCACCTCGGCCCATAGCTCGGTCCACTTTCCAACCGGTCTTAGCTTGGCCGAAGTTTCACACAAATTACCCTCTCAGTAAATATTTTGTATTTTAAATATTTATTTATTTATTATAATGTGCACTGTATTTCATACATTTGTGTGTTGTATTTTTTAAAAAATATTTTGTAAATATTTAAAAATTTATAAAAAATTTATTTTTTTATTTTAAGTACTTTATTTTATTTTATAAATATATTTTTAAATTTTTTTAAATTTTTATTTTTTTAAATATTTAAGTTTTTTAAATTTTAAAAAAAAAATTGGATAAATTACTTGGCCAACACTTAAAAAAAATAAAAAATATTTTTGAAAAAATAAAAAAATATTTTTGAAAAAATAAAAAAATATTTTTCTTCAAAAATAAAAATAAAAAATTAATTTTTAAAAAATAATTCCTTCAAAAAAGTAAAAAATAAAAAATATTTTAAAGGGAAAAATTAAAAATATTTTTTAATAGAATTTTGAAAAGAGTTTTGTTATAGGTTTTGAATTATGTGTTTGATTGTGGGTTTTGAAAATAATTTTTGAATTGAGTTTTGAATTATGTGTTTGTTTACGATTTGAGTTTAAAATTGTGTTTTGAGTTTAAAATATTTATAAAATAAAAGAAAGTATTTACAATTAAAAAATTAAGAAATATTTAAATAAAAATTATATATTTAAAATAAAAAAAAAATTTCTTAAGCATTTTTAAATATTTTTTAAAAATATTTCAAAATACAACTCAAAATTTAAAATCTTAAAACTCAAAATACAACACAAAATTCTTTTCAAAATTCAAACACTTTTTTCAAAACTCTTTTTAAAACTTTTCTGAAAACTCTATTCAAAACTCATAATCAAATATAATTTCTTTTTCTAAATTTAATTCATAGTTTCGTATTTAAATCATAACTCCACACTTAAATTATAATTTTAAAATTAAACCAAAAGGAGCCGTCATTTTTTCCCCCAATGAAATGACATAGCACCGTGTTGATCAAAAGTAAACAACTAAAATCATGAAATAACCAATGCCATAGTATCTTGTAATTACAATTTAAAGATTAAAAACATATATGTATATATATTTGAAAGTTTTAATTGAGCACTCTTAATCCACTTCTAAGATATGGAATGGATCCTACTCCTTACACCTCATGTTTTCTATCTCTATCTCTCTATTGTCTCTTTTCCATCTCATTAGAAGTAATATATTAGCGGGGAAAAAACCTATTTACGTTTTGGGTAAAATATAAATACACCTTTGATATTTGATTAAAATACAAATCGCTCCCTATGATTTTGAAAATTACATTTCACCCCTTGTGATTTCTAATTTTATAACAAATCGTCTCTTTTATTAATAAAGCATCAAGTCAATTAACAATGTTATAAATATGTTTCAATTAATAATTTAAGTATTTTTATTATTGTATAGGAGAACAATTATAAAAAAAATTTAGTTAATTTTATTAAATAAATTTTTTTAACAAGGGGTATTTGTAATTTTTCAAACTATATAAGACAATCTGTACTTTAAGCAAATTTCAAAGGGTGTATTTGTAATTTACCCTTATATTTTTTTTTTTTTTAACATGAGGTAATTTAGATTATGTTTTCCATCTAAATGATGAGTTCTCATGGATGTTTATTTTTAGAAATACATTTGTTATCTAAGTTTTAGAAGACAAATATAATAAAATAAAAATATTATAAAAACAGTTTTATGAATTTTCAATTTATATTTTTGTATTTTTAATGATTTTTAAAAATATTTTAAACATATATATACTTTTACCTAGATCCACTTACGCTTGGTTTGGGACGCAATAAATAAAGTTGCTCCACTTATTGGCTTTTATTTTAATCATATTATCTCTCTATTTTTTTACACATTTTTTCTTAATAAAAAAAAAAAAGCCATATCCAAACCAAAACTCATAATATTTTGAAAAAGTTAGGCATCTCTCATATTTATATCTCAACATGATAGAACTTGAGGGATTTGTGAAACCCACTACGAGTCCTATGATAGAACTTTTTAAGACTCATTAACTAGAATATTGATGTAAAAAATCAGGATGATCGGTCATTGGTAACTAAATATTTGAATCAAATTTGTATTACAAAAATTAGATGATTATTTTTTAAATTATATTTATCGACCATTTTTTTAAAATAAATATGATTCAAATATATAATTACGAGTATTCAATCATCTTAATTTTTTTCATAAATAGTCTACTTAATGAATCTAAAAAAGTAGACGATTTAGATTATTGAATTTGGTTCTGAAATGGATTTATCAAAATCAAACTATCTCTGAAGTTGAGATGACAGAAGCCAAACTCATACTGATAAAGTAATTAATTTGTATAAAATTTTATAAAAAAAATTCATTAAATACAATGAAATATATATATATTGGTAGTTGATAATTTTTTTTTAAAAAAAAAATATTCACAAATATCAATATTGTAAAAATTGATATTTATTGTAGGATTAACTATATATATTTTTTGTTATAATTATTCACAATTTTCTTTCCAACCAATGATTCTAAACACTAATTTTAATATTTTAATAAAATACTAATAACATAATAAAAATAAATAAATAAATAAAGTAAGACCAAAACATCGTAACACGATAAATAATAGCTGATGAACTGGCTCAAGGCATTTTTCTTTCTTTCCCATTGCAGACCCCTGTTATTCGCACCTCTGCGCAGAGGCAAAAATGGCGAACAAAATATCCTGCAAAAGAAGAAAGGCGATCACCACCTCTACTTCATCGGAAACCTCCGTACGGGCCTCAGCAGAAGTCATTGCTAGGAACGTTGATCTCCTCTCAGAGATCCTTTTACGTCTTCCTCCCAAATCCCTAATCAGATTGAAATCCGTCTCCAAGAATTGGCTCCATCTCATCTCCGATTCTCACTTTGCTTCCAACCACTCTCGCCGAAATCGCAATCTCTCGATCTCTGGCTTATTCTACCACCATTCTTGGCCTACAAATGAACAGCCTAACTCTGTCTCGCTTGTCGGCCAATCAAGCCTCCCCACACTCGCCTTCATCGAATCTCCTGCAACAATCAGGATTAAAAGCTCTTGCAATGGCTTACTCTTGTGTGAGATTTATTGCGATGTTTCTCAGAGAAAAAGAGTATGTTACATTGTTTGTAATCCCACCACCCAGAAATTCACTCCACTTCCTGATCATGGTGGTAATCCCTCACCTGCTTGCTTGGCTTTTGATCCTTCGCAATCACCTCATTACAAAGTTGTTTTGTTGCATTACATCCCCTCTCCTCAATTTGCTTTCTACTCTTCGGAGAGTAAGTCTTGGAAGCGTATTACTGTCGATGCACTACCTATTACATATCTCAATGGGGTCTTTTGGAATGGAGCAATCCACTGGTTAACTGATAACTATCTCGTTCGATTTGATGTTGGTTCAGACGAGCAGATACAAATTCCAAATCCTATTGCTCCTAAAATTCTTTCTCTAGCCAAGACTAGGTATTTCGGAGGATGTGATGGTCATTTGCTTCTTATTCAGATGCGATTGCGTTCTGCTATGGGATTCAGAATCCTTCATATGGAAAGTGACTCCTTCTGTTGGATTGTGAAGTGTCGTGTCAATCTTAGACCTTTAATTTCTGTCTTCCCTGATATAGATGACACAAGCAAAGACTACAAATTTCACGTGCTATGTGTTGTGAAGGAAGTAAATGAAAATGAATTTGGACTGGTGTTAGCTACTGCAGGCAAAATTATTTATTATAATCTCAACAGCAAGACATTGAAAGTGCTTCGTGATGATTTGCCGGAAGGTGACTTTTACGGATCGTATTTTAAGAAATATCCTTATAATTGTACTTATCAATTCGTTGAAAGTCTATCCCCGTTTGAATATGCTTAACATGTTGGAACAGATATGTTTTGTTGTGTCTTTTTTTGTAGATGTCATATTTATTTCTTATGAATCAGTTTCATAGTGTGAAGAAAATGAATAGTTTTCCCTCCCAAATGTCAGCAGGTGCTTGTTATAAAACTTTTTAGGTTGTAATATCTTTTGTTGTCAAAATATTATAAAACTTAAATTCAGAATTCTATGATGTATGATCTCTGTTGGATGGAATGGTTCTAATTGGTCTATGATTGAATGGAAAAGATACATCAAAAATAAAAATATAATAAAAAAAATTTGAAATTGAAAGGCCTCATTGACATAATTTGATTTAGAATCAAGACATTATCATGTTTTTCAAGTTTGTAAAGTTAAAGTTGGTTTCTTTGCGAAAGTTACGGAGGCTTTGAATCCAGCAAAGTTAGGTATTGCCTTCTCATGTGCAGGTACATGGTTTTATCTTCTGCTATTGTGTTCTTTTATTTTTGAGTTTGTTACTTCATCTGAACATCATTAAGATAAATTGCAACATTGGTAGCTGTGGGAATTGACAAGGCATTATGGTTTCAGAAAAAATCAATATGAATCATAGTTGAAAAAATTGCAAATTAATTTTACAAAAATGTTTAAGAGATTTGGTTTGTGGTTCATTAAATTAGTGAGTTCAAAAATCTGAGTTTGTTCTTTCATCACAAGGAAAATGAATTGATAAGCAGTAAATGTCTTCAATATTTGAAGTGACAACATCACTTAGCACAGAAGAAATGGAAACCATTACAATGACTCAGGTTCTTCACCGAGAAGTTTCTTGCTGTCTTATTTTTGCAAACTGGTTTTCAACTGCTTGCATTCATCACCAACAAGACCTGCAATTGAAAAAACCGACCATTTTCTGATAGACATAGCTTCCTCTACTTCAATTGAGAACAACATTGACAAGTGTAAAGCACATTTTGATAGCCATCAGTTAACTATGACCAAGTGTGTTAATAGACGGCAAAATATGATTGAAACTTAAGATGGCAGTTGCATCAGCGATGTAAGACTATAACTGCCACTATATCCTGTTGAGTTCGAAGACTCCATGGCTACAAAGTAACGATCTTGATTTTTATTCGATTTTCAAATTTGATAGAGAAAACAATTGGACTCTTGCTTACGGTTTTGATTTTCATTGATGTGCTTGCCTTGACTCTTTATTTTGCTGGCTCGAGATTGCAGAAACCATAGATCTAAAGTTTCAGGTAAATACAGTTTTTTTCATAGTAATAGACATTTTCCTCTGTTTTCTGTGAATCGACTTCGGGATTGATTCCTCTTTGATTTTCAGGAACTTGAGAAAACTCACTTGCAATCAGAACTAGCTTAGCACAGCTTCTCTATATCGACCTTGTGGTATGAATTTTTGTGATCAGAGTTTATTTCTATGTTGCTGCTATGTGCTTCTTATGTGGATCGGTTAGATTCATTGGAAATAAAACTAAAAGAAGGAAAATGATTTGTCCTCCTAAAAAAGCCCCTCCTAATCCCCTTAATGCCCAAAACGGTCGTTTTGAGCATTTTTTTTTTTTTTTTTTGCCTTGGTTTGAAATTTAGGGGGATTAGGGGGTCAAAAATTAGAGGATGTAGCACAGCCCCTAAAAGAATACTGAGTGGCCACCATTTTTTTCCTTTGTGTAAGGCTGTGTGCAAAGTACGAGAGAATTAATTTCAGAAAAATTTGAAATAGAATAGCACCAAAACACACTTTGCTTGCTACAAAAGTTGAGATTATCTAATAGATGTATTTAAAAAAAATAAGATATTTGTGAAAACAATCTGTAAGAAAATTATTAAATACAAAAATGTATTGATTTTTGTGTATATATATTGTATTTTTTAGTATTTAGTGAATTTTTTAAATATTTGTTTCGTCAATTTTATACTTTTTAAGTATATTTAGATGAAGTGGATTTAAAAAGTAAAAATTGGTTAAAATATTTAAACAATTCACTAAAAAAATATAATTTAAAAACTAAAAATTTATTTTAAAAAACTTCAAAACCAAACAGAATATGCTTGGGAGACTTTAAACGAAGGCTTTGTGCTAAGCTAAAGAAGGTGGGTTGGGTTTCAAGTCTCTCCAAGCTTTCAAGCTTGCTATTGGTTGCTAAGGTGCCGTTTGGTGTGTTTGGTAATGTTTACGTTTTCAGTTTATATTTACAAAAATTTTATAAACTAGTTTTTGTTTATTTTTTATTTATTTTTAGAAAAACATAAACTACAAACGCGTTTGGTAATTAACAAAATATTTTAAAAAATTTAAAAATATAAAAAAAGAGTGAGAAATGACAAGTGGTGGCATGTGGCGGCGAAAGACGGTGGTGAAAAGTGGTGATAGTAGGTGGTAGGTAGCTGGTGGTGGTGGGTGGGTAGGTGGGTGACGGTGACAGGTGGTGGGTGGTAACGAGTGGGTGGTGGTGGCGGGTGGTGGTGGTGGGTGGGTGGGTGACGGTGGTGGATGGCAGCAAGTGGGTGATGGTGGTGATAGTTGTGGTAGTGGTGGTAGTGGTGGCGGGTGGCGGGTGGTGGTGGAAGGTGGGTGGCGGGTAGTGACAGGTGGGTAGGTGGGTGACGGTGGCGGGTGGTGGATGGGAGCGAGTGGGTGGTGGTGGTGGCAGGTGGTGGGTGGTGGTGGCAAGTGGGTGGCGGATGGCGGGTGATGGTGGGTGAGTAGGCGACGGTGGCGGGTGGTCGGTGGTGGCTAGTGGGTGGTTGTGGTAGTGGGGGTGGTGGCGGTGTTGGCGGGTAGGTGGCAGGTGGCTGGTGGTGGCAGGTGGTGGATGGTGGTGGCAGGTGGGTGGTGAATGGTGGTGGCAAATAAGTGGCGGGTGGTGGTGACAGGTGGTGGATGGTAGTGGTAGGTGGTGGCGGGTGGATGGCAGGTGGTTGGTGGTGGCGGCGATGGTGGCGGCGAGGGGTGGGTGGTGGTGGCGAGTGGGTGGCAGGTGGGTGGTGACAGGTGGGTGGTGGATGGTGGGTGGTGGTGGTGGCAGGTGGTGGTGGCGGAAGACGATGGTGAAAAATAGTGGCGGGTGGTAGCGGGTGTTGGGTGGTTTAAAAAAAAAATTGAAAACTCAAGACGGAAACACATTTTTTGCGTTTTCATTTTTTGGCCAAATTTATAAACTGAGACCACTGATTTATAAATCAAAAATTTTACTAAACAAGTTTTTATTTAAGTTTTTAAAATTTTTGTAAATATAAACAGAAAACTGAAAACGTAAGCACTACCAAACGACACCTCAGTTTTCTGTTTATATTTACAAAAATTTTAAAAACTCAAATAAAAACTTGTTTGGTAAATTTTTGATTTATAAATCAGTAGTCTCGGTTTATAAATTTGGCCAAAAAATGTAAACTCAAAAAATGTGTTTCCGTTTTGAGTTTTGAGTTTTTTTTTTTTTATTTTACCACCCAACATTAGTCAATACTCGCCACCATTTTCCACCACCGTCTTCCGCCACCACCACCTACCACCCACTTGCCACCACCACTCACCACCCACATGCCACCACCACCCACCATTCGCAACCACCACCCACTTGCCACCACCACCCACCCCTCGCCACCACCACCACCACCACCACTACCACCACCACCACCACCACCACCCATCACCCACCTACCATCTACCCGCCACCACCTACCACCCGCCACTACCATCCACCGCCCGCCACCACCACTCACTACCTGTCACGACCCAAACCCGCCCCTATGGGTTTAGCACCGTAACCACCCAGTAATCCTAGATTACCGAAGGCCTACTTAACAGTAATACAGTAAAACAGAGTACAGGGGCTTGGCGAAAGCCAATACAGTAAATAAACAATGTCTAATGAGCTATGATAGTCTGTATGCAAAAAGATTTTTCATGCATATAAACATTCAGTACAGAACAGTTATGCACAATATTTACAATCATTCAGTATAAGGACTTAATCCCTGTTAACAGTACAGTATGGTGCTGTCAGTCTATACAGTATTACAAAACAGTACAGAGACAAACGGGGGAAATAAAACACCCCTAAGCCATAGCTTAGCAGGCTCGGAACCTCGCAGTGAGGCACATTGGTTGGCTTGACAAAATTGGAGTTTACCTCGACGCTTCTAGCATTGGTCCGATACCTGCACACCTACATATATATATATATATATGAGCAGTGAGCTAAAGCCCAATGAATAACATAATGCGTAAAGGGGTTTAAAATGAATGTCCTTGCAGTAATGAAAAACAGTTCATTAAATCAGTATATCAGTTGTTCAATACAGTAATCAGTCATGTGTGGTACATCTATTAGCATAACAGTAAGCAGTAGGTCTTAAAAGACCGAATAGTAAATGATGGCCATCAATCAGTAAACAGTAGTGGTCTCGACGAGGGAACCGACAGAGATCTCTATAACAGTAACAGTAAACAGTAGGTGCTAAGGATGCCACAGTACAGTTCAGAATATAGGATATACATTCATTCAGTAAACAATATCAGTTCAGTAAACAGTTCAGTTCAGTATTCAGAAGATAATCATTTTGAACATATCTTTACACAATTGTTACTCACAGAGTTTTGGGCTACAGTAAGCTAGAGCATCTCCTCGGAATGCCAACCCTATACAGTTAACAGATTGAACACACACTAAGTTCCACAGTTGGGAAAGATAATAACTTAATTCCTAAACTGCCTTGGTGTGATTCTATATCTATATCCTCATTAAGATGTCTTAAACATGCCCTAGGAATGCCTAGGATGGAAAGAGGATGCAAAGATGCACTTTTGAACACTTTACAAAATTTTCAGAAAACAGGGGTCTCGCTTGAGCGTGGTTTTCTACGCTCGAGCGGACATGTAGACAAAGGAGCTACGCTCGAGCGTGGACTTCCTCGCTTGAGCGGACTGTATGCTACAGTAAAAATACTGGATGCTCAAAATTCACGCTCGATGGACGCTCGACCCTCGCTCAAGCGTGAGACACAAGTCCTCGCCCGAGCGTGGATTCTCTCGCTCGAGGAATGCCTTAAACATGCCCTAGGAATGCCTAGGATGGAAAGAGGATGCAAAGATGCACTTTTGAACACTTTACAAAATTTTCAGAAAACAGGGGTCTCGCTTGAGCGTGGTTTTCTACGCTCGAGCGGACATGTAGACAAAGGAGCTACGCTCGAGCGTGGACTTCCTCGCTTGAGCGGACTGTATGCTACAGTAAAAATACTGGATGCTCAAAATTCACGCTCGATGGATGCTCGACCCTCGCTCAAGTGTGAGACACAAGTCCTCGCCTGAGCGTGGATTCTCTCGCTCGAGCGGACTGTGAACTCATGCAAAGTACTGGATGCACGCATTTCACGCTCGAGCGTCACTTTTCTCGCTCGAGCGGAAGGCAGGATCACAAAGTGTACGCTCGAGCATGGACTTCCTCGCTCGAGCGTTGGTCTAAAATCTAGAAATCCCAGATTTGAACCTCAAGCTCAAAATTAAGTTCAAATGCATTAAAATCGATCCTCTTGGGCCAAAAACCTGGAAAACACTTGTAAACACATGATATTATGTATTTCAAAGATCTATTTGAGAAATCAAGGCCCAAGGGTGTTTCAATTAAACTCAATTTCAAACAATTTTCATGGACAAACTTCAAACATGACATGCATGAGTTGGGTTCAATTCAAAGCTTCAATGTTAGCTCAAGTGAGCCAATTCCTTCCAAAACATGATGAAATCATGGCTTATTCTCAAAACATGGACATGTATGTGACAAGTTTATGAAGAACAAGCTCCAAAATGCAAGAGTATGCCATGCATGCAAAGATTAAGTCTCCAATGCAACAATTTAACCAAATCTTGGCTCACTTCTTCAAATTAGCATGAAACATGCAAGAATCAACTTAAAGACATCAATGAGAGGTTGAATTTTCTTACCTAAGTCTTCAATAACAAGACTAGAAGCTTAATTAGACAATGCTCTTACAATTCTTCAAATCTACAAGCCAATTCACAATAAGGAATTCAAATCTCTCTTAATTCTCTCCCTCTCTCTCTCTCTCTCTCTCTTTCGGTGGAAACAAGGAATGAGTTGAGGAAACATTTGTTTGAGTGTAATATCATGGTCTCAAAAGTGTGTAGATAGTGGCCACTAAGTGGCCTAATTGTAAATAAGCTCAATTCATGTAATTTACCAACATTTACTCTAATTTAATCATACCTAATCAGTTTTCAGATAATTACACCATAAAATCACATAAATTCTACTGATCACGAAACACTAATCAATTTCTGGTTCGGCCGCCGATAAGGCCTTCAATTAACAGTTTAAATATAAAAATACAAACAGATAATCAAATAATCAAACAGATAGAATACAAAATAACATATATATACTCAGTCAATTCAGTTCCAGTTTTCAGTCAGTCAGTTCAGTATTTCAGTTGATAACTTACTTATCATAATCAGTCTCAGTTTAACAGTAATCGACGGTTATTCGGTAAACAGTTGTAAGGGTTATTACAGTCTCCCCTTCTTAAAAAGAGTTTAGTCCTCTAAACTCGAATTACCTTCATTCTGGAAGAAAACAGGATTCAGTGGAAACAGTTCGGGATATCTCTTAGCCATGTCATGTTCCCTTTCCCAAGTGGCATACACGCCACCATGGTTTTGCCAGTCGACCTTCACTAACGGAATCTCTTTATTTCTCAATTTCTTGATCCGTCTGTTCACAATCTGTATAGGCCATTCCTCGTAAGTGTAGTCATCGCTCAACACTACACGAGTGGGCTCAATCACATGGAAACGATCCCGGAGATAATCTCTCAACATCGAAATGTGGAAGACGTTATGCATATGCTCAATTTCAGGAGGAAGCGCAACTTGATACGCCACCGGATTGATTTTCTCAATAATCTCATACGGCCCGACATATCTCGGCGCTAACTTGCCTTTGACTCCAAAACGAGTCTGGCCTTTCATTGGCGTCATTTTCACAAAAACGTGATCACCCACTTCATATTCTCGGTCTCGGCTTCTGACATCTGCATAACTTTTCTGTCTGCTTTGTGCAGTTTTCAGTCTCTGTTGTATCAGTTTTACTTTTTCAGTCGTTTCATAAACAATCTCGGGCCCAAGCAAAGGCCCATCTCCAACTTCTGCCCAACAAATCGGAGATCTACATTTTCTGCCATACAATGCCTCAAAAGGCGCCATACCAATACTTGAATGATAGTTGTTGTTGTAGGCGAATTCAGCCAATGGCAAATGGCTTTCCCAATTTTCCTGAAAATCAAGGACACACATTCTCAATAAATCCTCTAGAGTTTGGATGGTCCTTTCTGACTGGCCATCTGTCTGAGGATGATAGGCACTACTCAGTCTCAGTTCAGTACCCAATGCAGTCTGTAGGGCTTTGCCAGAATCTCGATGTAAACTTCGAATCCCTGTCAGAAACAACAGACACCGGCACTCCATGCAGTTGTAATAACCCCGACCCTGATTAACGCTAATTGGGACTTAATTATGCCTAACGATAATTAAGGGAAAAATCTGGAATTTAATTGCATGTGTATTGCATGAATTTTGTGTTTTTATCTGTTCAGTGTCGGAATATCTGTTCGTGTTTTAAACTTTAAACTGCAAATTGGAAGCCTTATCGGCGCCCGATTCCGAAATTGATTAGTGTTGAGGGCTCGTTAGATTTTATGTGAATTTATGGTAGGTTCAATTAAAATTTGATTTGGAATGTTTAAAACTGATTAAGGGTTGGTTTGGGGTGTCCTAAAAAAGTGCACTTTTTGACTTATTGGTGGGTTTGGGTTGGGTTTGGGTTGGGTTTGATGTGATGTGTTAGAGAGGTGATGTGATTTAAATAGGATGATGTGACTTAAATAAGATAATGACTTTTTGACTTTTTGACTTATATAGAACATGCCAAACCTAGCCTAAATAACATTTTTATAGTGAACCTAGCTTAATTACAGAATTGCCATTGAGTGGCCATTGCTTAATTTCACTCTTGAGTTCATACACTTGAACAAAAACATTCTTCTCAACCCATTTTCCTTGCTCTAAAACCGATTGAGAGAGAGAGAGAGTAGGGAAAAACTTGAATTCAATCACAAACTTGGCTAGACACTAGGAGATTTGAAGGTTCATGGTAACAATAAGCTCCAAGACTTGAAACTAAGGGTTTAAGGTGAGAATTCATCCTCTTGAACTAGAATTTAGATTAGCTCTTGCATGTTTCTTGATCCTTGGGAGCTAAGGCCTAGATTGAGCTTGGAATTGTGGAGTTGGGTAGTGTATCAAGCATGCATGTACAAGTTCATGGTAGTAGAGGTTGTTTTGTATCAAGTTTTTACTTGCATGCTCATATTTTTTATTAAAGTCCATGTACTCATCATGTTTTTCCAGAAAATTTACCATCTGATCATGTCTTGAAGCCTCAAAATGCATTATGTTGGATTACATTTTTGTTCTTGAAAATGGGTTTGTAAATGGTGCTCAAATTGACTACCCTTGGGCTTTGATCTTTCAAATTGACTTTTGAAACTTGATATACTATGAGTTTAAAGTGTTTTTCCAGATTTTGGGCCCAAGAGGTTGAGTTTTGGGTTGTTGAATGCTTGGTTCGAACTTGGAAGACAAATCTGAAAAATTCCAGATTTTGCTTCCTCGCTCGAGCGAGCACCTTTGTCCAGGGCTCCGCTCGAGCGAGCATCGAGCGACCATCGCGCGTAAAATTTCAACATCCAGTATTTTTACTGTTTTATCAGACCGCTCGAGCGAAGCAAATCTCGCTCGAGCGAAGCCTTTGATTTTGGAAGCTCGCTCGAGCGAAGGAAGGCTCGCTCGAGCGAGACCCCTGTTTTCAGCAACTTTTGAAAAACATTTTCTAAGGCATTTTTACACCCCCATTCCATCCTAGGCATTTCTAGGCCATGATTAAGACTCCATACTAAGGTAAGGGGTTAGATACACACTTAGAATCATGAATGTGAGTTTTGTACAATTGGAGTGCATGTTTCAAAGTGTGTACCCGTAATGTGTTATGTAGGTCACGTGCCGCAAGCTGTTGACCCTTTGACTTCGTCTACCTGTAACAACGCCCACTGTGAGTAATAACTTTGTAAAGTTATGTTCAATGTTATGTATTTTCAGTATACTATGATACGAAATGATTGATTCTTTGAAAAGCGATGATATGTTGGAAATGAATGAATGAACGTCCAGTTTTCTGAAAAGTATTTGTGGCACCCTTAGTCCGGATGGCCCTCGCCCGGGGGTAACAATACCGTGGCCTACGGCCCTTGCCTGGGGGTAATAATACCATGGTTGCTTGCGCGCAAGGTATGGACCTTTACGGTTGTTGGTACCAACTTTGTTGTGGTCTTCGGACCTGCCTGTTGTGGTCTTCGGACCTACCTGTTGTGGTCTTAGGACCTGCCTGTTGTGGTCTTCGGACCTGCCTGATCTGATAGCTAATGGGTGTACCACATATGATCTTATGCAAAATCTGTATACGAATATGAAATTGAATATGAGTATGCATCTGAATCTATTTCTGATTGGAAATCTGTATATGCATAAGACTTTATTTCAGATAAGATTGTGTTCCTGATATAAACTCTGATTTCTAACTCTGTGATGGACATCATTCATTAAACCCTTTACTCTGTTATTATTCACTGGGCTCTCGCTCACAGTTTATTATATATATATGTAGGTGAGCCGGCACAAGACCCTGGCCAGAGTTGATGGCCCTCTGTCTCGTTTTGTTTTGGTCAAGCTACCTGTTGCGCCTCTCGAGGAGGTTCCGCTTGAAGCCCGATGTTTGGGCAGTTTTTCACTTCATGCTAGTTGTTGGTTGTATTTTGTAATGTCGGATCTTGGGAGTGTTTGATGTAAATAATTTGTACATATGGGTGGATCTGACTAGTATGATTATGCATATAAATAAGTTTTGAATTTTCTGTCCCATGTATGTCATCACAGCTCATAGGACCTTGTTTTATTTTACATTACTGCTTCCACAGCCCCTTAATATTTGTTAATCCGTTTGGAGGCCGTAGGTAATCCACGGATTACTGGCCGGTTACGTCGCTAAACCTATAGGGGCGGGTTTGGGTCGTGACAGCAGTCTAACAATTTCATCAATATAGAGTATAGCCAATTTGTCCGCATTATAAATTGTCTTGACAGGTAAGAAGTGTGCAGATTTAGTCAGTCTATCAACAATAACCCAAATAGAGTCCATACCTTTACTGGAGCGAGGCAATCCCACAATAAAATCCATGGTGATATGTTCCTATTTCCACTCCGGTATCGGTAAGGGCTGTAATAAGCCTGCGGGTCATTGGTGTTCAACCTTGACTTGTTGGCAATGAAGGCATTTTGATACAAAGTCAGCAATTTCTTTCTTCATACCTGGCCACCAGAAATTCAGCTTTAGGTCTTGGTACATTTTCGTATTCCCCGGATGGATAGAAAATTCCGAGTTGTGGCCCTCTTGCAGAACTCTTCTTTTAAGTTCAGTATCATTGGGTACACACAGTCTTCCTTGAAATTTCAGTACATTATTCTCAAACTTGAAACCCAGTCTCGGTTTAGACTCCCTTTCTTCGATGATCCTCTTCAAGAAGTCATCCTGTTGCTGTTTCTCTTTAACTTCCTCAATCAATGCCGGTTGAGCAGAAATAGCAGCCATTGTGCCACCTTGTTCTCTCAAAACGACTTCAATTTCAGATTTCTCAAGGTCACAAAGCAACTCTCTCCGACCGGTAAGCAAACAAGCTAAGTTCCCAATCGATTTCCGGCTCAGTGCATCGGCAACAGTGTTGGCTTTTCCCGGATGGTACAAAATCTGTAGATCATAATCTTTAATCAGTTCTAGCCATCTCCTCAGCCTCATATTCAGTTCTTTTTGTGTGAAGAAGTACTTCAGGCTCTTGTGGTTGGTATATACTTCACATGTTGCCCCATACAGATAGTGATGCCAGATTTTCAACGCAAATACCATCGCAGCAAGTTCCAGATCATGGGTCGGGTAGTTCTTTTCATGCGGTCTCAGTTGTCAGGAAGCATAAGCAATTACTCTCCCATTTTGCATTAAAACACATCCCAAACCCTTATGAGAAGCATCACTAAATATAGTATAACCATCCGTACCTGAAGGTAAGGTAAGAACAGGTGCAGTCACAAGTTGAGTTTTCAATTCTTGAAATGCTGATTCCCTTTGGTCAGTCCAGTCAAATGATGTCCCCTTCTGAGTTAACTAAGTCAACGGTAAGGCAATTTTGGAGAAATCTTTGACAAACCTTCTGTAATAGCCAGCCAAACCCAAAAAGCTTCGGACTTCTGTCATATTTGTTGGTCTAGGCCAGTTCACTACAGCTTCAATTTTCTACGGATCAACAGAAATCCCATCTTTACTAACAACATGCCCCAAAAACATAACATGATCAAGCCAAAATTCACATTTAGACAGTTTAGCATAAAGTTTCTGTTCTCTTAGGGTCTGTAGGGCAAGTCTCAGATGATGTTCATGTTCTTCTCTAGTCTTAGAATAAATCAGTATGTCATCAATGAATACCACAATAAAATCATCAAGGTATGGTTTAAAGATCCTGTTCATGAGGTCCATAAATGCAGCAGGTGCATTGGTAACTCCGAAAGGCATAACTAAAAATTTGTAATGTCCATATTTTGTTCGAAAAGCAGTTTTATCAATGTCTTCTGGTTTAACTTTCAGTTGGTGATATCCAAATCTGAGATCAATGTTAGAAAACACTTGAGCACCCTGTAACTGATCAAATAAGTCATCAATACGCGGTAATGGATATTTATTTTTCACAGTTACCTTGTTCAGTTCACGGTAACCAATGCATAGTCTCAGTGAGCTGTCTTTCTTTTTCACAAACAAGACAGGTGCGCCCTACGGTGAGGTACTAGGCCTGATAAACTTCTTGTCTAACAGTTCTTGTAGTTGCACTTTCAATTCTTTCAATTCAGTTGGAGCCATTCGGTAAGGAGCTTTCGATACAGGCTGTGTACCCGGAATCACATCAACGGTGAACTCAATCTCCCTGTCAATCAAATCCCCTGGCAGATCATCTGGAAATACATCTAGGAATTCTCTGACTATAGGAATACAGTTCACATCAGTTTAGTATTATCACCAGTAGGTACAGTCAATACAGAATACAGATATCCTTTACATCCCTTTCTAATCAATTTAACAGCTTTCACAGAAGAAATCAAATACGGGGGAGGTACTACTCCACTTCCATTAAATATAAATTCGGGTAAACCAGGTGGACGAAAAACAACTTGCTTTGTCACACAGTCAATGGTAGCATGATATTTTTGTAACCAGTCCATCCCTAATATTACATCAAAATGATCAATGTTCAATGGCAGTAAATCAATAAACAGATGCATATCCCCAACAATGATTTCACAAGCAGGGTACATATAAGCACATGTCATGGATCCCCCGACAGGTAATGATACAGCTAACAGATAGTTCATGGGTTCTAAGGATCTATTCAATTTTCGTGAAAAAGCATGCGATACGTATGAGTGTGTAGACCCCCGAATCGATCAGTACATATGCATTTTGAGTACAAATAGAGAGGATACCTGACACAACGGTCTCGGTATTTTGCACATCTCCCAGTACTAGGGCGAACACTCGGCCTTGCCTCATAGGCTCTTTCCCGATAGCTTTGGGGTTCGGTTTTGGTGCTACAGTTGATGCTGCGGCGCTGCCTGCAGCTTTACTATTGCCCGGAGCAGTGGAAGGGCAATCTTTTACCATGTGGCCCACCTTGCCACACCTGTAACAAGCACCAGAAATTTTATACAAACTCCCTTATGGTTCTTACCACATTCGGAACAGGGCGGAAAGGAACGGTTTCCTTGACTAGAAGTAGTCATTGACCTTGTATTTTGTTTTTTGTTCAATGGATTATGCTTGCCTTTCCTGAATTTAAAATTCTGTCTTTTACCACGCCATTCAGACGTCGGTGTTTCAGATTGTTTCACTGCTTCGATGTTCGACTCGGCCATCAATGCTCGGTCAAGAACACGTACATAGGTCGGTAGCTTTAAAACACTTATTCTGTCGAGTATTGCAACATTCAGGCCACCTTCAAATCTCATGGCCTTCTTATAGTCGGTGTCCACTATGTGTGGTGCATATCTAGCAAGCTCAGTAAATTTTGTCTCATATTCCGCCATTGACATGGTGCCTTGTTTCAGTTGTTCAAATTCAGTCACCTTTCTGTTCCTAACACACTGAGGAAAGTACTTTTCAAAGAAGGCTACTTTGAATTGAGCCCAAGTCATAACAGTGTTGTCATCACGGGTAAGCATCCACCACCTTCTTGCTTCCTCTTGCAAAGTAAAGGTAGCCAACAGCACTTTATGTGCCTCAGAACATGGAAACACTTCAAACAGTTTTTCAGTCTCCAAAACCCATGCTTCAGCTTTTAACGGTTCAAGGCCTCCCTGAAAGAATGGCGGTTTCAGCTTGCTGAACTTCTGGGTGAGAGCAATTATGTAATAACCCGACCCTCATATCTGTTTCTGGTATATTTTTGGTCTGTTATTCTGTGCATTTACTTGTTTTCTGTGAAATTTTAATTAAACAAAACTTATGAAAAGGGATTCATATCTGTGGCATTTTTATTAGTGTATTTGGAACCTCCCTATTTTATTTTGGGGTATTGATTGTGGTGGTAATATGATGGTAAGGTAAGATTGGACCAAAAACTTTAATTCGACTAATTCGCCTACGATCAGCTGTCACTCTTTTACCCTTTTTTTTTTCCACACTTGGAATTTGGATATGAGGTTAGAACCATTGGAAAGCTTATTTTCAGGGCTTCAATTTGGGCACAAGAACGACCTAAAACGGAGTCCAGATGGGAAAGTTATACTTGTTTGAAGTTTTGAAATCTGTGCTGGGAGCAGGTCCGCTCGAGCGGGAATAGGGACGCTCGAGCGGGAATAGCGGGTACAGCAGCTTAAAAACGGGAATTCTAGATCATTCTTGATATTTTCTTTTCCCCTCTTCTTTCCTCTCATTCTAGGTCCGAAACCCTAGCCCCCAAAACCTTGATTTCCTCTATTTTGATCAACAATCCACCATGGTTCTTGCATCAAGGATGGAGAAGGATTGAAGATCTACATTTTCAACCGATTGGAATTCGGGATTGCGAAGGATTCCTCTCAAAGCTTGTTTTTCTTGCTTGATTCTTGAGGTAGGGGTTCTAGTTTTCTTCAATACCTATATCAATAGATAGATTTGTGGTATTTTCATTTTATAAATGTAGTGTACAGTATGAGAATTTGGGGTTTTAGGATTTGAGATGTTGGGAGTTAAATTGATGGGTTAAAATGATGGATTGTGAACCCTAGATGTATAATCAATGGGAAACTTGGAATGAGAAGTAATGGGTTAAGAAGATTAAAATTTTATTTGAAATTTGTAGATTTCTTAGAAACCCTAGGTTGATTCTTGATGGTAATCAATGTTTTGGCCCAAATTAAAAGTAGAATCATGAAATTGGTAGGTTGAATTATATGTGTTCAAGTTTAATTGGAATTTGGTTATGTTTGAAAACTATGTTTAAAATTTGCGAATAAACTTTGTTAAATGCATTGTAAATCATGTTATAATAAAAGGGAAAATGGGGGAAAGGATTTGTTGATGATGTGGATGACATAAATTCGGTTATGGAATGTTGAAATGGAATTTAAGAATTCCTTTTGAAATATGTTGAATTATATTTAATGATGTTGAGTTGAATCATGTTGCCTATGTTGAATTGTGATGATTATGTGAGATGGTATTGACTATGTTGATATTGATTTTTGTGACCTAAAATGTGGAGTTTTAAAAAATGGGTTTAATCCCAAATCATTTTACTAAATATTTGTGGGCTTGCTTAGTTATTAAATCAAGAGAATGATTTAATGGGATTTCTTTATGGGGATAGGGAAATGTTTGGTTTTTGGTGAAAACACTAGAAATTTAAGGAGTTTTGGGGAACATGGAAATGTTCATTAAAAAAAAAAAAATCATTTCTTTCTTTGAATAGAAGATGAATGGGTGTAAATTCCATAATGTGTTTTGTAAGACTAGTAATCTTTTATATATATATTGAGTTGGAGAAATAGGTTTGAAAACTTCATGCTGCAAAATATTGTTTGCTCTGTTTTACGTGCTTAACCCTCTGGTATTTCTGGAATTTGTGTTTGATGCCCTTAAGATGCCTGTAAATTCATTCGAAGTAAAATAAAGCAGGAAATGAATTAAGAAAGAAAATGAATTAATGTATAAGTTGTGTACATGTGTAGGGCATAACCCGGGAAGGACAAGCACTCCGTTATAGCACTGTGAGTAATAGTACGAAGATGTACATTTTATTTATCATTGATGATTATTATCACTAACGCTCTGTTTCTTATAAGTGTTACACGAACATGTTACACGAACATTTATGATGATTGAAAGTCAATGTGAATGTTGAAAGATTGGCTTACATCGGTATGACTTTAAATGACTCTATTCTGTCAATGACGAATGATAATTCTCTATTATCTATAAGCAAACTGCGTGATTTCTTAAGGAATAAATGGAATTATGTTCATCTTTAAACCAAGTATCTGTATGAAACTGAGATTATTCCGTTGTGTTACATATGGACTCGAGGTCGTTAAGAACCTATGACATGCATGCAAATGTTTAACATTATTATGAGACTCACGTTAGAATGTGGGTTATTCTGTCCTTATTAAGCATATGGCAATGATATATGTGGCCTCACTTAATAATTGTTACTGTTATTATTATTTAGTTATACGCAAGACATCTGTATTAATTTGTAGTCACGCCATGGGAAACTTATGTGCATTATTACATAATGGTGTTCTAAGGAAACTGAAGTTATTTCTATTACTGTTCCAGTTGTGCTATGCTATGACAGGATATTAACTTCTGTTTGACTTAATGTATGTTTGGTGACATAATGTCTGTTAATAACATTCTGTTTTCGTCAGTTACGATATTAGCATATGCAATGATTGGAACTCAATGAAAATGAAATGTTGAAAAGATATACGTACATATTTGTACGTTCTGTTATTATTGGGCCTAAGGCCGTTCTGTTATTATTGGGCCTGAGACCGTTCTGTTATTATTGGGCCTGAGGCCGTTCTATTATTATTGGGCCTGAGGCCGTTCTGTTATTTCTGGGCTGATAAGCCGTTCTGTTATTTCTGGGCCTATGGCCGTTCTGTATCTTTTGTACCTACTGGGCTTAAAGCCACTCTGTTAAGAAAACTGGACCCATGACTGTTTTGAAAATAATTACAGAATGTAGTTACTCATATGCTTCTGCAGTTACATACTTTATTATTCCAGTTGAACATTACATTATTTATGTACTATTATTCACTGAGTTTCGCTCATTCTATATTTTGTCTGCTTCTGTAGGTAATCAACTCGGAGTCCAGTCCTGACCCTTAAGGCTCGTCTCTTTTGTCAACTTCTGTGTGTCCAGGCACTAACTGAAGCCCGTGCATTTTGTAAAGTGTTACTAGATTATTGGTTTATGCTTTGATTGTCTTTCATTAATATTTTCGTTATACGCCCGATTGTGGGTCTAAGTATGAATGTATATGTGTGTAACCGAAGTTCGGGTGTATGTTTCTATATATATTGTGTACCTAATGCAATGTGTGCGGTCCTGGCATGGTAGTGGTAGCTCAATGGATGATGTTTTTTGTCATTTTATATCGATAATACTTCCGCTCAGGCCCCATATGTTATATATAGCAGGTTAAGTGTCCGTTTATGAATAGGTCATGCCCAAAACTTTTAGGGGCGAGTTTGGGGTGTGACAAATTATGTCCCCATCATTAACATTGACATTCTATACATTCACATTCTGTTCCGGTACAGCCAGAGGAGGAGGTAGGGGCTGTTGGTTCTGTTGTTGCTCTAATCTTGCAGTTATCAGTTCTATCATTCTTTCCATTCTTGCCATTCTCGCCTCAGTGGATGAGGACTTAGATTCATTTGCATTATCCATTTCACTATAAGCAGTTATAGCAATTATAAACATAAGCAGTTGCATACTTAACAGTTTATCACATTAGCACATATTCAGTCATGCCATAACCACACACTTATCATGCTCATGTAATGCCCTAATCGCTTTTCTAGGACATCCTATAGCTCATTTGGACACGTGTGTGCGGTATAACTCGTGGTCAAGTATCGCTCTGATACCACTCTGTCACGACCTAAACTCGCCCCTATGGGTTTAGCACAGTAAACCAGTAATCCTAGATTACCGAAGGCCTACTTAACAGTAATACAGTAAAATAGAGTACAGGGGCTTGGCGGAAGCCAATACAGTAAATAAACAATATCCAATGAGCTGTGACAGTTTGTATGCAAAAAGATTTTTCATGCATATAAACATTCAGTACAGAACAGTTATGCACAATATTTAGAATCATTTAGTACAGGGACTTAATCCCTGTTAACAGTACAGTATGGTGCTGTCAGTCTATACAGTATTACAAAACAGTACAGAGACAAACGGGGGAAATAAAACACCCCTAAGCCATAGCTTGGCAGGCTCGGAACCTCGCAGTGAGGCACATTGGTTGGCTTGACAAAACTGGAGTTTACCCTGACGTTTCTAGCATTGGTCCGGTGCCTGCACACCTACATATATATATATGAGCAGTGAGCTAAAGCCCAGTGAATAACATAATGCGTAAAGGGGTTTAGAATGAATGTCCTTACAGTAATGAAAAAAGTTCATTAAATCAGTATATCAGTTGTTCAATACAGTAATCAGTCTTATGTGGTACATCCATTAGCATAATAGTAAGCAGTAGGTCTTAAAAGACCGAATAGTAAATGATGGCCATCAATCAGTAAACAGTAGTGACAGAGATTTCTGTAATAGTAACATTAAACAGTAGGTGCTAAGGATGCCACAGTACAGTTCAGAATATAGGATATACATTTATTCAGTAAACAATATCAGTTCAGTAAACAGTTCAGTTCAGTATTCAGAAGATAATCATTTTGAACATATCTTTACACAATTGTTACTCACAGAGTTCTGGGCTACAGTAAGCTAGAGCGTCTCCTCGGAATGCCAACCCTATATAGTTAACAGATTGAATACATACTAAGTTCCACAGTTGGGAAAAATAATAACTTAATCCCTAAATTGCCTTGGTGTGGTTCTACATCTATATCCTCATTAAGATGTCTTAAACATGCCCTAGGAATGCCTAGGATGGAATGAGGATGCAAAGATACACTTTTGAACACTTTACAAAATTTTCAGAAAACAGGGGTCTCGCTCGAGCGTGGTTTTCTACGCTCGAGCGGACATGCAGACAAAGGAGCTACGCTCGAGCGTGGACTTCCTCGCTCGAGCGGATTGTATGCTACAGTAAAAATACTGGATGCTCAAAATTCACGCTCGATGAACGCTCGACCCTCGCTCGAGCGTGAGACACAAGTCCTCGCTCGAGCGTGGATTCTCTCGCTCGAGCGGACTGTGAACTCATGCAAAGTACTGGATGCACGCATTTCACGCTCGAGCGTCACTTTTCTTGCTCGAGCGGAAGGCAGGATCACAGAGTGTACGCCCGAGTATGGACTTCCTCGCTCGAGTGTAGGTCCAAAATCTGGAAATCCCAGATTTGAACCTCAAGCTCAAAATCAAGTTCAAATGCATTAAAATCGATCCTCTTAGGCCAAAAACCTGGAAAACACTTGTAAACACATGATATTATATATTTCAAAGATCTATTTGAGAAATCAAGGCCCAAGGGTGTTTCAATTAAACTCAATTTCAAACAATTTTCATGGACAATCTTCAAACATGACATGCATGAGTTGGGTTCAATTCAAAGCTTCAATGTTAGCTCAAGTGAGCCAATTCCTTCCAAAACATGATGAAATCATGGCCTATTCTCAAAACATGGACATGCATGTGACAAGTTTATGAAGAACAAGCTAAAAAATGCAAGAGTATGCCATGCATGCAAAGATTAAGCCTCTAATGCAACAATTTAACCAAATTTAGGCTCACTTCTTCAAATTAGCATGAAACATGCAAGAATCAACTTAAAGACATCAATGAGAGGTTGAATTTTCTTACCTAAGTCTTCAATCACAAGACTAGAAGCTTAATTAGACAATGCTCTTACAATTCTTCAAATCTACAAGCTAATTCAAAAGAAGGAATTCAAATCTCTCTTAATTCTCTCTCCCTCTCTCTCTCTCTCTCTCTCTCTCTCTCTTTCGGTGGAAACAAGGAATGAGTTGAGGAAACATTTGTTTGAGTGTAATATCATGGTCTCAAAAGTGTGTAGATAGTGGCCACTAAGTGGCCTAATTGTAAATAAGCTCAATTCATGTAATTTACCAACATTTACTTTAATTTAATCATACCTAATCAGTTTTTAGATAATTACACCATAAAATCACATAAATTCTACTGATCACGAAACACTAATCAATTTCTGGTTCAGCCGCCGATAAGGCCTTCAATTAACAGTTAAAAAAAAAAATACAAACAGATAATCAAATAATCAAACAGATAGAATACAAAATAACATATATATACTCAGTAAATTCAGTTCCAGTTTTCAGTCAGTCAGTTCAGTATTTCAGTTGATTCCTTACTTATCATAATCAGTCTCAGTTTAACAGTAATCGGCGGTTATTCGGTAAACAGTGGTGAGGGTTATTAAACTACCCTACTCGCCACCACCACCACCACCTACCTGCCACCGCCACCCACCTGCTACCACCACTACCACCCACCACCCATTCGCTACCACCCACCACCTGCCACCGTCACCCACCCACTTACCACCACCACCATCACCACCCACCACCACCCGCCATCTGCCACCCACCTGCCACCGCTACCACCACCACCACCCACATACCACCACCACCACCACCCACTCACTACCACCCACTACCCGCCACTGTCACCCGCTACCATCCGCCACCACCCATCACCACCCACCATCCGCCACCCACCTGCCACCACCACCCGCCGCCACTACCACCCACTCGCTACCACCTACCACCCACCGTCTTCACCCACCCACCCACCCACCCACCACCACCACCACCACCCGCCACCACCACCCACTCGCCACCCACCACCATCTGCCACCTACCTGTCACCACCACCCGCCACCACCACCCACTCGCTACCACCCACCACCCGCCACCGTCACCCATCCACCCACCACCACCACCCCCCACCACCCACTACCCACCGTCACCACTTTCCACCACCGTCTTTCCGCCGCCACTTGCCACCACTTGCCATTTCTCACTCTTTTTTATATTTTTAAATTTTTTTAAACATTTTGTCAATTACCAAACGCGCTTGTAGTTTATGTTTTTCTAAAAATAAACAAAAACCAATTTATAAAATTTTTGTAAATATAAACTGAAAACCATGGTTTTAAAAATCGGACCGGACCGACCGGTTCAACCGGTTGAATTGCCGACCGGTTGGGGTTCCGGTCCGGATACACCCCTTGAACCGGCCATAGTGGAAAACCGGCCTATTTTGAAAGAACCGGAAAAACCGGCGATCGAACCGCCGAACTGGTCGACCCGATTCCGGTTCATCGAGTTGATGAAACGAATTTTTTGTTTTTTTAAATATTTTTTTTTATTCTTTCTTTCTTTTCTTTCTTTCTTATTATATATATAATATAAGAATATAAGAAAATTTTAATTTGAAACTCTTTTTCAAGGGTCTCCTCTTGTGAGGAATCTCATTAAGAGCTTGATGAAATTATTGTGAAAGTCTTGACTCATTTATAAGAAAAAAATTCTTTCAAAAACATTCAAGAAATCCATGTGGGATTCAATCAAATGTATTGGAGGGAATATTGAAATTTTCATATCCCTCCAAAATTTTTGTTCTCCTTTCAATCAAACTATTTGAATTAAAATTATATGGAGGGAATATTAAATATTTGATTTTATCTTCCAAAATTGAAATTAATAATATTTTAAAATATATTATTATATTTTTCAAAAAAAAAAATATTAGGACAAATATTTAAGATAATTTAATATTTTTAATTTATAATTTTATTACTTATATTTTTATTTAAATATAATTTTAATATATTTATTATGTCACGGTTCGATTCCGGTTCAACCCGACGGTTGAACCGGTGACTCGTCCACCCGATCCTTTTTTCGGTTCGCTCACTGGTCCGATTTTTAAAACATTGCTGAAAACGTAAACGTTATCTAACAGACCCTAAGCAATGTTGGAGATTACTCACAAATCCTAACTCTTAAAAAAATTTAGGATCATTTTTTTTTATTGTCTTAAAAAAATTGTTCAAACTATCAAAATATACTAACAAAGTGTGTACACTACATAACAAACACCTAACCAATGCGTAGAAAGAACTGAGCAGCAAGGATTTTTTATTTTTTATTTTTAAAATGAATAGATTAATGTAAGAAAGGTGGAAATAAAGAGACCAAACTTTCAAGGCTTTGTTAATTGTCTTTGCTACCAATGTTGCAATTGATCTTCATGATGTTCAGATAAAGTAACAAACTGATAAATAAAAGAACACAATAGAAGAAGATAAAACCATGTACTTTCCTGCACAAGAGAAGGCAATACCTACCTTTACAGAATTCCATCCCTCAGTAACTTAGCTTTAACCCTAAAAACCTGAACAATATGATAATTTCTTGATTCTAAATCAAATTATGTAAAAAAGGCTTTTCAATTCCATTTTTTTTTTAAAAAACATATCTTTTCCATTCAATCATAGACCAATTAGAACCAGTCATCCAACAAAGATCATACATTATAGAATTCTGAATTTAAGTTTTATAATAATCTGACAATAAAAGATATTACAACTTAAAAAGTTCGATAACAAGCACCTACCGCATAGCCATGTTGTCTGAATATGCGAAAGTGTAGTGCAATGGTGAACAAATCATAGTCATTGTCTTCAAAATTAGCAAACAATTGCTCCAATTGCTCAATTAGTCCTCCTTTTTAAGGTGTCTTAACTTAAGGGAGAAGAATGAGAAGAGAGCTGGATCGGGGGGGTTGGAACCCAGTCATTCGCAGGAGAAGCGCGGGTAATCACAGTGGTCAGTCATGGGAAGGAGTCCTGATCACAGTTTTTGTGGATAACATCCCTGAATCAATGGACCCTCAAGGCTTGCTCAACCTTTTTCGGAAGTTTGGTCTGGTAAAAGACGTGTTCATCCCGGGGAAGAGGAGAAAAGTAACAAATTCCAGGTTTGGGTTCGTTAGATACGACTGTGAGGTGGCTGCTAAGGTGGCGATTCAAAAGGTAGACGGCTTGTGGTGTGGAAACAAGGTATTGAGGGTCAAGAGTGCTGAATATCAAAAGCCTATGTCAGTAGGGAAACAGAAGCCTGGGGGGCAGACCAGAGAAGATGAAGGTCGAGCAGTAAATCGATGGGTGCAATCAAAGAAGTGGAATAGAATGGGAGTCCATAAATCCTATGCAGAGGCAGTACGGAATGATGAAGTAAGGGTTAAGGATAGGGTGGTGTTAAAAGCTGTTGAGGAAGGGAATGGGTGGGGGAGTAAAAGCCTGCTAATTCAGTTGAATAGCTTCTTAGTATTCGAGGCTTTTACAGAGGAAATGAGAAACAGAGGAATGAAGGATGTTATTGCTAGAGAGGGGGGAGGCAAACTAGTTATGCTAACTTTCCCCACAGATCAGCAAAAGCAGGAAGGAATGGAAGAGTTGAAGGGGTGGGGCAAGAAGTGGTGCGAATCAATCACTGAGTGGGACAAAGGCCAGTTCTTAGAGCAAGAGAGGTGCGTTTGGCTGCACTGTTTTGGCATTCCCATTAACTTATGGAGCAACACTACAGTCCGAAGCATAGGTAGTATCAGGGGAACGGTTGTTCAGTATGAAGAGGACTTCATTAACCCTCCTACGGTACTTCAGACTAGAGTGAGAGTGGTTACGAGATGCATGGAGTGGATTAACACTACTATTTTTTTGCAGTTCAATCGAAGTCATATCCCAGTGAGAGTCTGTGAGGAGTTGCCTAAATGCTTACTTCAAAGCTCTTCCGATAGCAGTGGTAGAGATCAAGTTTGGCTACACTCCAATGGTGAAGATGAGGTAGACCAGGTGGTTGGTAATGGTGGAACATGCAAGGGAGCAAAGGTAGCGTCTGGGGGAAGGAAGGGGAGGGCGAGTGCTGAGCTGGAAGCGACTTCTCGGGTTGTGGAGTCAGTAATGGGCTGCTCAAAGCTGCAAAGCAGGGATAATAATGGGGAGCATGCAAATGGAGTTGTGGCAGGAAGGTGTATGGGCAAAGACAGTGGAGGTGCATGTACCAAGGTAGTCATCCCACACTCGGCAAGCACGAGTGGAGTTCGAAGCAGAGAAGAGGTTATGTGCAGCACGGGTTTACTAAGGGAGTTGAGTGGGCTAGCAAAGGCAAGGCCCAGCATAAATTTAGAAGTTTTACTAGAAGGAGTGCAGAAGGGGACTAAGCCCAATGGATTGCATCAGGAGTTGGGTTCAGATTTAAGTGAAAGTTTGGCCCAGCTTTCAAGTAGATCAGATGAGGCCCAAACAATTAAAACAAATCACAGAAAAAGGGTTCTTCGGACAGCAGTAGGGAGTCTTCTACAGGATGGAGAAGTTCAGAGGAGGGGAAAGGCTTGGAAAAAAGGCTCAGACCGAAGGAGAGGTGTTTTTGGTAGGATGGGCTTTCAACGAGGCGCTATCCTCAGAGCTTCGGTGGAAGCAGCAGCTCCCCAAATGGTTTCTAACTCCCAGAGCACAGCAGCGAACAAAAGGAAGGAGCTGGTTGAAGAGGCTTGGGCAACTGTGAGAGTAGGCACCAAGCTGGGTTTGGACTACCAAGGCAAAGAGGAAGAGGTAGTGAGCAGAATTGTGGAGCTAGAAGAGAAGGATATGAACAGAATTGGAGGAGGAGGTAGGGCAACTGAAGCTTAGCTGGTTGTCCGGAGGTGTATTGGAGTCACTTGTGTGTTTAATGAAGATTTTATCTTGGAATGTGAGAGGGTTGGGTAGACCAGAAAAGAGAGGTAAGATAAAGAGATTGGTGAGGGAGAGAGGGATTGATATGCTCCTTCTGCAGGAGACTAAGAGAAGAATTATGGAGGATCATTTTGTGAAATCCATTTGGCCCTATGAAGAAATGGAATATATGGTGGTGGACTCTGTGGGAAGTGCTGGAGGCCTACTGTCTATATGGAGGCCACAAATATTCGAGCTTAAGAGCTGCTGCAGCGGGAAAAATTTTATAATTTTGTCAGGTATTTCTAATCCTTCTTTTCAGTGCACCGTAGTAAATATCTATGCTCCTAATGAGGTTCTTGGGAGGAGGCAGTTATGGGAATCTCTTGTGGGTGTTCATCCACATTTTCCAAATCCGTGGTGTGTGGGTGGGGATTTTAATGAAATTAGATTTATGGGTGAAAGGAAGGGTTGCTTATCCAGAGATAGGGGGATGAAAGACTTCAATGAATTTGTGGAAAAGTTGGAACTAACTGATATGCCTCTGTTGGGTAGGCAGTACACTTGGTGCAATGCTTTGGATGGAAACAGGTGGAGTAGGATCGATAGATTTCTGTTAGATGTGAAGTGGATGGAAAAATTTTCATTTAAGCAGTGGGGTCTTCCAAGGTCTATCTCAGATCATTGCCCCATTCTGTTGAAGGAAGATGAAAGGGATTGGGGACCAAAGCCTTTTAAATTTATCAATGCCTGGCTATCTCATCCATCCTTCATGTTAGAGGTAAAGAAGAGGTGGGAGGAAGATGAAGTTCAAGGGTGGGCAGGGTTTAGAGTGATGAGAAAACTGAACCTGCTTAGGGGCCACTTAAGGGTATGGAATAAGGTTGTGTTTGGAAATATTGACACTCAGTTACAGAAGGCAGAGGAGGAGCTTCATGAATGGGATTTGAAGGCAGAGTCTAGATCCCTAGACGAAGCGGAACTGATGAGAAGAAGAGAAGTTAGGAGCCAGGTGTGGCAGCTGGGTAGGAGCAAGGAGAGGTTATGGCATCAAAAGTCTAGGCAGCTGTGGGCTCAGTCTGGTGATAAAAACACTAGGTATTTTCACATTATGGCTAGCAGAAGACAGAGGAAGAATTTGCTTGACTCTGTTGCAGTGGAGGGTAGGAGAGTGGAGGATCCAGTTCAGGTCAAACAGCAAGTGGTTAGGCATTTCAGTCAGCTATTCTCTGAGGATTGGAGGCTTAGGCCAAAACTTCTTGGCCCTTTTGCTAGTATTAGCCATGCAGATGTTGGTATTTTGGAAGCAGCTTTCTCAGAAGATGAGGTATGGGAAGCAGTGAAGGATTGTGACGGGAACAAAGCCCCAGGCCCAGATGGTTTTAACCTTAATTGCATTAATAGGTGTTGGTCAATCCTGAAAGGGGAGATAATTAGTATGGTGTATGAATTCCACCAGTATGGTAAGCTATTGAGGGGGGTTAATAGCTCTTTCATAGTTCTTATCCCTAAGAAGGAAAATCCCATAGGCTTGGGGGACTATAGACCCATTAGTTTGGTGAGTTCGGTCTATAAAATTTTGGCAAAAGTACTTTCAAGGAGACTCAGGAGAGTGTTGCCAGCAGTGATCAACGAGGTTCAGTCTGCTTTTGTGAGTGGCAGGCAAATTTTAGATGGTGTGCTAATAGCAAATGAAGTTATAGATGCATGGAAAAGATCGAAAAGTAAAGGTATTATCCTAAAACTAGACTTTGAAAAAGCTTATGACTCACTCAATTGGGAGTTTTTGTGGCTGATGATGAAAAATCTGGGCTTCGGTAAGAAATGGATAGTATGGATGAGGGGTTGCATTACTTCAGCTAGGGTTTCAGTGTTGGTTAATGGCTCTCCTACAGAGGAATTCCAGCCTCAAAAGGGGCTAAGGCAGGGCGATCCCCTATCCCCTTTTTTGTTCATTATTGCAGCGGAAGCTCTTAACCTGTTACTAGTTAGGGCAGTAGAAATGGGCTTGTTTAGAGGTGCATCAGTGGGAGGTAATGATTTGCGCATTTCGCACCTACAGTTTGCAGATGATACTATAGTGTTTTGTGAGGGTGATCTTGAGGAGGTTCTAAATATTTAAAGGGTGTTGAGGTGTTTTGAGGTCATGTCGGGATTAAAAATAAATTATCATAAAAGTGCAGTAAGTGGAGTGGGTTTCCAAGAAGATGAAATTCTGGGTCTAGCTCAGAGTCTGAATTGCCAAGCCAAGAACTTACCTTTCAACTTTCTAGGGTTGCCCCTAGGAGCTAACCCAAAGAGGAAGAGTACTTGGAACCCAATACTGGATAAGGTGAGCAAGAGGTTGTCCTCTTGGAAGAGTAAGCTGCTGTCTTTTGCTGGGCGTTTGACTTTAATTAAATCGGTTCTATCCAACTTGCCTACTTACTTTCTATCTATTTTCAAGATGCCTAAAGGGGTTGCTAAGGCTTTAGAGAAAATTCAATCAACTTTCTTGTGGGGAGGAACCAAGGAAGGGAGGTGCGTTCACTTGGTTAATTGGGGTGAGGTTACTAAGAATAAAAGTCAAGGGGGCTTGGGTGTGAGAGATTTGGGTGAGGTGAACGATTGTTTGTTGTTAAAATGGTGGTGGAGATTTGGTGCAGAGGATAATGCCTTGTGGAAATCAGTTGTATGCTCAAAGTATGGGCGTCACGGAGGGGATTGGGCACCAACTTTGTCCAGCACAGATGGGGCGTCTACTGTGTGGAAGGATATTGCGCAGCTCAATCTGAAAAACCAGTCTTTGGGTGAGTTTTATTCCCAGAACTTTAAGCTCTCAGTGGGAAACGGGAGAAGGATTCAATTTTGGTTGGATGCTTGGCTCAATGGCAGAAGTCTGAATGAGGAGTATCCTAGACTGTTCAGTATATCAATTGAGAAGGAAGGATCATTACAGCAAATTAGTGCTAATAAGAGTCACGGGGTATGGCAGCTCCAGTTCAGAAGGAGACTGTTCGCATGGGAGGAAGAGGAGCTGCAGAGGCTGACGGCATCCCTGACTCTGCTCCTGATCTCAGAATGGAATTTGCAGACTCTTGTTCTTGGCTTGCATCAACATCTGGTAAGTTCTCAATATCCTCGGTGTGGAGCTGGTGGGGTGCAAATAAAGGTCCTGATATGAGAGTGCCAGCTGGGGTGTGGGTAAGCATGGCACCTCCCAAGATGCAGTTTCTATGTTGGCTTGCTTGGAGAGGTCGCATTAAGACTTCATCCTACCTTCAAAGGATTGGGGTTCTCCCTCCCAGTATAGAGAATCAGTGTGTTTTTTGTCAATCCGTGGAGGAGTCCTTGGAGCATGTTCTGATGTTATGCCCTCAGGTTTGGAAGTGCTGGGCAGCCATGGCTAGTTGGTGGGATCAGCTTTGGGTCATCCCCGGTTCTATTGAGGGTCTGCTCCAATGGTGGTCAGGGGGTAAAGCAAAGTCTTGGGTTGATAAAGCTTGGCAGGCCATTCCAGCACTATTGATGTGGTCGGTTTGGAAGTTAAGAAACGAATACAGATTCAAGGGGGTTAATCCAGATTTTGAGGGGCTAAGTGAGAGGATGAAAGTGCAGATTGCTCTGTGGGTGAAGTGGTCCTTCAAGGTTGATTACTCATTCCATGATCTTGTCTCAAACTTACACCAGATTAGGCAGTGCGTTAATAAGTAGGTCTGCAGTCTCCCAGTTATGAAGTTGATCTGTTGGTTATGGCTAGTATGGTAATCTGCCTTGCCTCTGTGTCATCAGCTTTCTATTTCATGGTTTGGAGTAAGACCTGCTGCTGTTCTGCTTCTGCTGTGGCCTGGATGTTCTGTGGTTGGAGGGTTGGGAAGGCTACTGATCTGCCTCTATTGGTTTTGTTGCGAAGGTTATTGGTCTGTCTCTGCCTTCAACAGAAGTGTTTGCCATGTTGAGTTTTTGAGGCAGTGTCATCTCTGTGATTGGTGGAAGCCCTTTCACTCCATGCTTTGCTAATGTGAAGCCTGAGTCTACGGGCTAAGGCCTTGCTTTTGGGCTGATTATTGGTGGATCTTCAGCATCTGCGCTGTGAGGCTGTGTTGGTTGAGGCTGGGGAGCTGTTTTGATTCTTCATCTCCAGATCTGGCAGAGCTCATGGCCGTTGATAGTTGATTGAATGGTGATAGGTGTTAGAAGGGCAGAGCTTTAACTTTTTTCTTTGTTTTTCTGTCTCGCTTGTTCAATGTGTGCTAGCAAATGATTTGGTGTGCGTTTAGGTGCCAACCTAGTTGAGACCCAAATGTTCCACTGTGATGCTTTTTGCACCCTCATTTTTTATTGATGTAATTATAATTCTCGTTATGTTATCATCAATAAAGTTTCTCTTTTGCCGATCAAAAAAAAAAAAAAACAAGCACCTACCGCAATTTGAGAGGGCAAAATATTCATTGTCTTAACACTGAGAAACTGATTCATAAGAAATAAATATGACAAAGTTCTACAATAAGAGACTCAAAACAAAACATATATGTTCCAACATGTTAGACATATTCAAACGGGGGATAGACTTTCAACGAATTGATAAGTACGAGTATAATGATATTGGTTAAAATACAATCCGCGAAAGTTACCTTTGGGAAAATCATCACGAAGCACCTTCAATGTCTTGCACTTGAGATTATAATAAATAACTTTGGGAAAATCATCACGAAGCACCTTCAATGTCTTGCACTTGAGATTATAATAAATAACTTTGCCCGCAGTAGCTAACACCAGTCCAAGCTCATTTTTATTTACTCCCTTCACAACGCATAGCACATGAAATTTGTAGTCCTTGCTTGTGTTATTTATCTCAGGGAAGACAGAAATTAAGGGTCTCAGATTGACACGGCACTTCACAATCCAACCAAAGGAGTCCCTTTCCATCTGAAGGATTCTGAATCCCATAGCAGAGCGCAATCGCATCTGAATAAGAATCAAATGACCATCACATTCTCCAAAATATCTAGCCTTGTCTACAGAAAGAATTTTAGGAGCAATAGGATTTTGAATTCGTATAAGCTCCTCTGAACCAACATCGAATCGAATGTGATGGTCATTACTTAACCAGTGGATTGCTCCATTCCAAAAGACCCCTTCGAGACGCTTAACAGGTAGTGCATCGACAGTAATATGCCTCCAATACGTACTCTCCGAAGAGTAGATATCTAATTGATAAGAAGGGGGAGTGTAATTATACAAAACAACTTTGTAATGAGGTGATTGTGAAGGATCAAAAGCCAAGTAAGCAGGTGGTTGACTATCACCATGTTCAGGAAGTCGAGTGAATTCCTGGGTGGTAAGATTACAAACAACGTAACGTGTTGTCTTGCGATTGTTAATAAAGCAATCAATGTCGCACAAGATTAATCCATTGCAAGAGCTTACAATCCTAACTCTTCTACAATCGATGAAGTAGGGTGTGGGGAGGCTTGATTGGCCGAGAAGAGAGACAGACTTAACTTCTTCATTTCTATACCAATAATGGTGGTAGAAGAATAAGCCAGAGACGGAGCGATTGCAATTTCGGCGAGCGTGCTTGGAGCTAAACTGAGAATCGGAGATGAGATCGAGCCAATTCTTCGAGACAGACATGAATCTGAGTAGGGATTTGGGAGGAAGACGTAAGAGGATCTCTGAAAGGAGATCAACGTTGCTAGCAATGACTTCCGATGAAGCTGGTGAGGTTTCTGATGAAAAAGAATCGGTGATCAATTTTTCTGAAGCTGGTGAAGCTTCCGATGAAGTAGAATCCGTGATCAACTTTAACCTTTTTCTGAAGGATATTCTGTTCTCCATTGTTGCCGTTGCGCAGAGATTGTGAATAACAGGGCCTTTAGGGTTTGCAAGGAAGGGGTTAATCCTACAATAAATGTCAATATTTACAAAATCTTGAGAAATAAATTCACCTCTTAAATCCAAATTTCAACTTAGAAATAATTTGCCAACCGTGAGCTTGCAATGGCCTCGTTTGTTTTTGTTTTGAAATGCTATTTCAAAAATAATTTTTGAAGAGAGTTTAAAAAATTTAAAAATTTGTTTGGTCGTATATTTTGAAAATAATTTTAAAATTTTAAAGTTTAGAATGATTTGATATTTTTTTATTATTGAAGAGATGCGTGTGGAGGAAAAAAATGATTGATTGTTATATAATGGAGAGAAAAGTGATTTTGAATTTTTTTTTTTTTTTTTCTAAAACTTTTAACCAGACATTTTTTAGAATTATTTCTCCCAAAACATATTTGGAAAGACAAACCAAATATGCCATATAAATTTTGTTTCCTAAAGTCTTTAATCTAAAAATTAGATCATTTTATAATATTATTATTTTATTATATTTGTTTCTAAAAAAATAAATGATAAATATGTTATTAAAAATCAACATTCAGGAGAGCTCATGCATGTAACTATAACAACATAAAGGCTTTGGGAAGAATATTGGGTTAAAATAGTCTATTAAAAGATAAAATAAATTAAAATAATTAATAAGATAAAATATCACATTTAATTCATAATAATTTCACTTTTTCTCTCACAATCATTAAATCAATTACACAAAAAACTAACAAACTTTCCAAATACAACTTTTTAGTCAAATTAAAATAATTCAAAAGTCAAATAACCAACTAAAATAATTAACTTCTCAAACAAGGTCAAACTAAGATAATATATACAACCTAATATTTTTCTTTAAATTATAATTACAAGATATTATTGCCATTAGTTATTTCATGATTTTGGTAATTTACTTTGAACAAAACAAGCAACATCTATGTCATTTCAAAGGAAGAAAAAAACACAAGAATGGCATGATTTTGGAAAACATCGCTAAATGTTGTATAATAACATTAGCCGATAATTGAGATGTCATTAATATATGTTAAAATTTACAATATTTTAAAAATGCCGGCTAAATTATTTAATGACGCTTTATAAACATAAGTAAACAATGACCGCAAACGTTGTTTTAGCTTTTAATGGCGTTTTTAGGATCTATTTCGGTGTTTTTCACGTATCACTAATTTCAAAAATTTCAACAATGCATGGGTTTTATCTCGATAGGTTGAATCATTAATTTTTACCATTATAGATTATCTATTAAATAAATAATATTAATATGGAATCACATTTCAATGTATTTGCCTTTAAAAAAAATATAATTAAACAAATTTTTTAAAAAATAGACCATTTATGTTTATTTTTATTTTATAAATAAGACCATAAAATTATAAAACTATATTATCTTATGAATTTGATAAATTACACCGGCACCCGTCAATTCCTTTGAAATTACAATATCACCCCATGTATTCTCTCAAATATCACTCATTTCTTTACTTTGAAATTTTTTTTTTAACAACTGCCCCATTTGGGGTGTTGGTTTTCTGGCTAAAATAGTCAAAAAGTCAAAACACCCAATTATATCATTCTTTTTTTTAAAAAATATTTTTTGGGTATATTTTTATAAAAAATAAAAAAGACAACTAAAATAACCACTTCTCAAACACTCCTTAGTCAAACTGTTAGTCATCCATCCATTGATTAATAGAAAAGCATAACAATATATATATATATTAATAATGCATAAATTATCAAATTTACTCCTATCATTTATCTCTCCATTCCTTTAATAGTTCTAACATATCTCTTTATTTATTTGTTTATTTAATTATTTATTTTTTCAAGCAATCCTACTCCATCATCCATCATCACTACCACAACTCCAAATGTGTGCTTATGAGTTGTCCTACCAACTCCAACACATAATGGCTTCAGCCCATAAATAACTAGTAAAATAGAATAATTATAATTTTTATCTTTTTGTGGAAGTGGAAATATTTTTTTTAAATTTCAAAAATATTTTTTTAGCAATTATTTTTGTCAACACAGTGCAACAACTCAATTTCATGAGAGATTACACTTACTACATTGTTGTCTCAATTTCATCAGAGACAACACGCATGTCGACATTGAAAAGAGTGAATGTGGAGAAGAAATTGACATTCTAACACTGTAACTGTGCTAATATTTAGCAATAGCATGCCAATATAGCAATTGTGCATTCGAGATGCTCTTAAGCATTCATGAGACTTTAATGTATAGAACTTAGAATCATTGGGAATCCATATAACTTCCTGTGCTTAATTTATTGTCATGGAAGGCCAAATCTTCCTTTCTATTTCTCAGCAGTCAAAAAAGACCACCCAATATGTGATTGTTTGATACATTTCAATAAAAGAAATGAGATATATGTTTACACTTTCTGTTTGGAGCTTGTTGAGACAGACCATTGAAATTTATATCTATTCAAAAAATTTCTTACCAATTATTCACTGGAATTGTGCTATGTTGTCAATTAAAGAGCCTAAGAGGGTTCTTGATAAGGAAAATGCTACAGGCCTGAAATTTTTTACCAAACAAATGACTAAATGTCTCACATAGGTGTGGGCTTCTATGTGAGACATTTAGTCATTTGTTTGGTAGCCCCACACCCATGTGAAACATTTGGTCATTTGTTGGATAGAAAATTTGGTATCCCTAACATTACCCTCTTAATAATGGCATAAAGAGCCTAGGATTTTGGTTTTAGCAGCTTTTGTATTGGAAAAATTATGGATTGTTTGAAGTCCCATGTCATACTCAGCTCTTAATGGAAAAGACTCGTATCAGCCCGTAAAAGATCTTAGACGAAGATGTATATACTTTGTGCATAGGCTCTTTCATCTATACTTTCTAGAGGTGCAAAAGAGGATGTGATTACATGGTCTTCAGATTGCTCGAGGAAGCCCTAGTGTATCTCATCTTCCTTTTTTTTTTTTTTTTGGTTTTGCAGATGATAACTTGTTTTTTGGGAGGGGTGCTATGGAGGGAGGACGTAATTTCAAAAATAAAATAAAATAAGTTCATCTATGTATGAACAAGCTTCTAATCAATTGATTAATTACAAGAAATCAGTTCTCTCTCTGTTAGTTTGAAGACTGATGTTGATGTGAGGGATCACTTGAAGTAGCCTTTTGGAGATCCAAGGGTGCAATGTTACTATGGTAGGAAAAGATGGAAAGAGGGTTTTTAGATCAAATCCCGAAATGATTTGGAATTGTTACTAGGGTGAAAAGAAAATCAATATGAAAACTTGGTAATGAGGGGTTGATTAAAGTTGTTGCACATGCCATTTCAATCTTCTCTATGAACTGTTTTATATTGCCAATGACTTTGTGCAATGCCAGTGACTTTGTGCAATGGTCTTATAACTCCTTTGTGGCCAGGTTTTGGTCGGGGCAAGGTCAGAATAAAGAAAAGAAGAAAAAAAAAACTATTGATTTTCAATTTTGAAAAATAATTTTTAAGTTTTTAATTTATATCTTTATTTCTTTATTTTTTTAATGTTTAGATGCATCTAATAGATATATGAAAAATTATTCATCCTCCAAATTAAGCCCTTCCAATTCCACTCCCAATGACGACACCCATGCTCTCTCTCTTTCTCTCTCTCCTTGGTCGTCATCGAAAATGAGACCCACCGGAGAGTGGCGTCAGTCTGTCTTCTTCTCTCAGACTTTGGCCTCATCTCCTCCATCCCCACCAGCTCCGGCCAATCCACCAAATTAGTTCCATTTTTTTCTTTTTCTTTTCTATGCTGGTGGGTTACTACGATAGAGGGTCACCAGAGGTGGTGAGTTGGTTGCGTTCTCCTCTACTCCTCTCTACTTTGCTTTTTTTTTTTCTTCTAGAGAGAGAGAGTGGGTTTGAGGAAGAAGAAGAATGAAGAATGAATGAAGAGAGAGGAAAAAGAAAAAGGGGCTGGGTTTGCGACGGTGATGGCAATGCTGATGGATAGAGGAAGGAAGGGGTGGAAATGGTGCTAGAGAGGGTTGTCGGCGAGGGTGGTGGGTTTAATATGTTAGGTTTTTATTCTTGGCAACCCCGTTTGACAAAACTTTTTTGAGTTGTAATTTTATTCACACTTTTATTTCAGTGAGGCTATGAGTTTATTAGATGCAAATCCAAACCCGAATCGAGCCTTGCAGAAAAGTTTGTGATGTCAATGCTTTCAAGATTGCCACTTCGCTGATTATTACGGGGGTTGAGCTGACCGGTCAGCTCGCGCCGAAGCAAAATTCAAAATTGCATTCAAAATTGCTTGTCAGCCGTTGCTCGCTCGAGCCAAGGAGTGCTCGCTCGAGCTAAGACTTTCTCGCTCGAGCCAAGGATTGCGTCCATACAAAAACCTGAATAAGTGTATTCCTCGCTCGAGCCAAGGATTGCGTCCATACAAAAACCTGAATAAGTGTATTCCTCGCTCGAGCCAAGGATCCGTCGCTCGAGCCAAGGCACTAGTAGAAATCATGAAAATTACTCTCCTCGCTCGAGCCAGGAAAGCTTCGCTCGAGCGAGCCTCAGAATCCGAATTTCTCAAGGAGTTTGTTTTCTTCCCAATCTGGGATTACTTTTGGTTCTCTATAAATACTTGGTTTTCTCCCAAAACTAAGTAATTCATTGAAGTCCTCCAGATCTTCTTTTTGGTTATTAAAGGTTTATATCTGGGAATATTTTGTTTTCTTTAATGTTTTATTGAGTATTTAACTCATGGTTTAAAGAGAGTACATCAAAGGTTTGTTTGTTATACACAAAAGTGAGAGTTGTTCTTTAGTTGTGAATTCTGAAGAATTCGAGCTTGAAGCTTTGGAGGGAATCCGGAGTGGCTCATCAGAAAGACAATTCCGTGCTGAAGATGGGGTTGGAAGAGGCACATAGAGGTTGGTTCAATTAGGCGTTGTGAATTCGCTAGATAATTGAGAGTGATACCTGTGTAATTCCTTTATATCTTCTTAGTGGATTGTTCTTGTGGCTGTTGCCCGTGGTTTTTTGGTCACAATTGGAAGGTGTCCAATTGTGGTTTTTCCACGTAAAATCTTTGTGTCTCTTTCTCTTGATTGTTTGATTGGGATTGTTATATTCTGCTTAAAATTGATACATAATCACAAATCAACATGTAGGTGTTTTCTAGATTTTTCATAATATTTTTAGAGAGAGAAAGTAGAAGGATGAGGAGGATATTGGAGAGGGAGATGCTCGCCAGAGAGGGATACCAGAGAGGGAGCGAATCTAATTTTTTTTGTTTCCCCTTGTTTTTTTGTAAGTTCATGAAACACACACTCATTTTGCAATTGATATATAAATTCTACTTTCTCATCCAAATCATTGGGGGTGAAATTAGGAACTCAAAAATAAATAAATAAAAATAAAAATAAAAATAATTGAAAATGTACTAATTTTTGTATATATATTGTATTTTTTTTTAAAAAAATTATTCAATTTTTAAATATTTTTCAATAATATATTTTTTTTAACTTTTTAAGTGTATTTAGATTAAGTGAATCTAAAAAGTGAAAAAATATTGATTAAAACATTTAAAAAGTTCACTAAAATTTAAAATAAAAAAATACAAGTTGAAAACACAAACTATTTTTGAAAACTCCAAAACCAGACAAAATTGCTTGGGAGACTTTTTGCTTGGCTAAGGCATAAGGCCAGTTTTGATCCCCCCCCCCCCCCCCCCAAAAAAAAAAAAAAAGAAGCATAAGTTCAGTTGGGTTTCAAGTCTCTTCAAACTTTCAATCTTGCTATTGCTTGCTACGCAATGCTGGAAATTGTTCACTAATCCTAACTCTTTTCTTGGAAAAGTAGTCAATGCAAAATATTTTCCAAATGGCAACATGAGAATGAAGCCTTCAAGGTAGTTCAATAAGTTCAGTGGAAACCTCCTACGAAGCATTTATTCAAGATAAATATCAATGGCAGTTTGAATTCGAGAACAAAATGTGTGGTGATCAGAGACAGTTCAAAACGCCGCCATAGGCTGTAAAAATGTTGTTAAAGGATATAGCGGCGTTTATAGTTTTACGTCGCTGATACAACTGCCATCTTAAATTTATGGCGGCATTTTAGAAACGTTGATAAAGACTTATAGACGGTGTTTTCACCATCATATTCTGTTGTCCGCTAACAAACTTGGTCATAGTTAACTGATGGCTATCAGAAAATGGAAGCTACCTGTCCTTTACACTTCTCAATGTTGTTCTCAATTGAACTAGAGGAAGCTATGTCTATTAGAAAATGGCTAGTTTTTCAATTGCAGGTCATGTTGTCGATGAATACAAGCAGTTGAAAACCAGTTTACAAAATAACACATCGAGAAAAATCTTGGTGAAGAGCCTGAGTCATAGTATTGGTTTCTATTTCTTCTGTGCTAAGTGATATTGTCACTTCAAACGAAAATGACTTGGACCCCCACAGGGGGGGCACCCCCACGACCTTTTTTTTTTTTTTCTCCTCCAATCACCAGCCTCCACGTGTGTGTGGGGGTGGTGATTGGAGGGGGTCTCAATCACTGCTGCACTTCAAATATTGAAGGCATTTACCGCTCATTTTACTTGTGATGAAAGATGCAAACTCAGTTTTTAACTCGCTAATTTAATGAACCACAAACCAAATCTCAACATTTTTGTAAAATTAATTTGCATTTTTTCAAACTATGATTCATATTCAATTTTCTCAAACCATAATTGCTTGTCAATTCCAACAACTACCAATGTTGGAATTGATCTTAATGATGTTTAGATAAAGTAACAAACTGAAAAATAAAATAACACAATAGCAGAAGATAAAACCATGTACCTGAACATGACAAGGTAAGACCTATCTTTACAGGATTCAAAGCCTTTGTAACTTAGCAGAGAAACCAACTTTAACCTTGCAAACTTGAACAACATGATAATGTCTTGATTCTAAATCAAATTATGTCAACAAGGCTTTTCAATTTCATTTTTTTTTTATATCTTTTCCATTCAATTGTAGACCAATTAGAACCATTCCATCCAACAAAGATCATACATTATAGAATTTTGAATTAAAGCTTTATAACATTCTAACAACAAAAATATTACAACATAAAACATTTTATAACAAGCACCTACTAAAATTTGGGTGGGCAAAGTATTCATTGTCTTAAATCTAAGAAACTGATTCATAAGAAATAAATATGACAAAGTTCTACCGAAAAAAAAAACTCAAAACAAAACATATATGTTCCAACATGTTAGACATATTCAAACAGGGGATAGACTTTCAATGAATTGATAAGAATGAGTACAAGAATATTGGTTTAAATACAATCTATGAAAATTACCTTTGGGAACATCATCACGAAACACCTTCATTGTCTTGTAGCAGAGACTATAACAAATAACTTTGTCAGCAGTAGCTAACACCAGTACGAAATCATTTTCATTTACTCCCTTGGCAACGCATAGCACGTGAAATTTGTAGGTCTTGCTTATGTCATCTATCTCAGGGAATACAGAAATTAAGGGTCTAAGATTGACGCGGCACTTCACAATACAACAGTAGGAGTCTCTTTCCATCTGAAGGATTCTAAATCCCATAGCAAAGCGCAATCGCATCTGAATGAGAATCAAATGACCACAACATTCTTCAAAATATCTAGCCTTGTATACATAAAGAATTTTAGGAGCAATAGGATTTGGAATTCGTATCAGCTTCTCTAAACCAACATCGAATCGAATGTGATGGTCATTACTTAACCAGTGGATTGCTCCATTCCAAAAGACCACTTCAAGACTATTAAATGGTAGTACATCGACAGTAATATGTTTCCAAGACTTATTCTCCGAAGAGCAGATGTCGAATTGATAAGAGGGATTAGAGCAATTAGACAAAACAACTTTGTAATAAGGGAATTGTGAAGGACCAAAAGCCAAGTAAGCAATTGATGGATTACCACCATGTTCAAGAAGTAGAGTGAATTTGTGGGTGGTGAGATTACAAACAATGTAACCTACTCTCTCGCAATTATAAACAACGCGATAAATCTCGCACAAGAGTAAGCCATTGTAAGATCTTTTAATCCTGATTGTAGCAGGGGATTCGATGAAGGCGAGTGTGGGGAGGCTTGATTGACTGACAAGCGAGACAGAGTTAGCTTCTTCATTTCTTAACCAACAATGGTGGTAGAAGAATAAGCCAGAGATGGAGCGATTGCGATGACTTCCGATGAAGCAGAATTGATGATCAACTTTCTTCTTCTTTTGGTGGATATTTTGTTCTCCATTGTTGGCCCTTTACAGAGATGTGAATAACAGGGGCTTTTTAGGGTTTGCAAAGGGAAAACTGTGATTAATTGGAAGAAAAAAAAAATGGTAAGTTAATCCTACAATAAATATCAATATTTTCAACAATAATAGAGATCCACATTTTGCACCCACAAATACATATTTACAATATTTTGAGAAGGAAAATTCTACTATACACACTTTCTACAATATGCACCCCTAAGTTATCGAATTTTATTCTTTAGTTATGATCAATTTTCTTATTTAATTATATTTTTATTTTAATTATGACTTATGGGATTTTTTATTATGTCTTATATGCTATATGCTGTTTGGTTATAATTTTTTTTTAATGACTCAGAAAGTATAAAATTATACTATTTTTCTTCTTTAATTATAATACATAAATATTCGTCATTCAAATTTAAGTTTAACTTAGAAATAAAATGCCAACCACGGGCTTACTATAAATTTTGTTTAATGTATATTACACATTAAAAAACACTAAATTATTTAATAATTATATTATCATTTTATTATATTTATTTCTTAAAAAATAAACAATAAATATATTTTTGAACAATGAACACCAATGAGAGCTCATGCATGATTTTAGTACTTTACTTTTGAACAAAACAAACAACATGGTGCCATGTTCTTTCGATGGAAGAAAAAAAAGAAGAGTGATACTAGGAATCATGAAAAAAAATATCATAAAGATAATCATGAAATATTTTTTACCTTTAGATTACACATACAATAAAACACTACACATTAATCAAAGAACAACAAAATTTCATGATGCATTTCATAATATTTTTTTCATTATCCCTAGTATTATTTAAAAAAAGAAAAGATGGCAAGTTTTTCGTCACTAAATGCCGTCATATTGACATTAATTGGTAATTGAGACGTCATTGATATATGCAATTAATTGAGACGTCGTTGATATATGTAGGAGTTTACGATATTTTAAATGTTGGCTAAAGTATTTAATGGCCCTTTATAAATATAAGTAAACGGCGACCATTTCTATGACTTAAATTATAAACATCGTTTTAGCTTTTAATAGTGTTTTTAGGACCTATTGCATTGTTTTTCACGCATTACTAATTTTAAAAATTTTTCTACAATGCATGGATTTCATCTCGATAATTTGAATAGTTAATTTTTAAGATTGTAGATCATCTATTAAAAAAATAATATTAATATGATAATTGGAGTCACAAATATCACTACATTCCTTTACTTTGGAAATTTGTCTAACAATTGCCTCGTTTGGGATGCTGGTTTTTTAGCCAAAATAGTCAAAAAGTCAAACACTCAATTATAATTTATATTATTCTCTTTATTTTTCTGAATGTATTTTTGTAAAAAGTTAAAAAATTAACTAAAACAATCACTTTGCAAACACCCCTTAGTCAAACTGCTAGTCATCCATCCATTGACTAATAGAAAAACATAACAAAAATAGACATAATAATGCATAAAATATCAAAATTACCCCCCATCATCTCTCCACTCTTTTAATAGCTCTAACAGATCTCTTCTTTCTTTTCTCTATCTTATCAAGCAATCCTACTCCATCATCCATCACCACCACAACTCCAAATGTGTGCTTATGAGTAGTCCTACCAACTCCAACATATAATGGCTTCAATGCATAAATAATAACACTTAGCTACCAAAACATTTCTTTGTTGTTATTAGGGACTAGTTTTTCTACTGTGGCTCACAATCAGATTGCCAAGGGTTATCTTTGGCCCAATTCGAAGCCACGAGATATGGAAATGTCAGGTTTCATTATGTATGTTGTTCGAGAGATTTTCTGCACAACTAACATCCAAAAACTAGGAGAAGATGGGGGGATATGAACTACGGTCCGATGGATACAATGGCCACTGCTTGCTTAAGAAGCTTATGGTCTTCTAGTGCTTCTTGTGGCCTCTCTTAGGACTTATTGGTCAGTGTGGTAAGTTATGGTACAACAATATTACATATGTGGGAGATGTTAAGAAGATAAACTATTGCCCAATTCAGTTAATTTGTGATTTGAAGATAGAATAATTACGAAAGCAAATTTAAAATAAAAAAATAAAAAAAATAAAAAATAAAAATTGAACAAGGAAGGATGAAAGACAAATCAATTCTATGACCATTGTGATAGTGGACTTCCGAACAATAATAATTATGCAAAATAAGATGTACAATTGAAATGCCATCAACAAATTATATACAAATCGCATCAACTCTTACAATCATAAATCATAAAGAAAAATACACTATCATATATTGAGATTGAAAATTTAGAAAAAAGAAAAGGCTTTTGATTAGAAGTGGATATGTGTGTAGAGAAAGGAGATAAGAACTGATGGGAAAATGATTTGGAAATAGGTGAATGAGAAATTGACTCCAAAGTTATTATTTTAATTCGAAATTTATTTAATTTAAAATTATTTATAAAAAAAAATTGAACAAGGAAGGATGAAAGACAAATCAATTCTATGACCATTGTGATAGTGGACTGCCGAACAATAATAATTATGCAAAATAAGATGTACAATTGAAATGCCATCAACAAATTATATACAACCACTACAAGAAATGTCACTTTTAGCTACCAAAATATTGGTCACCACACGTCCGAAATTTGGTCGCTGAAAGGATTTGCGACTAAAAAGTTTTGTCGCCAAGTTAGTCGCCTATACCTTGTCGGCGATAGTATTGGCGACTAAACTTTATTTGGTCGCCGAAAGTGTTACATTTGCCTACTAAATTTCTGTTAGTCGGCAAATGTTAGCTTTTCGCCACTAAAACAATTAGTCGCCGAGTGTGACTTTCGGCTACTAATATTCGTGTGGTCGAGGAAGGTGTTACTTTTTTGCTACGAAGGAATTAGTCACCAAAAGTGAACATTTGGCTACGAATCTGTACTTAGTCGGCAAATGTGTCATTTTGGCCACTAATTTTTTAGTTACTAAAAGTTCTACATGAAAATTTTAACCAACTATTAGAGACTAAATATTTTGGTCACCAATAGAATACATATTTTTAGCGACCATGTCATTTTTTCATGATAACATTTGGCGACTAAAATTGGTCGTAGCCAAAAATCTCTTAAGTTTCACTTTGTTACTTTTTGCCACCAAATGTTTTAGTCACTAAATGATACACTTTTTTTCCGTGACTAAAAAATGTAGTGGCCAATGGTGAAGTTCTCTCATTCTCAATTTGTTTAGCTACTAACTGTTTGGTCACAAAAACTTTTGTGGTTATGTTTTTGCTACTAAATTATTAGTCGCCAAAACATTTGATCACGTATTTGGCCACCAAAATATTTGGTGGCCAAATACTTTTTTAAAAAAAAATTGTTGCTAAACAACCTATATCCATAATATTATTAGTACAACATGTACCCTGTATAAATAATACAATCCATCAATGCTAAATATATTATCAACCATTCAAGCATTCAACAACATGCACACATTTCAGTTCCAACCATCCAAAAAATTAATATTGAACGTCCAATTTTATATATAATACAAATTCCATACGAACCAAGTATAATCTAACGTCAATAATTTAATTCCATACATAACCAGGGACTAACCAAATTAATTAACAAAAAAGACATATGTACCACAACCTAAATTAGCATATATGCTAATTTCTACCATGCCAAATTAGCTGATATTTACCACACCAAAAAAGTAATTTGTACAAACCACTATATATACGGGTAAACGTATAAAAACAATGCCCTTCCGTACTTGTCAAAAAAAAAAAACTCATATCCATATTTGTATGTCCAAAACCATCTGCAAATAAAAAAAAAATGTCATTAGTTTGGTGCCTATAAAAGGACTTATGGACGACATATAGCAACTGTATTAATTTCAAACATGAAAAGACAAGGAGAGTAATAGCTATTAACTAATGAAAGACACCCAAACATGCAATGGTAGACGAACATCGATTCTACGAATGAATGCCAAAAGTTATGTTTATGGCAATTAAAGGAGCCACAGTCAACAAAAGCAGTAAACAATTTTCCCAAAATATAACCGTACATAAACTAATAAGGAAAGAGTTAAACAAACTATAGTTTAAGATGGTAGTACGTACCAAAATAGTTGCCCATGACATGGGCATTTCATGTTCTACCACATAAGCACATTGTCGTCACCCACACGATTTTTTCAATTATTGTTATGACATTTTCAACTCTAACTCCCAACCTAGGTGTCCTATTTACGTACCGCCAATCCCTACATGTCATATTTGGACCCGGAAAGCTTCCCGTTACGTAAAAACAATTGTTCGGGGGCTATTTTGCATTTTCCCCCCCGATTGCCTTTTTCCAATTAAATTTATGACATTTTCAACTCTAACTCTTAACGTAGGTGTCCTATTTACATACCGTCTATCCTTACATGTCACATTTGTCACCGGAAAGCTTCCCGTTACGTAAAAACAATGGCTATGATGCTGTTTTACATTTTCGCCCTCCGAACCCTTTTTTGTCGACTACATTAATGACATTTTCAACTCTAACTCCCAACGTAGGTGTCCTATTTACGTACCGTCTATCCCTATATGTCACATTTGGCACCGGGAAGCTTCTCGTTATGTTAAACCAGAGGTTCAGGGGTTGTTTTGCATTTTTGCCCCCCGACCGCCTTTTTTCGATTAAATTTATGACATTTTCAACTCTAACTCTCAACGTAGGTGTCCTATTTACGTACCGTCTGTCCCTACATGTCACATTTGTCACCGGGAAGCTTCCCGTTACGAAAAAATAGTGTCTCGGGGACTGTTTTGCATTTTCGCCCCCGAACCCTTTTTGTTGACTAAAATTAATGACATTTTCAACTCTAACTCCCAACGTAGGTGTCCTATTTACGTACCGTCTGTCCCTACATGTCACATTTCCCACCAGGAAGCTTCCCGTTACATTAAAACAGAGGTTCGGTGGCTGTTTTGCATTTTCACCCCCCGAACGCCTTTTTCCGATTACATTTATGACATTTTCAACTCTAAATCACCACAAACTGGCATAAATCACCACAAATATTAATAATTTTCACAACAAAAAATTGTAAATCTTCTTACGATATACCCTTTTTAGGGGTGCACACACATTGTAGATTTGTCCTAATAATTATTATATCCAATAGAAGTTGCTCAGAACAAATGAATGAATTCCCAAATTTCCTAAGCATAGATCAGAGTTCAAATCAAAGGTCTCATGACTAATGAAAAGAACAACCTAAATCTAAATCAAATAAAAGTTCTTAGAACAAATAAATGAAGACCCAATTTTCCTAATGCATAGATCAGAGGTCAATCAAGGATCTCAAGACAAATGAAAAGAATGACCTGAATCTATATAAAATACTTAGAATAAATAAATGAAGACACATATTTATGAGGAGCAAAGAAACTTACCTTCGTATATGTAATCTATGTGGTATAGATTTATATAAAGAAAGTACCTGGATGACAAAGAAGAAATTGATTGAGAGAGTATCCACAAAACACAAACATTAAAAAAGCAAATATAAAGCTGATCATGTTTTTTTTTTTTTTAACTCCACAAACGAAGCACAGCGATTCATATATAATATTTATAAAAAAAAATTCAAGAAAATAAATAGACAGTTAGATATTCTGCAAGTCTAGAAGACGACTTATGTATTATAGATAGACAGTTAGATATTCTGCAAGTCCAGAAGACGACTTATGTATTATAGATAGACAGTTACTGAGTGAGTGAGGCAGGAAGAGAGTACATTTAAGAGCAAGCAAATCAAGACTTGAGGCAAAAACCAAAATTGATTAGTTTCTAAATTATTAGAACATATCTCTAAAAAAACATGTAGATATTCTGCAAGTCTAAGCCCATTTTTTCCTATAATAAAAAGCCTAAATGTAAGCTCCAGGTTTTTGTGAAGTATAGAAATGAAGAACAATAATAGAAAATATGCCCAAGAAAATGTTCCCTACAGTGCTACATTTCTGTGGCCACAAAGTCAAAATAGTAAAAGTTTGGCAAACTTGAGAATATGCAACAAAGTCTGGCTCCCTTTTTCTTTAAATAATATCTGAGGCATAGGTTTGAGGAATTATGAAAATTATCTGAAACTTAACAGCATGTTGTGTAAGAAAGGGCAAAACACACAACAAAATCACAACGACAGCCAGTTGACCTGAATACCGGATTGCAAAGTGTGGTGCCCTTCAAACATCAAATGTCCACAAAGTCAATCTTGTTAAGTTCCTTCCTTATTGACCCAAAATCAACAACAAACCTAATAGCTGCTTAAAAAAAAAAATCAATTAATTGTAAGTACTAAAATAGCTCGCCAACATTAAAAGCTTCTGAAAAATTTCCATATTGGTCTAAGATCCAACATGAAATCTTTTCTAAAACCATCTCAGTGAGGAAGCAAATAATTGTACTACAAGTGTGAGCTTGGTATGAACACTTACCACTATAGATGAAACGGCCTACAGGCTTAAGGAGTTAAAGAGGGACAAAAATAAAATAGTCATCCAAAAAAGCTTGTGAAATCACAGTATAACTTTATATTCTGCATCTTAGTGTTAATGAAATCTGATGGGACACTAACTCACTGTCAACCAAATAGCATGACAACAATATTATAAGTTTAGCAACCCCAAAAACTCTCTCTGCCATGCCCCTTTATTCTCCCCATTTGTGAGGCAACTTCGACAATAACAACAAAAAATTATATGATAAACTATAAAGGTTTGGAACATTGTCACAGTACCCATAAGAAATAAACAGAGGCCAATACAAAAAAATAAAAATAAAAAGGAAGAAAATATATTTTTTGTCAAAGCCAACAAGCCATAAAAAGAGAACAGAAGATTCATGTCATCTTATACTGAATTCATTTAGAAGAACAAATTGATAATTTCAAATTATCCATCAGTTTCTAACTTAGTATAAGCTAGACAAACTCAGATGAACAACATCAGCTGTACAATGTACAACCTACCCATTCCCTTCCATAAACCACAAGAGTCTGCATTAGAAGCATCATATATCCAAGCAACTCCCCTTAAGATTACGAGGAGTCAAACAACAACTAGACAATGAACTACATTCTCAATATTATGAGAGCACTGCATTCTCAAGAGTGTTTACAAGACAATCCATGATTCAAGTCCTGATCCGTTAGCATTGAAGTGGGACATAGAATCACAGGGTTATCCTTTTTTAGACTGTTCGAAATTGGTCAATGAAAACAATACTAGCTGAACCAAGTAATGGGTTGCTCAAGCTTGATTAGAAAATTTGGTGAGATATAAAATGAAGATTGAGGTTTACTAATTTATTGCATGAATTATCTCAAGCAAGATTCTACTCAAGCCCATAAAAAACCAAGCAATTAGAGCGTGGTTTCTTGGTTAGTCTCATAAAATTATCGACCTCTCAAGTCGAGTTTAAGCTGAGTTGAATAAAACAAGCATCAAAATATTTTTTAACTATTCAATAAGGGATATTTTATATCTTTTTAATTCCCATTTACCTACAATTTCTCTTACCCAATCAGATTTAAAGGGTAATCTGCTATAGTTCACAAATTCAAGAATTGAAGTTCTAGTTTATCCTCCATACTTATTTCCCACCCAAGTTGAGAGACCGACTAGATAACACTTTTTCAGCTACAAGGCCTGCGTAAATTCAAGAATTTTCTGAAAAATTATGTACCACTTTCACCTGAGTTGGTAGAAAAATTACTGTGAAAGACTCGTAGAATTTGAAATATAAATCTTACAATAGTTCCACATCTTCATTACTACTAAATTTCTCTCTTGCAGTTTATTACAATAGAGGGAAATTCGTACTATGCACTTATGCTATTTTCTTCTTATTCTTTCGGTAGGATTAATTTTCGTCATGACAACATTTTAATTATAATTTTTGGTTATGCATGTTGGTTATTCCTACTATAGAATTCAACATTTGTTAATTTACTAAAATAAAGTGAGTTTACAAGTTTTTGATTCTTAACTAACTTTATCTTGATTATGGATGACGAGGGATCAAATGGTTCTAAAAAAACTAACAGCTTGAGTGATAAGAGGATGATAACTTACTAGGTATACCTATATATACAAATGAAATGGCTGGAATGCCAAACCTGTAGAGCAGCCTTTGTGGGGATGTGGAATGTGATAACTGCTGGTGCACCATAGAACAGTGCTTGTACTTCGGACTCCAATTCAAAAGCATGCGATACAAGAGCGCCACTACCGATTATACAAGTTAGCATGATAAAAATAAAGATATTAATTCAACAAATTGGAATATGGAGTCTTTGCAGAATGTGAAACTCACACATCAAGCCTTTCCCATGACATTGAAGTGTTTCCATGGGTAATGTGAAAAACATCTCTGGACCAGCTATCATCAGTTAGACTTACATCATATGCAGTCCTGAAGATACAATACAACAATGTACAGAAAATACCAAAGTGTAAGAGGGCATAATGTAATCAAGAAAAATATGAAATTACACCCAAGAAAAGTCAGTAGTTGTTATTAGGAGGAGAGAGTACCAAATATGAACAAGAATCTTATGTAAGGCATTAACAACACATTCCACGAAGTGAAATGGTTGAAAAATTAACCGTGTGATCATAGTTTGCAAATAGATCAGATTGCATTAATTTAAATCTTTATAATCAAATAGTTACTCAATAGGAGAAAAGGAAACTTGGATAGAACAACTTAGTAACAATGCTCCTACCACCAAAGGCATGCTGGTTGATGGTCCCAGCATATTGTTAGCACAATCAATATCTTATACTGTGTGCCAGAGATAGTCAATTGCTAAGAATGATATTAGGAGCCAATGGTACCAAACCTTGTGTTGTGTCCCAATCAGGTGGAGTCGACTACATAAATCATTTTTTGCTATTTTGTTCTGTCAAGGGCCATATGCTCAGTTAAATATGCTTATTTAAATTAAATAAATTCATATCATTTTTACTACCACAAAAAGTGCAAATGAGTAACAAAACAAAAATCAGTCTCTCCTTTACATTAACTTTCATTACTTAGAACCCTTTGAACACAGGAATCCATTAAATACTAAGAAGTAAAATTTTCAATGTGTAGTAGGAATGAAACCAATACCCTTTCCTTGATCAAACCTTTTTTTAAATATCAAATAGTCATGACAACAAAGTAAGAAAAATGAACCCAATACGAAAAAAGAAACATGATCAACTCATAACATGCAACTAAATATATTTGGCTCCATAACTACAATTGTCAATTGAACATTTGCCTCTGATGAAAAAGCAAAAAGTATCTTTGTTCCAAAGGCAAGTATCAAATGCTAATTTTAGGTTTGCAAGCAAATGCAACTTACAAAAATGATCACTACTCTCGATGAACTCTATTACCAAGGAAAAGAATACTAAGGTTTTTATGTAATAATTTTTACATAAAAAATATTTTTTTACCTATGTACCGGTTACTTACTTTGCTAGTTGAAGCCTTGACCCTTTCGACCAATGCTTTTATCTATCAACATACTATATTTCAAAAAATGGTCACATCCACTCTATCAAGTGATATAAAAGATTATAATGAATGAAATTCACGTGTGAACGCTCACCCTTTACCTTTATTTTGTAAACTAAACTTTCTGTAATTAGCATGGGGCAAGGATTAGATTCTTGAAGAGAATCATTTCCATTGCCCTGTTGCCTTTGTATTTGCACCAACTAGCCATTCTTCATAATCTTGATTGATGATCACATATATGTTGTATTTGGTTGTAAGATTTGGGAAGAGATTTGAAAAGGAAAAGGGAAAAGGTGTGTAAAATTAGGTGAAATGTAAGCATATTTTATTCACATTTTATCTACATTTTCTTTTTTTCTTTCCAAATCTCTTTCTAAATCTCTCAACCAAACACAGTGATAGTGTTTGGTTTGCTAGAATAAAGGTGGATTAGAATGGAGTGTTTAGACTTGCTTAAAAAATATGTGATACATACCAATCCTCTTGTTCTTATTTGACACAATTTAAAACATTGAAGATCAAATGTAGTTAATGATTTTGTTAGCAAGTGTTGTAAGGACATTAATAACATAATTTAAAATAATCATACAATTTTTATCGCACACAATTTTATAAAAAAATGTACGAGCATTACAAATTTCTTAATAAGTGATTTCAAGGTATTAATTATGACCGTGAGCTAACTAAAAAGCACTTTAGAATTCTAGAGTGGTCTTTCAACATATTTGTTTGGGAAGAACTTTTTTAGCATGACTTTTAGCTTTTTGGCTAAATTAGCTCCGTTTAAGAAGAGAGTTTTGACTTTTTGACTTTTTTGTGAGAGAAAAAGTAAAAAAATTATGGTTTGGATGTAACATTTTATCTTATTAACTTATTTAATTTTTTTTTTTTGAACTTTTTTAGTCCCAACCAACTTCTAGTTCAAAAAAAAAAAAAAAAAAAAAAAAGCTTCCAACCAACTTCCCAAACAGGAACATAATATTTTCGTTTCATTTTCAGGCAAATATCTTTCACTTAAAATTGCAAAAATAACACCATCTCATCATTTTATGAATTTTACATATAAAAATTTAGTTTGTAAATTATTTTCTATTTGAAATAGCCAAAGATAAATTCATTTTATTTTGTGGCTGTAGACTTAAAGGGTATGTTAGATGCTTTGCCACAGTTGAAAATATTGTCCCCTCTAATCTAATCCAACCTCTACAATGCAATTCATCCCCACTAATTATAACAATGATAAAACAAAGTTAATAATTAATAGGGAAAAATTTACTTTACCCCTTTGTATTTTAGGCTCAGAACATTTTATCCTTATGATTGAAACGTTTTACCCTTTATGATTTAAAAATATACGGAGAACTCTCTTGTAATTTTGAATTAAATTGTAATTCAAACTCTGTTAACGACAAGCTTAAAATGACCATAATACCCCTATGGCTTTTCTTCTCTATTTTTGTATACTTCTCTTAATTTATTTCTCACTCTTTTATTATACACAAAATTCATATATATAAACATATTTATATATATACAAACAGAATTATACAACCAAATTTATATATACACACAAACAGATTTTATATATACAAACAGATTTTAAATCATACATACTACAGATTTATATATACACAGTATGTATACACACCAACACAAACAGAGAAAACACCATTCCAAACCAATCCAATAAAAATCATATTAAAACAGAATGAATAACTACTAAAAAGCAGAGTCACAGCTAAGAATCAAATCCAAACTGTTAATTTGACTTGCACATACAAAGATATTGAGAAAATAGAAGAACCCATCTGGATTTGTGTCTTTTGAGAGATACCCAGATGGTGTTCTAGACTAAGAGAGGCATTGTTTCAAACTGCTTCTGAGCCATTGTAGTTACGAAGAAAAGCATAAATTCAACAATGAATCAAAATACAAAAAAGAAAACATTCACTTCAAAATCTGGGGTGACGAAAAAATGAGATTGCTCGAATAATCTTCCAATGGATTCGCGTTGTATACAACAGAAGCATTAAATTTTTTTTTAAATCTAAATGATAAACAAGAATAAATGCAGCCATCAAACCCACAATCCTAAGATCAAAACAGAGCAGAAAACCCTAGAAGAAGAAACCCCATCGATTTGGGGTCGGGTATGTGTGAAGGTATGCAAATGGAAGAAGAAAACCCTAGAGGCTGAAATTAGGGGAAGAGAGACCGAAAGATAGAGAGAGGGCAAAATAGAGAGAGGACATACCTGGGGCAATGCTCCAATGGTGGATTGACGGTGGTGCTCGTGTGCGATGGCGGTGATGCTCCCGTACCCGACGACGATGGAGACAAAAGTGAGGGAGAGAGTTGGCAGAGGGCAGAGGCGTGAGAGAGAGTGAGAAAGAGAGAGAGAGAGAGAGAGAGAGTCGCAGAGTGAGAGACAGACAACGTATGAGAGAGTTTGAACGCGTGGAAGTGTATTTTTTAAACCTAGTTTATTTTCTTTCTCAACCAATTTTTGTAGTAGCCAATAATAAGTAAAGACGTTTTTCTCGACTACCGACTTTGGTAGCCATTTAATTTTCCCTCCAAAATCTGAAGTCTAATTTTAAAATTTTTTAATTATAATCACCGACTAAAATTTAGTCGCTAAAAGTATATTAATACCGACTAAATTATTTTTAGTAGCTAAAGATTATACATTTAGGGACCAAAATTTTTTTAGTCGCCTATTGGGTAATTTTTTAGCGACAAGTAATTTTTAGTCGCCTATTGAGTAACTTTTTGGCTACTAATTGTATTTTAGTCGCCTATTGGGTTATTTTTAGCGACTAACTGTTTTTTAGTCGTTGATTGCGTCATTTTTTAGCTACTAATTATGTTTTAGTCGCCACTAAGTAATATACGGCTACTAAAAAATTTTAGTAGCTAAAATATGAAACATTGCCGACCAATTCAAATTTTAGTCGTCAAAGGGCTGACTTTTGGCGACTAAATTAATTTTAGTAGCCAAATTTGGTCGCCAAAAGTGTAATTTCTTATAGTGAACTCGCATAAACTCTTCAATCATAAATCATAAAGAAAAATAACTATCATATATTGAGATTGAAAATTTAGAAAAAAAAAAAAGAAAAGGCTTTTGATTAGAAGTGGATATGTGTGTAGAGAAAGGAGATAAGAACTGATGGGAAAATGATTTGGAAATTGGTGAACGAGAAATTGACTCCAAAGTTATGGTTTTAATTCGAAATTTATTTAAATAAATTTGTTATTTAAAGCATTTAAACGATGGATACATCTCAATGTGTGAAGTGATTAATCATCTGTAATATGATGTCAAAACATAGAAGAACTTGCTATTCAGCAACTGAAAAAATAACTCAAGTAGTAAATCCAAATTTCAGATGTTCTTCGAGAGTATTGTTGTGCAAATTTTTCATCCTGTAAGTTGTGATTATATAAAATAATGTAAGAAAGATTTTTTACAATCAAAATATAATCCATATAGAATTTATAGTTAGATTTCATGTAAAACTCAAAATGGATTTGTAAAAGAAATATTTCTTAAATAGAATCCATGTAAAATTGGTATTGAGTTTATGGATTATCTGAATTTACAATGGGTAAAGTTATTTTGGGAAATACCTCTTTCACAAACCCAAAATAAATAGAGTTCATATAAAATAGGTAAAGTTAGTATAATTTAAATTGACTTTGAATTTGTGTGCAACTCTATATGTAAATGGAACATGCATGCTGATGTGGCCATTTTTTTTTTAATAAAAAAAAAACCCCTTAAAATGTGCTACTTAAAAAAGGGGAAAAACACTACATATATATATACACACATAATGTATAGTATAGATAAATATGGAATAATAAGAAATCAAAATCATAAATTATAAGGTCTACCATAAAAGTGTTATCTTTTTAATTGAATTTGAAAATAGATTAGTATATTCTCTTTTTGAATGACATAAATCATGTAATAATTACTTAATAGATTTTTTTTAATTTTTTAAAATTAAGAAAATAAGAAATTAGACATGGATTTTTGTTACAAGTAGATATAAATATAGATAAATTTTTCTAAAATATTTTATTATTAATAATTTTGGATGTAACACAAGATTTTTGCAATTTATAAGATTTTTTTTCTTTTTTTTCTTTTTTTTTTTTTGTGAAAATAAGATATTTGAAAATTTATTCTATAGAAAAATTATGTGTATGAAAAGATAGAAATATATGTGCATTAGGGGTGGGCGAGGATTGGTTGCGGCCACGAAACCTCTAATTTGCCATCTGTCCGTCAGATTGGCGGATTAGAGATCAATCTGCATCCGTCTGCCAATTCGACGGATGTGGATTGAGCGGATTGGCGGATTAGCGGATGTATGCGAATCGGTTTGGCGGTTTAAAATTTTATAAATTTTCAACATAATTCCACTTGTGCACTTCTTAAAAAAAAAAAAAAAAGTATTACAATCATTGGATGCCTTATCCAAAGAAAGAAAGTTTGAAAGTTTAGAATATTACAATCACTGCATGCCTCATTCACATATTATAATCACAGTGTGTCTATAAAAACAATTCAAACCATCAAAACCATAAATAGAGCAGTAGTAGAGATTATATGCCTCTGTATTATTACATCTATACTTGTTTTTCAAAACAAAAAATTTTTAGAATTAGATTTAAAAACAAAAAAATATAGATAAATAATACATTTCTTTTTTTTTTTTTCAATTCAAAAAATATATTCAAGTTGAAAGCTCTTTTTCAACAGAATATATTCAACATAATATTTAAACTCTTTTTCAATTGAAAATACAAATAGAATATCTAAACAAATTAAAAACACAAAGTCTAATAAATTACTAGGGATGCTCGCGGTTTGGCGGTTCGGTTGCTGCCAAAGGAACCTCAAATCTGCCATCCGTCCAAAACTAGGTGGATTGAAAAAAATCAATCCGCAACCGTCCGCTCGTCATTACACATCCGTCCAAAATGAGGCAGATCGGTTCGGTTTGGACGGGTCGGTATATCCGTTGCTCACTTCTAATGTGCATAACAAGTCAATATTTTAGTATTTGAAATTTGACATCTTTATTTTTTTATTCTGGTGAATCGCTTTCTATATTTAATAGAAAAAGAAAGCATTAGTATATTTTTCTTTTATTTTATGTGGTTAAAACGAAGATAACTAATGGAGATTTTCTTAATTGTTTAAAATTAAGAAAATCAAGAAAATTAATATGATATATTGAAACTCTCAAAATACTCCTTACTAAAATCTCCATTTTTCTTAATATATATATACATATAGATGTGATTTTCCATTAGGGTTTGACTTCTCTCAAGTTGTTATTTCAACTTAAGAGAACGTTTGGGCTTAGTAGATCCATTTTGAAATCGATTTCGGTGATCCAAACTGTAACTTTTTAAGATTTGTTGAGTATAATATTTATGCAAAAGATAAAGATGGTTGAATATCGATAGTTATATGTTTGAATCATATTTTCTTTTAAAAAAATGGACGGCAACTATAATTTCAAGAATAACCATCCATTTTTTATAATACAGATTTGATTCAAATATATAGGTACCGATATTCGATCATATTGATTTTTTGCATAAACATTATACTCAACGAGTCCTAAAAAGTAAACGTTTTGAATCACCGAAATCGGTCCCAAAATGAACCTACCAAAATCCAAACACTCTCTCAAATGGAAATGACCAACATGAGAAAAGCTCAATCTTTTCATTGAAACCCCCTTTAAAATATACCCCTATTATCCCAAATTTTTATTTTTATTAAAATTGATAAATATAAAAATAAAAAAATAAAAAAATTTGAATACTTTATTTTTATTTGATGAAAAATTTGATAAATTATCAATTTGATGAAAACAAATACTTGTCCCTTTGATTTGATAAACTTTTGACAAAAAGATTGGAGATAGGGGAAGCCATGGGCCTGATGGCCGTGTAACCTGCTCAATCTAGCTTGATATTTTTAGGCTTGGAAAAAATTTTTGGCCCATAGGATTAGGCTTTGCTGAAATTTTGTGCCCATTTAATTTTTGAATTGGACTTGAAATAAAGAGTTTTAGTCCAACTAGGTCTGACCTAGCCATTAATAAAAATATTGATTTTATATTTTATATTATAATTTTTATAAAAATTGGTTTAAATTCAAATAATCATTAAAACGGGTCTAGTAGTCCATAAAAAAAGAAAATAATAGTTTATATCTATTAAGTTAAATAGGTAGACTTGATAACTTGATTAGGCCCGATGTTGGACTAAGCTAGACTTGGATTGATGCATATCTTATATAGTACAAGTTCGGCCCAAGCCTGGCCATGTTAAATGTTTGTTCACCTCTAATTTTTGAGTAAATTTTTTATTAAATTTAAATTTAATAAAAAATTAAAAATAAAAAGAGATGCTCTTGTGGTATATATTAAGGGTTAGGTTTTAAGATTTACGTAGGGTTTTTAGGGTCAGCAATGCTAGGTATCATGAAAAACCTTTTATGAAAATAATCATGAAAGCTTTGTGACCCTTGAATTACACTTAGAATAACAGCAATGCTAGGTATCATGAAAAATCTTTCATGAAAATAATCATGAAAGTTTTGTGACCCTTGGATTGCACTTAGAATAAAGTACCACACACTAATCAAAGTAATCCAAGGATCATAAATTTTTCATAATCATTTTCATGAAAAAATTTTCATGATCCCTAACTTTTCCCTTAGAATAAAGTACCACACACTAATCAAGGTAATCCAAAGAAGAGAAAAGAAAATCTTTCATTATCATTTTCATGAAAAAATTTTCATGATCCTTAACTTTTCTCTTTTAGGGTTTATGTGGACACCTCTCTCTATCTCTCTCCGTCTACCTCAGTGCCGAACAGATTCAATTCATATATTCTCATCCCTACGTATTCTCTTTTGATCTTCCTTGCAAAGCAAACATGATCAATATAACAACATCAAACAGCACAAGAACGAAGTCGATTATCGGCTGTTCTTCTTCGTCAACGGCATTAGAAGCAGTTGTGAGCAATAAAGATCTTCTTACACAGATTCTCGTACGCGTTCCTCCCAAATCCCTACTCAGATTCAAGTCTGTTTCCAAGAATTGGTTCCTTCTCATCTCCGACTCTCAGTTTTCGTTCAACCACGCTCGCCAAAATCAACCCAACTACTCCATCTCGGGACTATATTTCTGTTACGACTATTGGTGTTCCATGAAACAAGTCAAGTCTGTCTCGCTTCATGACAATGCAAGTCTTCCCACACTTGTTTTCCTTAACGATGTTGGTGTTGAAAGAGATTCTGAAATCAGAATTCATAGCTCTTGCGATGGATTACTCCTGTGTGAGAGTAGTCATTTTGTTTGGAATCCTAATACAGCAGATTTGAATGTTAATAAAAGTTATATTGTTTGTAATGTGACCACTTAGAAATACAAGCTACTTCCTCAAACTTGTCAACATTTATCTAGATCATATGCTTACTTAGCTTTTGATCCTTCAAAATCACCGCACTACAAAGTTTTGCTTGTATTTGAAAGGATTGATAAATTTAATATCTACTCTTCGGAGAGTTCGTCTTGGAAACAGATTGATTTGACTACTGGACCAAGTTTATAGGGGGGGGGAGGAGTTTTTTGGAATGGAGCAATCCATTGGTTGGTAGGAAAAGGAGAAGTTCACACTAGATTTGACTTTGATGTAGAGACGCTCACAGTAATGCCAATTAGGCCTAAAATTCTCTCTGAAGACAAGACTAGGTATTTTGGAGAATGTTGTGGCCGTTTACTTCTTATTCAGATGCCTTCGTGTCATTATATGGAATTCAAAATCCTCGATATGAACAGGGACTACAGCAATTGGAATGTGAATTGCAATGTCAATCTTGTACGCTTAATTGATGTATTTTCTGGGATAGTTCAGAGCACTGATTCAGGTCATAGTTTTGATGTTGCAAGTGTTGAGAAAGGAGAAAACGAACACCATTTTGCACTAGTGTTATTTTTTCGAGAGACTTGCAAATTTATTTCTTATAATGTGAAGTTGAAGACAGTGAAGGTGCTTATTGATTTTCTCCCAGGTAACTTCGATAATGTTATTTGTCATTATGGGCTTTATAATCCTTCCCGATTCATTGAAAGTATGTCCCCTGTTTGATCTCATCAATGTCGAAATGTTGGAGCAGATTTTTTTTCCCCCTTTGGTAGAACTAGTCAGAATTTGTTTATTGTTAATCAACTTTTTAGTGTTAAAATATGGAATATTTTGTGGTAATATCTTTTATCTAACATAATGCTTTGCACTCTGCTCAAGCATTTGTTACGGGTTAGTCTCTGATGCTACTATATATCTTTCTATTGATATAGCATTAATAAAAAGATAGTCAATACATTTTCATCATTTTTTAATTTTGTGTGACCTTCACAATTATTTATTTGTTTGTTTTTGGCCAACCTATTGTTGGGGTAATGTATTCCATGGATGGAGACCTCGATTTAGATAATGTATTCAACCTTTAGTCCTCTCTTTGGTGGTTGAGAAAATAGTGAAAAACATGCAACAAAATAGATGTGAAAATTTTACCTCCATTCAAATATATATTAACAATTTGCAATGGACCACTCTATGGTACTCTAGGGAAGAGTTGATTAAAGAAGCTCCGACTAGTTTATAATGCTACTCTCCAAATGTGACCAAACCATGGAAATAGTAATATTGTGTTTAGATCATGAATTTAGGTAGATATTTAAAAAGAAAAAATAAATGAGTATGTGATATGTAACTATATGTTATTTACATTTCATCCTTTTTTTCTCTTTCTCTTACTAAATTTGTATACCAAACAATAATAATCTAAACACAGGTTCAGGGTCAGTAGGTGAAATTTAAGGACATAATAAAAAATTATGTCAAACTTAAACAAAAGATCTAAAACTATCATCAATGTTAGATGTGGAGTACCTTAATGCTGTGTTTGGTTAGATGATTTGAAGAGGGATTTGGAAAGAAAAATAAAAAAGGTAGGTGAAATGTAAATAAAACATATTTATTTTTCACCTAGTTTCACACACATTTTCCCTTTCTATTTCTAAATCTCTCCTCAAATCCCTCAACCAAATACAGGAAGAAGACTCCCATGTTCTGTTTACCTCTCTGTAATAGCAAATTCAGCCTGCAATGGTGATAGAGACTTTCATTATTATCGCTTTACATGTGAACCCTGTTTTGACCATTGTAATACGTTAATCGAAGTATCACTCATTGGACTGATTGCCAGAGAGGGTAGGTTAAACAAATTTGATTCATGGATTTGATCTCCTTCTGATTTAGTTGGCTGATATGAATAGGAAACATAAGAATAAAAATTTGACAAAATATGGCACGCAACTTTCAGGGAAAATTATAATAATAAAAAAAATTCAAAGTTTGTCCCGTGCAACAAAATAAAATTTTATTTTATCAATTTAAAGTATAGTCTTTTGTCTCCACTCTTAAAAAAAAAAAGTATAGTCTTTTGATTTGTTTTTAACTTACACCATTTGTCAATTTTTATTAAGTAAATTGATAGAAAAATTATATTTTAGTCATTAAACTCAATTAAAAATAGTATTTTAGATATTTTATGTACACCTACATTGAGTTCAATGACTAAAATATTTTTTTCTGTCAATTTTATTTAATGGAAATAAAAAATAAATTAAAAAATTATTGTTTAAATTGACAAAATTAAAAATTTATGATTTATTTTGTTACAATGGTCAAACTCTAAGAGCATGTTTGGTACGATGGAATAAAATGAAGTGAGAATGGAATGAGAGTGAAAGTGAAATACAGTTGAATGCAATGGAATATCCATTTCCATTCCATTGTTTGGTTGCCAACATGGAATGACATAGGAAAAGATGATAATTATCATTATCATATTTGGTAATGCCTATTAAACTCATAGAATGGAATAAATTTTATTATTATTATTATTATTTTTTAACTAGTAATAAATAAATTTAAAATTTATATAGATCATAATAATATTGATAGTTGTGGAAGTGATGGTGTGAGTTGTAGTCATAGTGGTAGTGGCGATGGCGATTGCGGCGGTAGCATCGATGGTGGTGATATCAATGATAGTAGGATGGTAGTAGTAGGTTTTTGTGGGTGGTGTTGTGGTTGCGATGGCGGTGGTGACAGTGGCGGTAGTGGTGACGGCGGCCAATGATAGTAGAGTAATTGTTCTCATGATGGTAATGGTTCTCGTGATGGTAATGGTGGTGGTGTGATATTTATGAAGGTGATATATATATATATAATAGTGGTAAGGTAGTGGTTGTGGCAGCAGAGGTAGTAGTGGTAGTAGGGTAGTGATTCTAATGATAGTGATAGTGATGGTTTTATGGCTGTGGATTTGGTGGTAGTGATTGTGGCAATGGTGGTAGTAGGAGTGGCAACATTGGTAGTATGGTGGTGTGGTGGTTATATCGGCGACCATGGTGGTGGTAATGGTAGCAATTAAAATAGTCAAAAAGTCAAATAACCAATTAAAATATCCAACTTCCCAAATAAGGTCAAACTAAGATAATTTAAACAGTTAACATTTTTCTTTAAATTATAATTACAAGATACTATGACATTAGTTATTTCTTGATTTTCGTAATTTACTTTGAACAAAACAAACATCTATGTCATTTCAAAGGAAGAAAAAAAAAAACAAGGATGGCATGATTTTGGAAAACGTCGCTAAATGTCATATAATGACATTAGCTGATAATTGAGACGTCATTAATATATGTAGAAATTTACGATATCTTAAAAACGTCGGCTAAATTATTTAATGGCACTTTATAAACACAAGTAAACAATGACCGTAAACGTTGTTTTAGCTTTTGATGGCGTTTTTAGGACCTTTTGCAGTGTTTCTCACGTATCACTAATTTCAAAATTTTCAACAATGCATGGGGTTTATCTCGATAATTTGAATTATTATTTTTTACCATTATAGATTATCTATTAAATAAATAATATTAATATGGAATCACATTTCAATGTGTTTGCCTTTAAAAAAAATGAATAAATAAATTTTTAAAAAATAGACCATTTATGTTTATTTTTATTTTACAAATAAGACGATAAAATTATAAAACTATCTTATCATTCAATACCTTTGAAATTACATTATCACCCCATTTATTCTCTCAAATATCACTCATTCCTATGCTTTGAATTTTTTTTAACAACTGCCCCATTTGGGGTGTTGGTTTTCTGGCTAAAATAGCCAAAAAGCCAAAACACCCAATTATCTCTCTCTCTCTCTCTCTCTCTCTCTCTCTCTCTCTCTCTCTCTCTCTCTCTCGTTTGTACTTTTATAAAAAAAAATAAAAAAGACAATTAAAATAACCACTTCTCAAACACTCTTCAGTCAAACAGTTAGTCATCCATCCATTGACTAATAGAAAAGCATATCAAAAAAATATATATATATATATATGTATATATATTAATAATGCATAAATTATCAAATTTATTCCTATCATTTATCTCTCCATTCTTTTAATAGTTCTAACATATCTCTATTTTTTTTTTTTTTTTTTTGGGTTCTGTTATCAAGCAATCCTACTCCATCATCCAACATCACTACCACAACTCCAAATGTGTGCTTATGAGCAATCCTACCAACTCCAACACATAATGGCTTCAGTCCATAAATAACTAGTAAAAAATAACTAAAATAGAATAATTATAATTTTTTATCTTTTTGTGGTAGTGGAAATATTGTTTTAAATTTCAAAAATATTTTTTTAGCAATTATTTATGTCGATACTGCAACAACTGAGACAACATGGGTGTCGACATTGAAAAAAGTGAATGTGGAGAGGAAATTGACATTCTAACACTGTAACAGTGCTATAATTTAGTAATAGCATGCCAATATAGCAATTGTGCATTCGAGATGCTCTTAAGCATGCATGAGACTTTAATATATATAACTTAGAAGCATTGGGAATCCATATAACTTCCTGTGCTTAATTTAGGGGTTGTTTGGAGGGTCCTAAATAAATATACTTTTTGTCTTTTTGGACTAAAAAATTGAGGTTGAAAATATGGATGTTTGGGTTAACTTTTTGACTTTTTATGGAAAAATGTGTAATAAAAAATTGTAAAAGTTGATTTGTAGGGAAAAATTCGAATTGGGAGTTGTGTAGCCGTAATTGTTGACTTTTGGTGAATAGTGTTAACTTTTTAACTTTTTGAGTGACTTTTTGACTTTTTTACAAGTTCCCAAACTTGGCCTTATTGTCATGGAAGGCCAACTCTTCCATTCTATTAGACCCATTTTGCATGTGTGCCTGATTTTTTATTTTATTTAATCAATTGTGTTTTTTTTTTTTTAATTATGATTTTACATTAATATTTGTGGGCATTTTTTTTTATCTATGGGTTTGTTCGGATTGAATGCTTTTAACAAAAATTTTAATTAGCTAAAGCCTAAAAAATTATTCTTTTATGTGAAACCAATACCTTTAACAAGTTCAACCCCTTGCAACTCACTGTATTACTTTAGAGTACAAAACTACTTCCTTTTTGATGTTATAATTAATAATTCCAAGAATGCACACCACAAATCATTTAGTTCAAATAAAAAATGTAATTGTATCGCCAAGAGGATTAAATTCAACACCATTAGGTTCACATTTCACCGTAAGTATACAGAACTACTTTACCTAATAACACAGTACCTCCAAGAAAAGATCACCGAAACATATTTTATCACCACTAACCCAACTACCATCACTGCTTTTGTTTCCACCACCTCCACTACCATCACCATCACCATTTCCATTGCCGCTACCTCCACCACCACTACCACCCCAACACCTCCACCCCGCCGCCACCACTAACACATCTATTAGCATATTAGTTTAAAGAACAAAACCAAACATGGAAAAACGTTTTTTACATTTTTCAAAAAATGTATTCTATAGAAAATGTTTTTTCATTAGAAAATATTTTTCGCTCTTTACGGAACTCTTATGTTGTGTTTGGTTGGGGGATTTGAGGAGGGATTTGGAAGGGGAAAGGGAAAAGGTATGTGAAACTAGGTGAAATATAGGTATGTTTTATTCACATTTCACCTTCTCTTTCCATTTCCCTTTCCAAATCCCTCATCAAATCCCCCAACCAAACACATTTGTCAAGCTATATACTCTACTGTTGCCTAAACTAACAGCACAAAGAAGAAAGGCAAATGAAAATTTTCCGAACTGTCCTATATTTTCAAACCCCCGAAGCACCATTGTAGATTATCAAACTGGCTACCATTTTGGGATTCTGCAACAACACTATGGCCTTTTCAATTTCTTTTTAAAAAAAATATTTTTGTCCCCAGCATTAGAAACCATTCCCCCCAACTGGACAAGCATTCTAAGAGATCAAAACCATGAAGCAAATGAGTGAAACTTCAATGAAAGGTATACTAGAGTTCGATTGTCAAAACAAGGCCCACATAAAGTGCAACATAAGGGAGAATTACAGAATGCTCAGTAGAGCATGCAAGGAAAATGATGAAGAAATGCAGATAGCAAAAGATACTACAACAATATCTAGAACAAGCACCGATGACTACCAAATTTGAGATGGCAAAATATTCAACATTTTTAACACTAGGAAGCTGATTCTCATTGAAAGATTATATGACAGGTTCTACAAAAAGTACCGACAGCTCCAACATGCAGAACAACATGCTAGCTCAAACAGGGGATAGGCTTTCAATGAAGTTATAGCTATTATAATAACAAACTGATTCATGAAATTCACCTGGCTGAAAATCAAGAAGCACCTTCCATGTCTTGCGATCCAAATTATAAGAAATGAAATTGCCATAAATATTAAACACCAGTGTAAAATCTTTTTCATTTGCTGCCTTCATAATACACACCACAAAAAATTGGTGAAATTTCTCAAGGAAAACAGATTCTATAGGTCTTAGATTAACCCAGTACTTCACTTTTCAGCAGCAGTAGTCCCTGTCCATCTCAAGAATTCTGAATCTCAATGGCAAAACTTGTCGATTCTGAATAAGAAACAAATGACCATGACATTCACCAAAATACAGAATCTTAACATCAGAAAGAATTTTAGGGTATGGATGTTGAAAATAAGCTTGGTAGGTGATAATGGTAGGTGGCCAACCACCCACCATCGTTGAAGCCTCCATTGTTGAAGGCTGCAAGCTTTCACACTATCATTTTATATTTTTTATTCTGTCTAGGCTATCTATAAATAGCCATTGTATTATAAGAGTAAGATGTGTGGGAGAGAAGTAGAAGAAGAGTGCTCTCTGTATTTTGTTTCAGAATTGTTTCAATAAATTGAATTTCAGTTTGGTTCAATTTTAAGCCTCTTCTTGTGAATCACCAACAGTGGTTTGCACCCCACTCCCACCAACAGTGGTATCAGAGCCCGAAGGTAGCTTGAATTTGCAGAAATTCTGCAAAACTGCCAAGAACAGAGTGTTCTGCGAAATTAGCCCAGAAATCAAAGTTGTTGAAATTCATTTTTGATCATACCAGTGTGTAGCCCTCATTGAGACGATCACACAAAAAAAAAGAGCATCGAAAACCGAGCACTACAGAGCCCACACGCGCCCCCACGCGCCTCCTTGACGCCGTTACCACGCGTCGCCATGCGCACACGCGTCCCACGCGTCTTCTTTGCCTGGATTGCAGAGTTTGACCCAAAGCACACGATCCGATCCATCAATCCAGATCTGGATCCAAGTTCTGACGTCATTAACAAGGTCATCTACTTATGTCATCCCAGCCGAGCCACCAAGCTGAGCCTCCAAGCCGCCACGCCGAGCTATTGACTGAGCTGAGCCGTTGACCGAGCCGCCGTTGACCTGAGCTTTTGACCGAGCCGAGCCGTCATTGACTGAGCCGCACGGAGATTAATCCAGTGTGTCGCGGCTAAGTTGTATTCGCGGATCTGAGCAGTTCAAATTGTTTTGGCTTGATCTGAGCCATTTGGAGTCTGTTTCGGGTGATCCAATAGTACTTTCCAACTATTTGGAATATTCCGGACACATCTGTACAGTCAGAATTTGAAAATTCCATTATGAAAATTTACAGATTTTTAAAGACAACCAATGGCCACCACAAACAATTTCTTTCAGCCCCAGTTTCCAAAACTCAGCAAGGAGAACTATGAAAATTGGAGTATTCAAATGCAAGTTCTACTAGCCTCACAAGATTTGTGGGAGTTAGTTGATCGAGGATATGACGAGGCAGCTACTCTCGAAGATGAAGGAAATTTAAATGACGCTCAGAAGACAACGTTAAAAGATTCAAGGAGGAAAGATAAAAAGGCCTTGTATCTACTACATCAAGGCATTGATGAATCAAGTTTTGAGAAGATTTCAGCAGCAACAACCTCTAAAGAGGCATGGAGTATTCTTCGACATTCCCATCGTGGAATTGAGAAGGCGATCAGAGTTCGACTACAGGTGTTACGTGGTGAATTCGAGATGCTACACATGAATGAGAATGAGTCAATTTCTGAATACTTCAACAGAATATTGACCATTGTTAATCAGATGAGAAGATATGGAGAGAAGATGGAATCTCTTCAAGTGATAGAGAAGATTCTCTGATCACCCAGTTCCAAGTTCGAGCACGTGGTTGTAGCAATAGAAGAGTCCAAAGATCTCAGTGCCATGACCACCGATGAGTTGATGGGCACACTTGAGATTCATGAACAAAGGATCAACAAGAAGACTCCCTCAAGTTCTATAGAGCAAGCTCTTCAATCAAAGCTGTCTTTTAGAGATGACAGAAACGAGCAAGGGGGGACATCACAAAGAAGCCGAGGAAGAGGTCGTGGTTACAATAACCGAAATTCTGGTTTTTGAGGAAGAGGCGGAAGAAGTCCAGCCAGAGGAGGAAGAAGTCAACCACACTTTGCTCCAAGAGGAAGAGCAAGCGGTAGAGGAGGTGGTTACAACAACCGACCAGTTTCTGACAAAAGTAATGTTCAGTGTTACCAGTGTCACAAGTTCGGGCATTACAGCAATGAATGCCGAAGTAGAGCAACAACAGAAGCCTGCGAGCATGCAAATTTTGCCGAGCAGGAAACAAACAAAGTTGGACCTACAATCCTGTTTGTTCACCATGGAGACACTGAAAACCAAAACAATGTTTGGTATCTAGATTCAGGAGCCAGTAATCACATGTGTGGTAAAAGAGAGTTGTTCATTAAGCTTGACAAGACTGTACAATCACAAGTCTCATTTGGTGATTCTTCAAAGACTCCAGTGAAAGGAAGAGGTAATATTCTGATCAAGCTCAAAAATGGAGATCATGATTACATCTCCAATGTTTATTATGTTCCTTCCATGAAGAACAACATTTTGAGTATGGGACAACTCCTAGAGAAAGGATACAACATCAGCATGAAAGATTGTCATCTTACCATCAAAGACAATCCCGGTAATTTGATCGCTCGGGTGAGAATGTCCAAGAATCGGATGTTTGCATTAAACATCCAACATGATGCTGCGAAGTGTTTAAATGCCATCATCAAAGACAAAGACTGGCTATGGCATTTGAGGTTTGGAGATCTCAATTTTGGAAGCTTGAAGCTGTTGTCAAGCAAGAATATGGTGAAAGGGCTCCCTCATATTGCTCACACTAATGAAGTTTGTGAAAGCTGCATTCTTGGCAAGCATCACAGAACTAGCTTTGCCAAAGAAGTGAAGTGGAGAGCAGCAAAGCCGCTGGAGCTAGTGCACACTGATGTGTGTGGTCCATTGAAGCCGATGTCAAATGGACAGAATAGATATTTTCTCACCTTCATTGATGATTATAGTCGGAAGACATGGGTGTACTTTCTTAAAAGAAAGTCGGAGGTGTTCAACATCTTCAAAGAATTCAAAGCTTTTGTAGAAAAGCAAAGCAACTACTACATCAAGACATTACGATCAGATCAAAGTGGAGAATATACATCAGATGCTTTTGAGAAGTATGGCAAAGAGCGGGGAATCAAGCATCAAACAACGCCATCATATATGCCACAGCTGAATGGTGTTGCTAAAAGGAAGAATCGCACAATCTTAGATATGGCAAGAAGCATATTGAAAGGAAAGGGACTGCCCAAGCAATTTTGGGTTGAAGCCGTATCATGTGCTGTGTATCTACTAAATAGATACCTAACCAGGAGTCTTCATTCTATGACTCCAGAAGAAGCTTGGAGTTCACATAAGCCAAGCGTCAATCATCTCAGAATATTTGGGTGTGTTGCATACACCAAGATTCCAGAAGCAAGAAGAACCAAGCTCGATGATAAGGGAGAAAAATGTATCGTTGTCGGATATGGAGACAGAACAATGGATACAAGTTGTATAATCCCATTACCAAAAAGGTGATCATGAGTCGAGATGTGATATTTGAAGAAGAAGAAGCTTGGAACTGGAATCAAGATGAAGTTGTCAAAGATGCAGAACTTATTCTTGAAGATGAAACATCAAAAGCTCCTGTTGAAATCACAAGAGAAGTTCAAGATGAGCCACAAACTCCTCCACATAGAATTCCTGCACCTAGATCGCCAGTTTCTCACAGAAGTGTTGCATCATCATCATCATCAGCATCATCAGATGATAGTTTTTTCAAACAACCAAGACCAATGAGAAATTAGCAGGAGATATATGAAGCTACAGAAGAAGCAGATCTGAATCTGTACTGCCTACTCACAGATAGTGATCCACTTACCTTCTTAGAAGCTATCCAAGAAGATAAATGGAAGAAAGCAATGGATGAAGAAATTCATGCCATTGAGAAAAATGACACATGGAAGCTTACCAGTCTACCAGAGGGGCACTGTAACGCCCTCAAAATAAACCCATAATATATACAATATTAACATGCATTGATTAAGAAAAACAAAACCTTATTCCATTCATCAGAATAATCTTATTAAAAAAAAACATTACATGTAATAACGAAAGTAAATGCCCTACGGGCTTACATCTTTCCAAGCCAACACTTGGACACAAAAGTCTGAGTACTAACTCAATTACACATTAAGCCCTTGCCTTGAGTTTACATGTAATATCAAAACAAAACAAAATAACAACTAATCTAAACAAAGTCTTCAACTCCAAATCCTTCCAAGCTAATTCCTTGGAGGTAGCATATCACCTGAACCTGAAAATGATGTTCCCGTATAGGGTGAGCCACAGCCCAGCAGAAATATACTAAACCAAATATAAGAATTGACTAAAGCAATAGCATTCGATAGATGGTTAACACTGTTAAATCCATTATATCACTTTACAGTTTCATGACAATAATGTCCATGACATGTTTCTCTTTACGTTATTAATCAACTTTCCAATTATACAGACATGGCTCAGAACCTGGCCAAACAATAATAATGAGATTACACCTCATATCAACATTACTTCCAATATCAACAAATCAAATGAGACTAAGGCTCATACTAAAATACTTCCATAAATCAATAAGTACACAGATTTGCTGTACTAATGGAGTCCATCCCCTTTCTCCTCCTAAACAGGTTTGAGAGTCCATCCCCTATCTTCCCTCAAACCATGGAGTACATCCCCTATCTCCTCCTAAACAATATGCATTTCTTTCCAATTCAACAATTATCAATCTATAAGATTCACCATTTCGTATCATATTCAATGTTCATGATACATTTCCAATTATACAATATATTCGACATATGCAATGTCCCATTAAACTTCCATTTTGAGGCAAGTTTCAAAATTCTTCCATTAAACCAAAACATTAATCCATGTTTTACAACTTAAGACACACATAATGTTCTTAAAGTTCGATAATATTATAAAGTCTCGATACGTGTTTACACATCAACAACCATGTCCGGATATTTCTCGCGGACTTCCAATTCACATTCCCAAGTAGCTTCCTCCACTCCGTGATGTTTCCACAGAACTTTTACCAAGGGAATGGTCTTGCCTCGCAAGACTTGATCCCGCCTATCCAAGACCCGAACTGGCCTCTCCTCATACGAGGCATCCTCATCTACCCTCTAAGTCGGTCCAATCCAATACATGCGATGGATCAGGCTCATACTTCCGAAGCATACTCACATGAAACACGTCATGAACTCCGGATAACTGCGGTGGCAAAGCTAAACGATGGACAGCCTTACCGATCCTCTCAAGGATCTCAAAAGGGCCAATAATCAAGGGGACAACTTCCCCCTCTTTCCAAATCTCATCAATCCCTGCCTAGGTGATATCTTTAGAAAGACATGATCACCCACCTCAAATACCAAAGGTCTCCTCCTACGGTCGGTATATGATTTCTGACGACTCTGAGCTGTAACAAGCCTCCTACGGATAAGCTCAACCTTCTCCGTCGTTTCCCTCACCAACTCTGGACCCAACAAAGGTGCATCACCCACCTCGGCCCAACAAATTGGAGACCTACACGGTCGGCCATACAAGGCCTCAAACGGTGCCATACCGATACTAGGCTGGAAATTGTTGTTGTAGGCAAACTCCACTAAAGGAAAGTGCCTCTCTCACGACCCAAAGAAATCGAGAACACAACCCCGAAGCATATCCTCAAGGATCTGAATAGTACGCTCCGACTGCCCGTCAGTCTGAGGATGATAAGCCGTGCTAAAGGTCAACTTAGTGCCTAAGGCACTCTGCAAACTCTGTCACAACCTAGTAGTAAAACGAGGGTCTCTATCTGAGACGATCGTCACTGGGACCCCGTGCAATCTCACTATGTCCCGAATATACAAGTCGGCAAGATGATCTACCGAATCTCTCACGCGCATAGGAATAAAATGCGCTAACTTAGTCAACCGGTCTACAACCACCCAAATAGCATCACTACCCCGCTGAGTCCTCGGAAGACCTATAATGAAGTCCATAGTGACATGCTCCCACTTCCACTCGGCAAGAGGCAAGGGTTGCAACAAATCTGCTGGACTCTGATGCTCAGCCTTCACTTGCTGACAAGTAAGGCACTTGGACACAAAAGCTGCCACATCTCTCTTCATACCCCGCCACCAAAACTGGCGACCCAAATCCCGATACATCTTAGTGCCTCCCGGATGCACCGCAAGGCATGAATGATGAAACTCTCGGAGTACCACCTCTCGGCAAGACTCCGGTACAAACAAACGGTCTCGGTATCTCACACTCTGGTCGGGATACACCATCAAACCCTTCTCAACCTTCCCACTGGAGATCTTCTCTCGGAGAGATTCCATCTCAAGGTCACCTCTCTGTGCCTCCAACACTCGAGTCACAAGTGTAGGCTGCGCAACAACAGAAAACAAGGCCGTAGCCTCAACGGATTCACCCAGAAGCAAATCAAACTCTCCAAGTGCACCAACATCCCCCATTCCCGAATGGCTATACTAGCTATGTCACCAACAGATTTCTTGCTAAGGGCATTGGCCACCACATTGGCCTTCCCCGGATGATAATGCAACTCGAAGTCATAATCCTCAATGAACTCCATCAACCTCCTTTGCCTCAAGTTCAAGTCTTTCTATGTAAACAAATATTTTAGACTTTTATGATCTGAGAACACCTCGAATTTCTCATCATACAGATAGTGCCTCCAAATCTTCAAGGCAAAGATCACCGCTGCTAACTCTAGGTCATGTGTAGGGTAATTCTTCTCGTGTATTTTCAATTGATGCGAGCCATAGGCTACCACTTTCCCCTCTTGCATCAACACACATCCCAAACCCTCTCGTGAGGCATCACAATAGACTGCATAACCCAACTCTCTCTCCAGAATAATCAAGACTAGAGCGGTGGTCAATCTAACTTTCAGCTCTTGGAACGACTTTTCACAAGTCTCACTCCATACAAATTTGACTCCCTTCCGAGTCAGTCTAGTCAACGGCGAAGCTAACCTGGAGAAATCCTTCACAAACCGTCGGTAGTACCTAGCTAATCCCAGAAAACTGCGGATCTCAAACACACTCTTAGGTTGTGCCCAATCGTGCACTGCCTCAATCTTGGATGTATCAACAGACACTCCTTCCCCAGAAACTACATGGCCTAAGAACTTGACTTCCCCTAGCCAGAACTCGCACTTCCCAAACTTAGCATAAAGCTTATGGACTCAAAGAAACTCGAGCACCACTCTCAAGTATTCCTCGTGCTCCTCCTCAGAAGGTGAATAAATCAGAATGTCGTCCACGAAGATGACTACAAAACGATCTAAGAATTTCTGGAATATTCGGTTCATCAAGTCCATAAAGACTGCCGGTGCATTAGTGAGCCCAAACGGCATCACCAGAAACTCATAATGGCCATACCGCGTACGGAATGCCGTCTTCGGAATATCCTCCTCCCTAACTCTCAACTGGTGGTAACTCGATCTCAAGTCTATCTTAGAGAAACAACGGGAACCCTTCAACTGATCGAATAGATCATCTATACGGGGCATAGGGTACTTATTCTTGACCGTAGCCCGATTCAATTTCTGGTAATCTATACAGAGTCTCAAAGCACCACCTTTCTTTTTAGCGAAGAGGGCCGGCGGTCCCCACGGCGAAACATTAGGACGAATATAGTCCTTATCTAGCAACTCCTGGAGCTGAATCTTCAACTCACTAACTCGGCTGGGGCAAAACAGTAACGTGCCATAGAAATCGGCGCTGTGCTGGGCACTAGGTCAATAGAGAACTCAATCTCTCTGTGAGGTGGCAAATTAACAAGATCCTCGGGGAAGACGTCCGAGTACTCACAAACCACTCTTGGCAACACAGTCTAGGTCTCATCGCACTCACTACTCAAAAGGCTAGCAAGGAGACCACTCAACTCACTCCACCCTCGCGGATCATACACCGGTGGCAAAACACTACCAACCCGATCCCCCAAGAAATGGAAACAATCCCTGCTCAAGGTACATACTGTGACCCTCTGGCGATAACAATCAATAATTGCTCGATATGACGATAACCAGTCCATACCCAAAATATCATCAAATCTCGACATGGGCATAACTACAAAAGGAAAGGGAAGTCGGCGGTCGGTGACCTCTATATCACAGCCCCGACATCCTTGTTTCAAAATCAATTCACCCCCAACAGATGATACAACACAAATAGGAGATGCTAACTGTGCCAACTCCAATCCCAAAACAGATGCAAATGCAGCAGATATAAATGAATGTGATGCTCCTGTATCAATCAATACACTAGCAACCGAGTGGCAAAACAAGAAGGTACCTCTCACGACAAATGGAGTAGGCATAAGATCTTGTACAGTAACAGCATACACGCGCCCAGACGGTCTCTGATCAACCTGCTCACCCCTAGGAGCATAAGACTGCTGCACAGACTGGGACGATGAAGTCCCCTGATTGGCCCTCGAGGCCTGAACTGACTGAGTTGGCTGAGAACTCTGCCTCTGCCCAGATGTACCAGATGTGCCACTCAACTGCGGGCAAAACCTCTTCAGGTGTCCCGCCTAACCACACTGATAACAAGACAGTGGCTGACCCCTGCCTTGACTCTGGCTTTGACATCGAGCCAAAGAAGATGCTGCTCTCTGCCCTCCTCCCTTCTGCGGGCAAACTGGAGACTTGTCGCCCAGCAGACCACATTTGAAACAGGTAATGTCTCCCTGGCTGCCTTTCCCAGAACTTGCACTCGGCACTGGAAAAGTCGATCTAGTAAAGCTACTCTGAGACTGCTGAGGGGAAAACCTCTCTGTCTCCTGCCATTACTCTGGCCATCCTGATTCCTCTTGGAACCCCTCTGCCTCTCCTCCTCCTCCTCCTGCATCATGATCTCCATGTGGGCTGCAGCATCCACCAGACGCCCGTACTCTCAGGTCATAGAACCCCCAACTCTCATCTTGAGGCCATGCCTTAACTTCTTCTCGAACTCAAGACAACGGCGTTCCTCAGACGCCACCAACTCAGGTGCAAACCTGGACAAACTGGTAAATGTGGCCTCAAACTCAGCCACTGAAGAGCTCAGCTGCTTAAGCTGGCAAAACTGCTCCCTCAACCTCTCCTTGACAGCTGGAGACAGGAACTTCTCCTGGAAAGCAGCTACGAAAGCCTCCGAAGTCCCTCCTATAGGGCCCCTCGTGAATTTCCACCATTGACCCGCATCCCCCTTAAGCTGGAAAGATGCCAAGGTCACCTTCAGAACCCCGTCCTCGATGCCAAGCATCTCAAACATCTTCGTTGTCTGTTCGAGCCATTCATCTGGCTTAAGTGGCTCTTTTGGATCACCTACAAACTCGTCCGGGTTAGACCGGAAGAATTCCCACTTCAGAAATGCAGGCCTTGCATCTACAACATGAACCTGGGCTTGATTTTCAGCCTTGAGAATGCCCACAGACTCCCTGAATGCCCCTGCTATCTCTCGGGCCAAAGCGCCCATATCCTGCTAGCCTACTGGTTCGGCCACATTGGCCTGGCCAACTCCTTCCTGCTGCTCCGGAATCTCCTCCGGCATAGGCACCTCTTGCTTACCCTGCCTACCACGCCTACGACGTCCTCGCCCTCGTCTTCATCTTGACATCCTAATAAAGGTAACAAAAATGATTAATACGTTTGCACATTAATAAATGTGCCGAAGCTATAACACTCATGTCCTAATGCATTGGACAACAGTAATTCACTCCACGTAAGCACATAATCACATAAGCACTTACGAATTTCATTCCTGGATAATGATAGTCCCAAGGCGTTGCTAGAGTTCCAGTTGGAAATAGCATTGATCAAGTGCTTTTCCAACAAGACTCATAGAAACTTGAGGATCCAATCAACATCATAGAAATCAAATCCCATACCCAAATAGTCATATAAGCATGTTATCAAATAAACACATACTATCATACATAAGTCTCTAACAAGCGAGACAAACCCATTGTGATACTAATCACTTCCCACGTACCCAAAGTATTCAAACCCGGTACGCTCTGATACCAAGTTGTAATGCCCTCAAAATAAACCCATAATATATACAATATTAACGTGCATTGATGAAGAAAAACAAAACCTTATTCCATTCATCAGAGTAATCTTATTAAAAAAAAACATTACATGTAATAACGAAAGTAAATGCCCCGCGGGCTTACATCTTTCCAAGCCAACACTTGGACACAAAAGTCTGAGTACTAACTCAATTACACATTAAGCCCTTGCCTTGAGTTTACATGTAATATCAAAACAAAACAAAATAACAACTAATCTAAACAGAGTCTTCAACTCCAAATCCTTCCAAGCTAATTCCTTGGAGGTAGCATATCACCTGAACTTAAAAATGATGTTCCCGTATAGGGTGAGCCACAGCCCAGCAGAAATATACTAAACCAAATATAAGAATTGACTAAAGCAATAGCATTCGATAGATGGTTAACACTGTTAAATCCATTATATCACTTTACAGTTTCATGACAATAATGTCCATGACATGTTTCTCTTTACGTTATTAATCAACTTTCCAATTATACAGACATGGCTCAAAACCTGGCCAAACAATAATAATGAGATTACACCTCATATCAACATTACTTCCAATATCAACAAATCAAATGAGACTAAGGCTCATACTAAAATACTTCCATAAATCAATAAGTACACAGATTTGCTGTACTAATGGAGTCCATCCCCTTTCTCCTCCTAAACAGGTTTGAGGGTCCATCCCCTATCTTCCCTCAAACCATGGAGTACGTCCCCTATCTTCTCCCAAACAATATGCATTTCTTTCCAATTCAATAATTATCAATCTATAAGATTCACCATTTCGTATCATATTCAATGTTCATGATACATTTCCAATTATACAATATATTCGACATATGCAATGTCCCATTAAACTTCCATTTTGAGGCAAGTTTCAAAATTCTTCCATTAAACCAAAACATTAATCAATGTTTTACAACTTAAGACACACATAATGTTCTTAAAGTTCGATAATATTATAAAGTCTCGATACGTGTTTACACATCAACAACCATGTCTGGATATTTCTCGCGGACTTCCAATTCACGTTCCCAAGTGGCTTCCTCCACTCCGTGATGTTTCCACAGAACTTTTACCAAGGGAATGGTCTTGCCTCGCAAGACTTGATCCCACCTATCCAAGACCCGAACCGGCCTCTCCTCATACGAGGCATCCTCATCTACCTCTAAGCCGGTCCAATCCAATACATGCGATGGATCAGGCTCATACTTCCGAAGCATACTCACATGAAACACGTCATGAACTCCGAATAACTGCGGTGGCAAAGCTAAACGATAGGCAGCCTCACCGATCCTCTCAAGGATCTCAAAAGGGCCAATAAATCGAGGGGACAACTTCCCACTCTTTCCAAATCTCATCAATCCCTGCCTAGGTGATATCTTTAGAAAGACATGATCACCCATCTCAAATACCAAAGGTCTCCTCCTACGGTCAGCATATGATTTCTGACGACTCTGGGCTGTAACAAGCCTCCTACGGATAAGCTCAACCTTCTCCGTCGTTTCCCTCACCAACTCTGGACCCAACAAAGGTGCATCACCCGCCTCGGCCCAACAAACTGGAGACCTACACGGTCGGCCATACAAGGCCTCAAACGGTGCCATACCGATACTAGGCTGGAAACTGTTGTTGTAGGCAAACTCCACTAAAGGCAAGTGCCTCTCTCACGACCCACTGAAATCGAGAACACAACCCCGAAGCATATCCTCAAGGATCTGAATAGTACGCTTGGACTGCCCGTCAGTCTGACGATGATAAGCCGTGCTAAAGGTCAACTTAGTGCCTAAGGCACTCTGCAAACTCTGCCACAACCTAGTAGTAAAACGAGGGTCTCTATCTGAGACAATCGTCACTGGGACCCCGTGCAATCTCACTATGTCCCGAATATACAAGTCGGCAAGATGATCTACCGAATCTCTCACGCGCATAGGAATAAAGTGCGCCGACTTAGTCAACCGATCTACAACCACCCAAATAGCATCACTACCCCGCTGAGTCCTCGGAAGACCTACAACGAAGTCCATAGTGACATGCTCCCACTTCCACTCTGCAATAGGCAAGGGTTGCAACAAACCCGCTGGCCTCTGATGCTCAGCCTTCACTTGCTGACAAGTAAGGCACTTGGACACAAAAGCTGCCACATCTCTCTTCATACCCCGCCACCAAAACTGGCGACCCAAATCCCGATACATCTTAGTGCCTCCCGGATGCACCGCAAGGCATGAATGATGAAACTCTCGGAGTACCTCCTCTCGGCAAGACTCTGGCACAAACAAACGGTCTCGGTATCTCACACTCTGGTCGGGATACACCATCAAACCCTTCTCAACCTTCCCACTGGAGATCTTCTCTCGGAGAGATTCCATCTCAAGGTCACCTCTCTGTGCCTCTAACACTCGAGTCACAAGTGTAGGCTGCGCAACAACAGAAAACAAGGCTGTAGCCTCAACGGATTCACCCAGAAGCAAATCAAACTCTCCAAGTGCACCCAACATCTCCCATTCCCGGATGGCTATACTAGCTATGTCACCAACAGATTTCTTGCTAAGGGCATCGGCCACCACATTGGCCTTCCCTGGATGATAATGCAACTCGAAGTCATAATCCTCAATGAACTCCATCCACCTCCTCTGCCTTAAGTTCAAGTCTTTCTGTGTAAACAAATATTTCAGACTTTTATGATCTGAGAACACCTCGAATTTCTCATCATACAGATAGTGCCTCCAAATCTTCAAGGCAAAGATCACCATTGCTAACTCTAGGTCATGTGTAGGGTAATTCTTCTCGTGTATTTTCAACTGATGCGAGCCATAGGCTACCACTTTCACCTCTTGCATCAACACACATCCCAAACCATCTCGTAAGGCATCACAATAGACTGCATAACCCAACTCTCTCTCCAGAATAATCAAGACCGGAGCAGTGGTCAATCTAACTTTCAGCTCTTGGAACGACTTTTCATAAGTCTCACTCCATACAAATTTGACTCCCTTCCGAGTCACTCTAGTCAATGGTGAAGCTAACCTGAAGAAATCCTTCACAAACCGTCGGTAGTACCTAGCTAATCCCAGAAAACTACGGATCTCAAACACACTCTTAGGCTGTGCCCAATCTTGCACTGCCTCAATCTTGGATGTATCAACAGACACTCCTTCCCCAGAAACTACATGGCCTAAGAACTTGACTTCCCCTAGCCAGAACTCACACTTCCCAAACTTAGCATAAAGGCTTATGGACTCTAAGCAACTTGAGCACCACTCTCGAGTGTTTCCTCGTGCTACTCCTCAGAAGGTGAATAAATCAGAATGTCGTCCACGAAGATGACTACAGAACGATCTAAGAATTTCCAGAATATTCGGTTCATCAAGTCCATAAAGACTGCCGGTGCATTAGTGAGCCCAAACGGCATTACCAGAAACTCATAATGGCCATACCGCGTACGGAATGTCGTCTTCGGAAATATCCTCCTTCCTGACTCTCAATTGGTGGTAACCCAATCTCAAGTCTATCTTAGAGAAACAATGGGAACCCTTCAACTGATCGAACAGATCATCTATACGGGGCATAGGGTACTTATTCTTGACCGTAGCCCGATTCAATTTTCGGTAATCGATACAGAGTCTCAAAGCACCACCTTTCTTTTTAGCAAAGAGGGCCGGCGCTCCCCACGGCGAAACACTAGGACGAATATAGTCCTTATTTAGCAACTCCTGGAGCTGAATCTTCAACTCAACTAACTCGGCTGGGGCAAAATGGTAACGTGCCATAGAAATCGGCATCGTGCTGGGCACTAGGTCAATAGAGAACTCAATCTCTCTGTGAGGTGGCAAACTAACAAGATCCTCGGGGAAGACGTCCGAGTACTCACAAACCACTCTTGGCAACACAGTCTAGGTCTCATCGCACTCACTACTCAAAAGGGTAGCAAGCAGACCACTCAACTCACTCCGCCCTTGCGGATCGTACACTGGTGGCAAAACACTACCAACCCGATCCCCAAGAAATGGAAACAATCCCCGCTCAAGGTACATATTGTGACCCTCTGGCAATAACAATCAATAATTGCTCGGTATGACGATAGCCAGTCCATACCCAAAATAACATCAAATCCCGACATGGGCATAACTACAAAAGGAAGGGAAGTCGGCGGTCGGCGACCTCTATATCACAGCCCCGACATCCTTGTTTCAAAATTAATTCACCCCAAACAGATGATACAACACAATTAGGAGATGCTAACTGTGCCAACTCCAATCCCAAAACAAATGCAAATGCAGCAGATATAAATGAATGTGATGCTCCGTATCAATCAATACACTAGCAACCGAGTTGCAAAACAAGAAGGTACCTCTCATGACAGATGGAGCAGGCACAAGATCCTGCACAGTAACAGCATACACGCGCCCAGACAGTCTCTGATCAACCTGCTCACCCCTAGGAGCATAAGACTGTTGCACAGACTGGGACGATGAAGTCCCCTAATTGGCCCTTGAGACCTGAACTGATTAAGCTGGCTGAGAACTCAACTCCTGTCCAGATGCACCAGATATGCCACTCAACGGCGGGCAAAACCTCATCAGGTGTCCCGCCTGGCCACACTGATAACAAGACAGTGGCTGACCTCTGCCCTGACTCTAGCTCTGAGATCGAGCCAAAGAAGACGCTGCTCTCTGCCCTCCTCCCTTCTGCGGGCAAACTGGAGACTTGTGGCCCAGCTGACCACATTTGAAACAGGTAATGTCTCCCTGGCTGCCTTTCCCAGAACTTGCACTCGGCACTAGAAAAGTCGATCTAGTAAAGCTACTCTGAGACTGCTGAGGGGAAAACCTCTCTGTCTCCTGCCATTACTCTGGCCATCCTGATTCCTCTTGGAACCCCTCTGCCTCTCCTCATCCTCCTGCATCATGATCTCCATGTGGGCTGCAGCATCCACCAGACGCCCGTACTCTCAGGTCATAGAACCCCCAACTCTCATCTTGAGGCCATGCCTTAACTTCTTCTCGAACTCAAGACAACGGCGTTCCTCAGACGCCACCAACTCAGGTGCAAACCTGGACAAACTGGTAAATGTGGCCTCAAACTCAGCCACTGAAGAGCTCAGCTGCTTAAGCTGGCAAAACTGCTCCCTCAACCTCTCCCTAACAGCTGGAGACAGGAACTTCTCCTGGAAAGCAGCTACGAAAGCCTCTGAAGTCCCTCCTATATGGCCCCTCGTGAATTTCCACCACTGACCCACATCCCCCTTAAGCTGGAAAGATGCCAAGGTCACCTTCAGAACCCCGTCCTCGATGCCAAGCATCTCAAACATCTTCGTTGTCTGTTCGAGCCATTCATCTGCCTTAAGAAGCTCTTTTGGATCACCCACAAACTCGTCCGGGTTAGACCGGAAGATTTCCCTCTTCAGAAATGCAGGCCCTGCATCTACAACATGAACCTGGGCTTGATTCTTAGCCCTGAGAATGCCCACAGACTCCCTGAATGCCCCTGCTATCTCTCGGGCCAAAGCGCCCATAGCCTGCCGGCCTACTGGTTCGGCCACATTGGCCTGGCCAACTCCTTCCTGCTGCTCCGGAATCTCCTCTGGCATAGGCACCTCTTGCCTACCCTGCCTACCACGCCTACCACATCCTCGCCCTCGTCCTCATCCTGACATCCTAATAAAGGTAACAAAAATGATTAATACGTTTGCACATTAATAAATGTGCCGAAGCTATAACAATCACGTCCTAATGCATTGGACAACAGTAATTCACTCCACGTAAGCACATAATCACATAAGCACTTACGAATTTCATTCCTGGATAATGATAGTCTCAAGGCGTTGCTAGAGTTCCGGTTGGAAACAGCATTGATCAAGTGCTTTTCCAACAAGACTCATAGAAACTTGAGGATCCAATCAACATCGTAGAAATCAAATACCATACCCAAATAGTCATATAAGCATGTTATCAAATAAACACATACTATCATACATAAGTCTCTAACAAGGGAGACAAACCCATTGTGATAGTAATCACTTCCCACGTACCCAAAGTATTAAAACCCAGTATGCTCTGATACCAAGTTGTAATGCCCTCAAAATAAACCCATAATATATACAATATTAACATGCATTGATTAAGAAAAACAAAACCTTATTCCATTCATCAGAGTAATCTTATTAAAAAAAACATTACATGTAATAACGAAAGTAAATGCCCTACGGGCTTGCATCTTTCCAAGCCAACACTTGGACACAAAAGTCTGAGTACTAACTCAATTACACATTAAGCCCTTGCCTTGAGTTTACATGTAATATCAAAACAAAACAAAATAACAACTAATCTAAACAGAGTCTTCAACTCCAAATCCTTCCAAGCTAATTCCTTGGAGGTAGCATATCACCTGAACCTGAAAATGATGTTCCCGTATAGGGTGAGCAGCAGCCATATATACTAAACCAAATATAAGAATTGACTAAAGCAATAGCATTCGATAGATGGTTAACACTGTTAAATCCATTATATCACTTTACAGTTTCATGACAATAATTTTCATGACATGTTTCTCTTTACGTTATTAATCAACTTTCCAATTATACAGACATGGCTCAGAACTTGGCCAAACAATAATAATGAGATTACACCTCATATCAACATTACTTCTAATATCAACAAATCAAATGAGACTAAGGCTCATACTAAAATATTTCCATAAATCAATAAGTACACAGATTTCCTGTACTAATGGAGTCCATCCCCTTTCTCCTCCTAAACAGGTTTGAGAGTCCATCCCCTATCTTCCCTCAAACCATGGAGTACATCCCCTATCTTCTCCCAAACAATATGCATATACAATGTATTAAACACTTTTCATACACAATATTCAATGAATACACAGATTCACTGTATTAATTCAACTGTCATATCTAATGACTCATTCAACGTGATTAGTTTCAGTTTTCCCTAATCAACATGCAATGTGTACAACAATCACGACTATCCTCCGCCGATAGCCCAAAACAGTTATTTCTAAACAGGAAATAAATGTATCAACAAATGTAAACTCAACATTTTCATAGGTGAGTGATTAAACTATCCAACTACACCATTTAATCCCATAGTTCCCCAATTTCATGAATTAAACTTAATTCCACGATTTTTCCAAAATTAATAATACAAATTAATTTATTACAACAACTAGGGCTTTTCCCCCTTTCCTCAAAATTAACCCTAAGGTTCAATTTTATCAACTTGACACTACCAATGCCATTTTTTCATGATTCACAATCACATGGAATTTAATATATAAACAAATTCCCTATTTCTCAAATTATAATAGAAACCCTGGTTTTCCCAAAATTACTAAACGACACCAACATATCAAAAATACCAAAACTTAGGACAAAACCTATAATATGGAGTAGGAAATCCCTACCTCAAAGTGAAGAACTCAAATGGAGAAGATGGCAAAAACCCAAGGTGCTCCAAATCCACTATTGCTCAGATTAAAACGAAGCCCAAGTCACCCTCTATCTTTTATACAAAGAGCTTAGGGTAGAAACACACTAAAAGGAGATGAAAACCTAGAGAGAAGGTGTGTAGCGAGAGAGAGAAGACGGTTCTAGGGTTTTAAAATCAAAAGGAGATGAAAAAGTGATCCAAAAAGTCAGATCTCGGTTTTATATAAGAGTCGCCCCGCTCGAGCGTGGAAACCCCCGCTCGAGCGTCACTCACAGACTCCTGCTTGAGTGTCAAAAATCCCGCTCGAGCGGCGGATACACACTCCCAGAACTTTTGCTGAACCAGGTCCCCGCTTGAGCGTAAAACTCCCCGCTTGAGCGTCACACACAAACTCACGCTCGAGCGTCAAAACGCCTGCTCGAGCGTCCAACACTGCACAGGAAATACTGGAAGATGGAAAATCACGCTCGAGCGTAAAAACTCTCGCTCGAGCAGAGAAGCAACAACAAAGGGCCCGCTCGAGTGTCAAAAGCTCTGCTCGAGCGTGAAGGCGAAAATCTGGGCAATTACCCTCGGTTTCTAAGTTCAACCAACGTGCAACAAACCTGCCCAACGCATCCTATAACTCAAAAATAAGAATTAAAGGACGACAACAGTAAATATATAGTAACGGGATCCACAGAACTTAAGTCCGAATACAACAACCAAATGGGGAAAGACCGGGGTCGCTATAGGCACAAACCCATTGGAGTGAAATGGGTATACAAGACAAAGAGGAATGCACAAGGTGAAGAGCAACGCTACAAGGCAAGGTTAGTAGCAAAAGGTTACAAGCAGAGAGCTGGAATTGACTATGGAGAGGTGTTTGCTCCAGTTGCCCGATTGGAGACTATCATACTAATGATTTCTTTGGCTGCCCAGCACAAGTGGCAGATTTATCAACTTGATGTGAAATCTGCATTTCTTAATGGTTTCCTCAAAGAAGAAATCTATATTGAACAACCTTCGGGGTATGTTCAGAATAGGCATGAAGAAAAAGTGTACAAATTGAAGAAAGCACTTTATGGATTGAAGCAAGCTCCGCGTGCATGGAATACTAGAATTGATAAGTATTTTCATGACAATGGTTTTGAAAAATGTCCATATGAGCATGCACTATATTTGAAGAAGGAAGCTGATGGAAGCATGTTGCTTGCTTGTCTTTATGTTGATGATCTAATCTTCACCGGAAACAATCCAGCCATGTTCAAAGACTTTAAAAGAAGCATGGTCCAAGAATTTAAAATGACAGATATTGGCTTGATGGCTCATTTTCTCGGCATTGAAGTGGAACAAAGAAAAGATGGGATTTTTATTTCCCAAAGTGGTTATGCCAAGGAAATTCTCAAGAGATATGGAATGGAAAATTGCAATCCAGTGAACACTCTTGTAGACAGTGGAGTGGAGCTCAGAAAAGGTACGAAGGCAGGTGATGTGGATCCAACTTATTTCAAGAGCCTAGTTGGAAGTCTTCACTATCTTACTTGCACCAGGCCAGACATACTCTATGGAGTAGGATTGATTAGCAGATATATGGAAACACCAGATCAGTCACACCTTTATGCAGCAAAGAGGATTCTTCGCTACATCAAAGGTACAGTCGATGATGGTTTATTCAATAAACCAATTGATAACTTCAGTCTTGTTGGCTACTCAGATAGCGACTAGGGACGTGACTTGGATGAACAGAAAAGTACTATGGGGTTTACTTTCTTTATGGGAGATACAGCCTTCACATGGTCATCCAAGAAGCAAGTCATTGTGACATTATCGACTTGCGATGCTGAGTATGTTGCAGCTAACTCAGCTGTGTGTCATGCAATATGGTTACGGAACATGCTGAAGCATTTGGGATTTCCACAAGAAAAACCCACTGAGATTTATGTTAATAATCGCTCAGCAATTGCATTGGCAAAGAACCCAATTTATCATGAAAGAAGTAAGCATATTGACACCTACTTTCATTTCATCCGAGAGCATGTGAAAAATAAAGAGGTGGAATTGTTGCCTTGTAAATCTCAAGATCAACTTGCAGATATTTTCACGAAGCCGTTGAAAAATGATCTATTCAACAGAATGAAGATAATGCTCGGGATGAAGCAGCATGGAGAATCAAGCTTAAGGGGGGATGTTGAAAATAAGCTTGGTAGGTGATAATGGTAGGTGGCCAACCACCCACCATTGTTGAAGCCTCTATTGTTGAAGGCTGCAAGCTTTCACACTATCATTTTATATTTTTTATTCTGTCTAGGCTATCTATAAATAGCCATTGTATTATGAGAGTAAGATGTGTGGGAGAGAAGTAGAAGAAGAGTGCTCTCTGTATTTTGTTTCATAATTGTTTCAATAAATTGAATTTCAGTTTGGTTCAATTTTAAGCCTCTTCTTGTGAATCACCAATAGTGGTTTGCACCCCACTCCCACCAACAAAGGAGGCATTGGAGTTCGTGTCAGATTCTCAGCATTAATGTCAAATCGAATGTAAAGGTTAGTGGAAGTCATCCAATGAATAGCTCCATTCGAAAACACCCTGCATCTCAAGGAGTGACCTGGTGGTGCAATGACACGAATGTGTTTCCAAGATGCACTCTCTGATGAGTAGATATCAATTACATAAGAACTTCCAAACCTTCCACGAAGATCAAAAGAGTAATTAACCAATACAACCTTGTAGTGAGGTGATTTTGAAGGGTCAAAAGCCAAGTAAGCACCAAACTTGTGATCTAAAAATCTAGATAAAGTGCCGGCAGGTTCAGGTAGTGCAGTGTATTTTTAGGTGGTTGGATTACAAACGATGTAACGTTTTCCGTCAACCTTAGAGCACAAGAGTAAGCCGTTACAGGAGCATACAATCCTAGGTGTAGATCCTTCTCTAACACCATTGAGGAAGGTGAGTGTTGGAAGACTTGAGTGGCTGTGAAACGAGACATAATTAAGTTCCTTGAACATCCGAAGTTTGCAGTAGAAATATATGCCTGAGATCAAGGAAATGTTATTTCGGCGGGTGTGGTTGTGGGAAAATTGTGAGTCGGAGATGAGAGAGAGCCAATGCTTAGATACACACTTAAATCTGAGGAGTGACTTTGCCGGCACATGTAAAAGGATCTCTGTTAGAAGATCAACATTGCTGACAACTACTTCTACTGCCAGTGAGTCTTCCAATGATGTGGAGCCAATAACTAGCTTTCTTCTTTTGTTGGATACTTTCTCGGTCATTTTTTCCTGTACATAACCCACAAGAAGATCAGAATCAGAGAATGTGCACAGATGTGATGCGTATGGTAATATGAAGACGAAGAAGGATCTAGTTATGTAACTATCTTCCATTGCTTACAATTTGTGTAACAAGCTTAACTACTAATAATTGTCTAATTCTCAACTCAACAGCAATAAGCTCCTATCTTAGTTGCAGTAATCTTCATTATGTAACAATGTGATAATAGGAAAGGGTAACGGGTTGGGGTTTTTAGGGTTTCGAGCTCGAATCCGTGATTTTAAACTCTACTAAAAAATATATGGCTTTTAACCATAGTGGAGCGAAACGGTTTGGAATGCGAATTATAAATTTTAAAGTTTAATCCGCGGTTAGCGGATAGAGCGGTATAGATTGATACGAATTGATGTGATTTTAACGGATTGGATAATATTTTGCACAAGCCTATTCATATATCAACTCAAGCTTTTTACTCAAACCTGTATATTAAAAAGTTATCAACCCAGATCCAGATTGACAGCAGGAATCACTGGTGAAGGAATCGGAGGCGTAATTGGGGTATGGGACTAGGGTTACAGGATGAAGAGGGTGGGATGGTTGTTTCATGGAGTAACTCGCTAGAAAGTATTGTTCACGGTGGAAGAAATTGCATTGCTAGCACACGAAAACCACACCTGAGATTGGGAAGTTACAACCAGAGCAATCGATTCCGATTTTTACCATTTTTGGGAGTTTGAGGAGGGTTAGATTGTGGGGGTGACTAAAATGAGCAAGGATCCTCTGGAGGTTTTTTTTTTTCTTAAAGTTTCCTAGAGTGGTGTATTGTATGGTTGAGATTTAATGATAAGTCACATCAATTTTTTAGCATTAAATCTCAACTACACAATATACCACTTTAGGAAACTTTAGGAAAAAAAAACTCTAGAGGATCCTTGGTGGACTAAAATGCTTCTCCTCGAAGCTCAAGTGTTTAAATTTGAAAAAGAAAAAAAGAAAAAGAAAAGAAAAGTAAAGAACAGAGGCATTGGAAAACTCTCCCAAAACCTTGATAGAAATGACCAAAATGAAATAGCATTTAAAACAATATTGATAACTATTTCAGACATTACTGTAAATGAATATAATATATATACATACGCACCAATATAAATCTAAAAACTCAAGAAGTAGAGGAATTCACAGAGAAAAGTGAAAAACTCACAATTTTATATAGAATTTTTTTTTTCCTTGCTTTTAAAAAACATATAAAAAAAATCAACAAAGAAGCAAATTATTGAGAGAGAGAGAGAGAGAGAGAGAGAGAGAGAGAGAGAGAGAGGACTTATAGGGAAGAGAGACACTCTATCTATGGGATGGTGGTGGAGGGAGTAAAAGAGGGAGTCTAATAATTTGTGCAGGTTTTCTGATCGTATAGAATGATATTGTGAGGATTTTCAAAGTATAACCGGTGGGTTATGATTGTACAGAATATATAGGGAAGATTTTCAAAGTATAATCGATATAGGTTTTGTAGTTAGATTTCATGTAAAACTTGAGTTAGGTTTCTGAGTTTGTCTGGGTTTGTAAAAAAAAGAGAAGTATTATGTAATCCTTCTATCCTAAAATAATAGTCTCTTTTGAAAAATCTAACTTTTTTTTGGTAGTACAATTATTACATTTTAAAAAAGAAAATTTAATTTTTCAAAATTACCAGTTCAGATTTTTAAAGATGCATCGCGAACCTTATATACAGTCCATGTTCAAATTTTTATTTTATTTTATTTTATTTTTTAATAGAATGTTGATAGCGCCCAATTTAAGAGTCCGTCTATCATACACAACGTTTTTTTGTGTTGTGGTATTGATAGCAATAGGCTGTTCAAATTAGCCAATGAATTGAAGCATCGAACCAAATTGATTTCTTTGGGTTGAGTTGGATTGGGTTGATTTTTGAGTAAATTGATTTAGTTTTGAGTCTTTAAATCATCAAATTAATATAATTAGAATGGTTCTTGGTTTAAGTTTTATATAAACCGAATCAATCCAAAAACCAAAACTACATAGATACATACATATATGTATATTTTAAAATTTTATTTATATTGACTTGTTCACTTTATTACTCTATTAGAATGGATTTGATTACATCCAATAATTTTTCATATTCAAGAATTATTGGTAAATGAAGGAAATATTAGAAACTTTATTAAGACTTCGCAATTGATTCAATCTTTATTGGTTGTATTAATAGATTTAATTGTATTGATTAAATTTAAACTTCAGTTAGATTTAATTTGTATTGGATTGTACTAAATAATATTTTTCTCTTTGTTTTGTATTAAGCTTAAGTGTAAGAGACTTGTATATTTTAATTATTTATTATTGATTGATTTGCTTATTTTTAATATAGTGAAATCATAGTTTCAACCCAAACCAACCCCAGCTACATTGGGTTGGATTAGGTTGGCTTTAGTTCATGATTGGTCTAGTTTTGGGTCGAAAAACTTGAAATCAATCATGATTAGGTTGGTTTCAAATTTAGTGTCCAACCGAACCAAACTGAGCCATAAACACCCCTCGACACCACAAATATCATAACTAAATTATTTTAAATCATAACTACAAAAAACACAATGAATTATTACCAAATATCACTTGAGGCATAACTAAATATCTCTTCAATCATAACCAAATAATAACCATAATATGTCGTAACCAATAACAAAATGAATCATAAGCCTACACTAAAATGAATTGTAATCAAACAACACTTCAGGCACAACCAAAATAATAATTATAATAAATCATAATTAACTCATACGCAACACATTAATGAGTCAACCAAATCATAACAAATACCCACAATTTGTCATAACCATACATATATGTCACGCCCCACTTTTTATTACTCGAAGTCATTACCAAATCCATTAACTTAATTCAATTTCAGAGATAACATGCGGACATAAACTCAAATGTTCAATAAAAGTAATGAACAACAATTCTCTCATTCAAATGAAAATTTAATACAACATGAACATTCGAAATAAGTTGCCCTTAGGCTTACAACAATAAACCAAGTGAAGGGTGTAACCCTTTTTCACATATGGCGTTCCGCCAACAACAAAGAGGCCCCGTGGCCAACAATTAAGAAGATCCAAATCTTGCAGCACATCCTGCTAAATACCTGAAAAAGATTCAACAACGTGGGATGAACATAAAGTCCAGTAGGGAACTCAACATGATCCTTAACAATAACAACTTATAGATAGCTATGATCATGAACACTCATTCCCATACTAGAATAGTAATGTGACAGTTTATACAAAATAAATATATGTATGAACTTTTCTCAAAAACAACCATTTCATTTAATGTTTCAAATGATTTCCCTTCCCGTTTTCCTTCCATTAATTCCCGTTCCCAATCTTTCATAACATTAACAATCACTTAGGAAATACTCTCACTAAGCCCGATACCCTCTTTCCTTCTTATACGTACACAGATGTACCCTTTTCAAACTTGTTTATCTCTAAAACATTCACTCTCCTTTACACTTCCCAGGAGACAAAAGCATTTTGGTTCATTTCCACCACTATCATAACTATACATGTATAACCTTGTAAAAATATAAATTTACAACCCACCAACATGTATACAATAAATCAATGGAGTAACTCAGTCCTCCAAACAGTAACCAATCAAGTCCATGATATTTCCAATTACAACGAAACAGCAATTCCACTTTGCTCTACTAGCTACGTGCTTAGTAAGCCAAAGATATACTGAAACAACTACAACCAACTTCACTCTACTAGCCATATGCATAGTAAGTCAAACTGCCAGTTTACCAGGCGCTAGCTGGAAGGGTATGGTGCCTCTCATTATTAGCGCATACAGTTCTCCAGGCGCTAGCTGGAAGGTAACGGTACCTCCGACTATAAGCGCGGCATATAACGCCATCCACAATCATGCACACAAGGCATATCCAACATGTATAATGCACATACATAAACTACTACAACAATAGCAACGTGTTAAAGTACATGAACACACATGTGTGTGGAGTCCATCCCCTATCTTCTCACACACACCGGAGTACAACCCCTCTCTCCTCCCTAACCAGTATACATATATATAATGTATCTCAGCATTTCATCACATATGATATTCAATCAACAATGGTGTAATATATACACGACAATCCAACACAACCGTGTCATCCTCCACCGATGACCAAGGACAAAGCCTCTAGATGCATGCATATTGTACATCTATAAACATACTCAATTATCGTAAATCACAAACTCAACAGCAACATTAACACGATAGTTAAAGATACAACACCTACATGGGTGTCCAACATTCAAAATCCAACAATCCAATTCCCAAACTCATTTCAAAAATACTTTCTTCCTTTTCACAAAAATAATTCCATTTCCTTCTTGTCACCACAAAACCAACTTCCTTTTTATTGTTCAAAACCAATTTTTCCCCTTTTGTTTCCACAAAGTCAAATCCAAAGGCAACAAGGCCAAAACTCATTTTTATCTACCACATTCCTTTCAAAGCTACCCCAATTTAATTATACCAATTAGATCATAATCATTATACAAGGGTTTTCCTCCCTCTTCACAATATAAATTCAAAAGGGTCAATTATCTACTACAATCAACAATGGCTTCAATTAAAAGCCCAAAATACCCAATTATTTACCCAAATATCAAACCCCTCTATTAAATTATTAAATCAATAAATATGAGGGTTTCCTCTCCTTTCAACAACAACTAGCTAATTAACACCCAATTAGCCCCCAAGCACATCTAAATATCATAAATCCAAATCCCACAACTAACCCATAGTTCAACCTCATGAATTTATACAAAATCCAACATGACACCATTTTCATGCAATACAAAATAACCACATGTCTATCTATAGACGGAGTATTGAAAAAGACCAAGGAGAATCCCTACCTCAAAGGAGAACTCAAATTGGAGAAGATGGCCCGAAATCAAAGTACTCCAAATCCACAATTATTCCGATTAAATCGAAGCCCTCGCCAATCTCTATCTTATTAACAAAGGACCCAAGATGGATTCATACAAGAAAGAGATGAAATCTAGAGAGAGGATATGTTTAGAGAGAGAGACTCTCGGCTGCTAGGGTTTCAAAGATGAAAGAAGAAGAAAAAATGCACTTTTTCCCCGCTGCTGCTTACTGAAATACGACAGGCTCGCTCGAGCGAAGACCTGGTCGCTCGAGCGACCAGACACAGAAAACTCCCACTCAGCCAACAACCCAGAAGCTCGCTCGAGCGACAAAAAGGCTCGCTCGAGCCAAGAAACACCACCTTCAGGTCTAACCCAGACGCAATCTGCGCTCGAGCGAAGCCACTCTGGCTCGAGCCACCAGACACAAAGACCCACCCTCGCTCGAGCGACCAAACCCTCGCTCGAGCGAAGGACCAAAATCCTGGACAGCTACTCTTGGTTTCCAACACAACCAACCTGGAATAAACAAGTCCCAAACACTCTGTAACTCAAATTTAAAGGATTGAAAGGTAGAAACTAGTTCAAAACCACAACCGGCATCCACGGAACTAAGTCCGGATACAACAACCAAAGGAGAAAGAACCGGGATCGCTATAACCTCCCCCCCTTAAAGAATTTCGTCCCCGAAATTAAGGATACGCCAAAATACAAGGCCAACTGATCATACAACACCAACAACCTCCCAATACTAGGAGTGAACCCGCTCTCACTACAAACCATAAACCACTCTTACCAAGGAAGAGACTCACTAAAGGAATACATTCCAAAAGACAACACTTGGGCACAAAGGCCTCAACAAGCCAAGCCTTGCCCCGAGACAATGCAACAACCAACTAGTGCTTCAAGCCAAGCCACTATTCAACAACAAGATTCCCAAAAGCCAACCCGAGCAAATCTTCCGAGTAAACAACAAGGAATCATTTTCTTACTCAAGAGGCATTTCTCAAAAATAGCCAAATTTTCAATGTTAACATTGCAAAAATAAATCTTTCATTTTCCATGCGAAACTCAAAAGTTTTGCAAACACATTTTTTTTTTTTTTTCAAACACGGTGTTATCCAAAAACACATAATCATCCACAGTTTATTTGCCAAAAGTCATTCACTTGGAATTTTCTCAAAACCCTTGAATTAAATCAATTTTCCAACAACACCCTTAGGTGACCCAGATACTAGAAAAAAAAAAATTTTGTTTTCCATTTCTTTCCAAAATAACACTAACAACAACCATCACGCACACGGTGATACCACAACCAATACCAAACATAACATTTCTATAATAATAGTTAATAGAAATAACGACTTCACATTAGATAAGCATATGAGCTCTATCTACACTACTACGGGAGAGCATAAGAGCTGCATCCCCGGGTCCACGCCCCATCTTTCCTTAACCATTAACCGGTCTAGAGGTACATCCCCCATCTTCCCCTAAACCGCGGAGTACATCCCCTATCTCCTCCAACGCAACACAATGCATATAAACAATAATTATACACATTACTTATCAATACATAAATCAATGTATTCTATCAACCATCAGGTTCAATGACATAACATGTTCGATTAGTTTCAGATTCCCCTAATCAACACACACAAGTCTACAACAACGAGACTAACCTCAAGGTGACCAATGCCAACACAAAACCCAATACCAACAAGCTGACTAATCAACTCAATAAGCTACACACCAATTACAACTTCTCAATATAAAATAGAGAGTTTACAAAGATCCATACATACTCCCCAATACTTGAGGATTAAACAAACACCACTATGCATACATATGCGATATAAACATGGTGCCTCAGCATCCAACAGTACACCGGTCAACAACAAAATTATCCATACAATACATTACCGGTCAACAACACAAAAGTCCCCCTCCAGGGTAATACAACAGGGTTAACTATTAAGTCGCCCCTCGCGAGGCTCCCGAAGCCTGGCCTGCCCGTTTCTGGTACCGGTAACGTCCCCGATTGGACGAGTACGACTGAGTCTGACTAGGTTTTGAAACACTTGTAGAATTCACACGCAAAGGGCAAAAACGTCTACCATGGCCCTGCTGGCCACAAACGAAACAACCACCAGATCCTCTACTCCGAGACTGGTCTGAAACCTGCACCTCCTCGGACATCTTAACCGAAGTGCCCGAAACCTCTGACAAAGAAAAGGAACCAGTCCCCGACTGAACATGTTTCCGCCTCCACCCCTTACTGAGCCTAGAGTACTTAGGAACCACAGGACTTGCCTCAATGGTCTCCTCCTTAACCCTATCATCACTAGCAATCAAGGCCTCCACATGGGCCGCTGCCTCAACTAAGGTATAGTAATCCTTCCACAAGGATCCAGCTACCTTCTCCCGAATATCGAAACACAACCGCCTTTCGAACTCAAAACAACGACGCTCCTCTGTTGTGACTAACTCTGGAGCAAACCTCGACAAACTATCAAACCGCATCTCAAACTGTGCCACAGGAGTGTCATCCTGACGCAACTCCAAAAACTGTTCCCTCAACCTTTCCCGAGCAGAAGGAGGGAAATACTTGGCCAAGAAGGCCTCGGTAAAAGCAACCCACGTGCCACCTACACTATTCTTAACATTCTTCCACCAATAACTCGCATCACTCTTCAACTGAAAAGTCGCCAAAGAAACCCTCAACTCTTCATCTTCGACTCTGAGCATATCAAGAGTCTTGGAAATCTGTTCTAGCCAACTCTCTGCCTCCAACGGCTTAGCCTCCCCTACAAACTCAGGTGGACTGGAGCGAAAGAACTCCTTAGTAAGCTTGAGAGCATGCCCGCTGCCGCCCTCTGTGCGAGCTAGGGCATCCTGCACTGCTCTCACAATCTCACGTGCAACATCCTCGCCGACAGCCGATGCTGCAACGGCAGGTACTACAGGAACTGTTGTGCCCCTCCCGGCACTCCTACTACCCAACCGTCCTCTACTCCCTCGTGTAGACATCCTATAAAGCACAAAATAAACACACTTAGTGCCAAACACAATAGCCTCCTCCGAGGCACACTCCACTACTGGTAAGTCACAAGATACACTTAGTCTCAAACTTTACATCTCTACTGCATATAAACATCTAAACATGTAAACACATAATCGAATCAAGTCCACAAAGATAGCCACTCATCCCGGAACTCTCAAGGAATTCCTATCAGAAACCACGTTGATCAGGCGTGTTTCCAAAAGGACCTCAAAGCAAGTTCACCGGCTATGAATACTATCCAAGAGACTGAATCCCATGCTCACTTAAATGCAACACATAAGTCCTAACTTTCATGTTAACTATATGCAACGTCCTCACTACACGTAGTAAACCCACTGTGGTAAAAACCACTTCCCACGAGCTCAAGGTATTCAAACCCGGTAGCTCTGATACCAAGTTGTCACGCCCCACTTTTTATTACTCGAAGTCATTACCAAATCCATTAACTTAATTCAATTTCAGAGATAACATGCGGACATAAACTCAAATGTTCAATAAAAGTAATGAACAACAATTCTCTCATTCAAATGAAAATTTAATACAACATGAACATTCGAAATAAGTTGCCCTTAGGCTTACAACAATAAACCAAGTGAAGGGTGTAACCCTTTTTCACATATGGCGTTCCGCCAACAACAAAGAGGCCCCGTGGCCAACAATTAAGAAGATCCAAATCTTGCAGCACATCCTGCTAAATACCTGAAAAAGATTCAACAACGTGGGATGAACATAAAGTCCAGTAGGGAACTCAACATGATCCTTAACAATAACAACTTATAGATAGCTATGATCATGAACACTCATTCCCATACTAGAATAGTAATGTGACAGTTTATACAAAATAAATATATGTATGAACTTTTCTCAAAAACAACCATTTCATTTAATGTTTCAAATGATTTCCCTTCCCGTTTTCCTTCCATTAATTCCCGTTCCCAATCTTTCATAACATTAACAATCACTTAGGAAATACTCTCACTAAGCCCGATACCCTCTTTCCTTCTTATACGTACACAGATGTACCCTTTTCAAACTTGTTTATCTCTAAAACATTCACTCTCCTTTACACTTCCCAGGAGACAAAAGCATTTTGGTTCATTTCCACCACTATCATAACTATACATGTATAACCTTGTAAAAATATAAATTTACAACCCACCAACATGTATACAATAAATCAATGGAGTAACTCAGTCCTCCAAACAGTAACCAATCAAGTCCATGATATTTCCAATTACAACGAAACAGCAATTCCACTTTGCTCTACTAGCTACGTGCTTAGTAAGCCAAAGATATACTGAAACAACTACAACCAACTTCACTCTACTAGCCATATGCATAGTAAGTCAAACTGCCAGTTTACCAGGCGCTAGCTGGAAGGGTATGGTGCCTCTCATTATTAGCGCATACAGTTCTCCAGGCGCTAGCTGGAAGGTAACGGTACCTCCGACTATAAGCGCGGCATATAACGCCATCCACAATCATGCACACAAGGCATATCCAACATGTATAATGCACATACATAAACTACTACAACAATAGCAACGTGTTAAAGTACATGAACACACATGTGTGTGGAGTCCATCCCCTATCTTCTCACACACACCGGAGTACAACCCCTCTCTCCTCCCTAACCAGTATACATATATATAATGTATCTCAGCATTTCATCACATATGATATTCAATCAACAATGGTGTAATATATACACGACAATCCAACACAACCGTGTCATCCTCCACCGATGACCAAGGACAAAGCCTCTAGATGCATGCATATTGTACATCTATAAACATACTCAATTATCGTAAATCACAAACTCAACAGCAACATTAACACGATAGTTAAAGATACAACACCTACATGGGTGTCCAACATTCAAAATCCAACAATCCAATTCCCAAACTCATTTCAAAAATACTTTCTTCCTTTTCACAAAAATAATTCCATTTCCTTCTTGTCACCACAAAACCAACTTCCTTTTTATTGTTCAAAACCAATTTTTCCCCTTTTGTTTCCACAAAGTCAAATCCAAAGGCAACAAGGCCAAAACTCATTTTTATCTACCACATTCCTTTCAAAGCTACCCCAATTTAATTATACCAATTAGATCATAATCATTATACAAGGGTTTTCCTCCCTCTTCACAATATAAATTCAAAAGGGTCAATTATCTACTACAATCAACAATGGCTTCAATTAAAAGCCCAAAATACCCAATTATTTACCCAAATATCAAACCCCTCTATTAAATTATTAAATCAATAAATATGAGGGTTTCCTCTCCTTTCAACAACAACTAGCTAATTAACACCCAATTAGCCCCCAAGCACATCTAAATATCATAAATCCAAATCCCACAACTAACCCATAGTTCAACCTCATGAATTTATACAAAATCCAACATGACACCATTTTCATGCAATACAAAATAACCACATGTCTATCTATAGACGGAGTATTGAAAAAGACCAAGGAGAATCCCTACCTCAAAGGAGAACTCAAATTGGAGAAGATGGCCCGAAATCAAAGTACTCCAAATCCACAATTATTCCGATTAAATCGAAGCCCTCGCCAATCTCTATCTTATTAACAAAGGACCCAAGATGGATTCATACAAGAAAGAGATGAAATCTAGAGAGAGGATATGTTTAGAGAGAGAGACTCTCGGCTGCTAGGGTTTCAAAGATGAAAGAAGAAGAAAAAATGCACTTTTTCCCCGCTGCTGCTTACTGAAATACGACAGGCTCGCTCGAGCGAAGACCTGGTCGCTCGAGCGACCAGACACAGAAAACTCCCACTCAGCCAACAACCCAGAAGCTCGCTCGAGCGACAAAAAGGCTCGCTCGAGCCAAGAAACACCACCTTCAGGTCTAACCCAGACGCAATCTGCGCTCGAGCGAAGCCACTCTGGCTCGAGCCACCAGACACAAAGACCCACCCTCGCTCGAGCGACCAAACCCTCGCTCGAGCGAAGGACCAAAATCCTGGACAGCTACTCTTGGTTTCCAACACAACCAACCTGGAATAAACAAGTCCCAAACACTCTGTAACTCAAATTTAAAGGATTGAAAGGTAGAAACTAGTTCAAAACCACAACCGGCATCCACGGAACTAAGTCCGGATACAACAACCAAAGGAGAAAGAACCGGGATCGCTATATATATGTTTTGTGGTGTGTATTATATCATTCCCCAATTTGTAAGGCATAGATTGGAAAAAAAAATTTAAAAAAAAAAGGAAAAAAAAAAAGATAGACAATGAAAAATGTTCTTCGCATTTTTTGGTGAAAAATAAAAGACAACGAAAAACATTTTTCATGATCTACAGAAAATAAGCCCATTTAGACAGAATATATTTTTCACTTCTAAAAGGGAGAATGCGTTTTTCGAACTAAAATTTTATTAATGCTATTATATTATCACCACCACCATAAGCTCCACTACCACACCACTACTACCACAATCCGACTACCATCACCGCTTTTGTTACCACCACCTCCACTACCATCACCATCAACATTACCACTGCTGCTACCTCCACCACCACCAACACCTCCACCTTGCCACCACCACTAACACATCTATTAGCATATTAGTTTAAAGAACAAAACCAAACATGGAAAAATGTTTTTTTACATTTAAAAAAAAACGTATTCTATGGAAAATGTTTTTCATTAGAAAATATTTTCTGCTTAGTGAAAGGATTGTTAGTGAAGAGATTGTTAATGCGGGGATTGTTAGTGAGGGGATTAAGTAAAAGTGTGTTTGTTTTGATGATAGTATAAGAGATGATTAGTGATGGGATTGTTAAATTATTTTTATATAAAATAAATAAATAAATTATTTCTATATTAAAAAAACTCGAGCAAATATTAAAAAAAAAAAAAGGTGCATTTGGTAAAAAAAAAAAAAATTTAAATATATAATAAACTCAATCCCCTCACTATTTTCCTAATCCCACCTAAAATCCAGCCAAGCTAATCACTCTGGCCATGTTTGTTTGGGCGGACTAAGCCAAGCTAATCACTCTGGCCATGTTTGTTTGGGCGGACTAGATTAGGTTGGATTAGCATTCCCATGACTAATAGTCCTAGGACTACGAATCCTTTGGATTATATATCATATCCTATGTTTAGATTGAGTTAGGATTATAAGAAAAGATTAATAAAATATTATTCAATCCGATGTTTGTTTAAAGGGGTTGGTATGAATAAGACATGACAAGATATGTGACATCCAATATATTGACCATAATACTCCTATTATAATTAATGTAAAATTTTGCACTAAAATGTGTTATAATTTTTAAAAAGCAAATTTTCATATTGTTGCTCCACATCCATTTCGATTCATTTGAACAAAATTTAACCCCTTCTTTTTTTAATAGAAAAAATAAAAAATCATTCAATTATAAAATTTATATATACATAAGAAACCATTAAAAAAAATGCACTGCTATTTTAATCATCTAACTATTCATTGCTCAAATTCAAAAAAGTATTTATTTGAGCAAAATTTAACCCCCATTTTTTTAATAGAAAAAAATCAAAAATTATTCAATTATAAAATTTATATATACACAAGCAATCATTAAAAAATATGCCCCGCTATTTTAACAATTTAACACTTCCTGTCAGCAAGAAACTGAAACTGAATTTGAATTTGAATTTAAGGCATAAACTATATGACACAAGTAAGGACCGTGAAGTTACTGAGCATCCAACATGTTATAGAGAGGAGATTGCACAATCAGTGAGACGGAAACAAAAGAAAAGAAAGCTGTAGCTAAGATTCGAATCTAAACACTTCTCAAGCACTAGGACAAATAAATTAGAGGATGCATCGAGATTTTTTTTTTTTTTTTTTTTTTTTTTTTTTTTTTTTAAGATGCATTGACTTTGAGAATTAATAAGTTTATACTTCCTGAATCAATCTCAAATGGAAGTTGTTTAGTTTTTAGAGTCAAGTTCAAATCGAGTTAAAAAAATCAATAACTATAACAACACCAATGTAAAACAAAGATTCATAGAAAATCAAACCATGTAATAGCACCTTAATTCAAACCGAACATCAATTGAAAAAAAAAAAATACTCATTGAAATTTGTTTGAGATCAGCGAATCAACAAATTGTGGATCCAAATCGATGAATAGTTGGTTTGTTGAGATCAGTGAACCAACCAATGGTGGATCCAAATCGATGAACAATTGCTCCAAATTTGTAAATGGTGGCTCCAAATCGGTGATCAGTGGCTCAAGATCGACGACGAACTTTAAAGACTCTCATCTCATCACAGTAATGTCAAAGAACAGTGAAGGTTGTGGAATGAGATAATCAACAAATGTAGATATATAGTGAGGGTTAATTTGGTCATTTTATGAGTTAGTCTAGACTTTGGCTAATCACCCAATTTATATCACACCCTTCTTTGTGGGATTGAATAATCCATCATATGTGGGATACTATATCCTGATGGATTGTTAATTCATGCCTCAAGTTTTTAACCAAACATCGGATTAATAATTTTATTGAACTATTAATCCCATCCCAAGCACATGTCCCCTCAAACAAACATGGCCTAACACAATTAATATTCATGGGATTTTGCCTGATGGCGTAAGTTTAGGTCAGCTGGCTTCATGGGTTTGATTTCCTCACTCGTTGCGTAGTTTGGTGAAATTAGTAGTTTTTATTGCTCGAGTGGAGTAGAAGATTATTTAAAAATAATTGGAAAAAGATCTCTTAGCCATAGTTAACTTATTTTAGGGGTGGTTTAAGATGTTCTAAATAAGTGTATTTTTTTTAATTTTTTTATAAAAAAAAATGTGTAGAAAAATAGAGAAAGTGGTTAGAAAAGTAGAGAGGAGATATTAACAAATATTGATTAATATGATCTAAATAAGTGTATGTACTTTTTTAGTGCATGCCAAACACCCACTTAATTTCATTTTCTTTTTCTAACTTCTTCTCTCTTCACTTATGTATTTTTTTAATTTTTTTTTCCCTTCAACGAGTACAATAATATCCAAACAGAGTAGCATAATCCCAAAAAAATGGCTAGTTCACATTGATCATCTGCCCACTGTTAGTAACTTGGAAGTATTTCTTTGTTTTCCATGTGAATATTGATCTAGATTCCGTAACCTGTGAGGTTTTATTCATAAAATACTGTTCACAATAAATTTTATGAATGACATAAAAATAGTCTTAATTTACATTGACAGTGTAAATATTTTGTGATGTGAATATTTATACAGTTAATGTGAACATTCACACATTCAAATATGAATGTTCATATCACCAAGTTACTAAGCGTTCAAAAAATATTTGTAAGGATATGATTATTCATAAAATAGTTTAAAGATTTATTGGAAGGAAAATTTACTAGAAAATCCTTTTTTTCAAGTATTTGTATCCCAATTAATCCATAAGACATTCTTATATTCTAATAAGTCCTATTATTTGGACATTTGATCTACCAAATCCTAATTCTCATATTTAAGGTATTTTATGGATATTTCTACCTTTACAAATACTTTTTGAACGGTTAGTAATTTGGTGATGTGAACATTCATATGTTACAATGTGAATATTTACATTGATATGTGAATATTCACATTGATGGTATGAACATTCACATAGATGCTGTGAACATTCACATCACATAACATTCACAATGTAAATGTGAATATTATTAGGAGTATTTTGATAACTATGTCACCTGTAGGACTTATTGGAACATAAAAAATAATGTAGACTAAATGGAATATAAGTAAGTGAAAATAGATTTATGAAAAAGTGCCTCTTATTATAATACAATAATATATTATGAACTAACTAGAATACAATTACTTGAAACAAATTTTTCTAATAAATCCTTATATATAAATATATATAGGCACACAGTGTGAACTATATACACACCTATGGTGTGCATTTTCTTGATAAGAAAAATAAAACGTTTGTTGCTGAGAATATATCAAGTTTACTCAAAGTTTATTGGCAAAAATTAATCATCTTTATGCTAACAATTGCTATTAACTTTTATAATAAGAAAAACTTAAGCGTTCCCTTGAAATAATGTTCCAAAATAATACTAAATTGTTTTGATTGTGCTCAAAATAAGTAACAAGAATGATTTCGATTCAAAAATTTGTAGTAGAACTTGTAAGTAACCAGAGAGAAAATGGAGGCAGGAGGTTGGAACCCAGTGCTAAGAAGAAGATGAGTGGCTAACCAAGGCAATAGATCAATGGAAAATGGCTTGTTCACTATCTTTGTGGATGAGATCCCAAACTTAATGACTCCAAAGAATCTGTTTACTCTGTTTAACAAGTTTGGTGTAGTTAAGGATGCCTTCATCTTGTCAAAAAGATGAAAAGTCACGGGGTCAAGGTTTAGTTTTGTGAGGTATGATTGCACGGTTGCGCGGTGCTGAAGGCTAATGGCCTATGGTGCAATAATAAGGCCTTGAAAGTGAAGAAAGAAGAGTTCAAAAAAGGAGAGTTTAAGCAACATGTAATGCCAAACAGAGGAAATGGTAGGATGATGCAGCACTCACAGAGAAGTCTTGGGCAAAGAAGGCTGGATTGTATAGGTAGAAGATCCTTTACAGAAGTAGTTCAGAGTGGTGGCAGTAATGAGAAGATGAAGTTGGTTGTAAAGGCCTTCGAAGTTGGCAATGGGTGGCTTTATGACAGTGTAATAGTGAAGCTGAAATCTTTTCTTTCCTTTAATGAGTTTAAAAAGGAGGGTGGTAGAAGAGGTATGGAGGAAGTAAGTGTCAGAGATGGAGGAGGAAGGCTAGCAGTCCTAACTTTCAAATCACAACAACATAAAAGGGAGGCAAGATCCAAGCTAGAAGAGTGGATGCTCTAATGGTGTGATTCCATCACAGATTAGGATAAAGGTAAGTACTTTGAACAAGAAAGGTGTGTGTGGCTTACATGTGTAGGTGTACCCATTCAATTTGTGGAGTGTTAATACATTTAGAGGACATTGGCAAGTTGTGGGGTGAGGTTGTTCAATTTGATGATGACTATTAGTAGCCAAAATTCTCTTCAGTGTGGGAAGGTACGAATAATTACTACCATAATGGAGTTTCATCAATATGATGATTAATGTTGAATGTAATGGAAGCATGTTCCCAGTTAGAGTGTGTAAAGAGCTTCCAGCAGCAATAAAGCCATGTCATTGCACAAGTTTTTACCTAGAAAATGAGGTCACTGGATCTATTGTTCAAGATGAAGTAGATCAACTGTTAAAAAATGGTGGGAGAGACAAGGAGGAAGATGAAGATGAACATACAGGGAATGAGGAGCTGAGCAGAAAAGATGAGGTGACATGGGATGACCAGGACATGGTGGATCGAGATGCAGGGGAAAAAGATAAAGGTAATGAGTGTTTATCTTCATCAACCGTAAAAGAAATAGAGCGTGACATGGGAAATCAAAAAGTCAGAGGAGATTGTATGCAGGACAGTCGCTACAAGAAAAAACACTTTCCGTGACCAACATTTTGGTCGCGAAAAGTACCATATTTGGTCGTTAAAACCTTTTCGCGACCAAAATATGTTGGTCGCGAGTTGGTCGCTAAAGCCTCGTCATAGATAGTTTTCTGCGACCAAAAAAGCCTTTGGTCGCTAAAAGTGACCATTCGCGACCAACTTTTTTGGTCGTGTAAAGTCCAATTCATATTAGCCAAAAGTAAACTTTTAGCGACCAAAGATAAGTTGGTCGCCAAAAGTCAGCACCTTGACCCAAAAAAAATAATTCTTTTGTGCTACCTGGGACTTGAACTCCTGACCAAGGAGTCACCATGCACCCAATCCACTCTGCTAATAACATGTTTCTTGTTCATATTTGGCAAAAAATATATATAACCCATAAAAATTGGGTTATATATTATTTTATAAAACTTTTAATGCCTAAATAGAAAAATAACATGTAATTACAGTAGTATCATTTTTTTTTTTAAATTTATCCCACCGTAACTTTTCGCGACCAACGTTTTTCTTTTTTGGTCGCCAAAGGGTAATCTTCCGCGACCAAAAAAGCCTTTGGTCACCAATAGTATACTTTCCGCGACCAACTTTTTTTTTTAGTCGCCAAAAGGTGATCTTCTGCGACCAAAAAAGCCTTTGGTCGCTAATAGTATACTTTCTGCGACCAACTTTTTTTTTTTGGTCGCCAAAGGGTAATCTTCCACGACGAAAAAAGCCTTTGGTCGCCAATAGTATACTTTCCGCGACCAACTTTTTTTTTTATCGCCAAAGGGTATACTTTCTGTGACCAACTTTTTTTTTGGTAGCCAAAAGGTGATCTTCCGTGACCAAAAAAGCCTTTGGTCGTCAATAGGTATACTTTTCGCTACCAACTTTTTTTTTGGTCGCCAAAAGGTGATTTTCAGCGACCAGAAAATTGTGGTCGCCAAAAGTTAAATTTTAGTCGCAGAAAGTGGACTATTTGCGACCAAAAAAAATAGGTGGTCGCCAAAAGTGCTTTTTCTTGTAGTGAGTCTGGAGAATACGGCAACTTCAAGAAATGAAATTCAAATTGTTGAAGGGCATATATGCAACCCTAGGTTTATCAGAAGCCTTAGTAGGCCAGAGAGTTTAAGGCCTAAGCTAAACATAGAGGTGGTGTTGGAAGGAATAGAGTCTGGGATATAGAAGAATAGGCCCATCATTGACCATTCAAACTTAAGTGACTGTGTAGCCCAAACTCAACATAGGCCTCTTGTTCAACAAGCAGCCAAATTAAGAGTGTCCGAAAAAGCCAAATTAAGAGTGTTCAACAACAGCTTTGCTATTTATCTGCTATCTATCTGTTAGGCTGGTTTTGCTTTGCTCCTGTGAAATTGGAAAACAATGGTGAGCATCATAATGGAGGAGTCATTGAGTCTGCTGGCTTCTTCACTTCTGTTGTTGATGCTCCTGGGGTTTGCTGATCTAGGGTTTTTTTTGGTTATGTTATTCTGGTTTTGTTTTGCCTCCTTGCTCTCTTGTTCTGTTCTGATGCTTCTTTTGTTTTCTCTGTTGGTTTCTCACCAACTAGCAGGTTGGAGCTTTATTTAGCTCTAAGCTCCTTTTTATTGATGTATCCTTCATACTTTGTATGGTTTGTCATCAATAAAGTCTTTCGTTTTGCTGATCAAAAAAAAAAAGGAGTGTCCAAAAAAGGAAACCCAGCAAGATGGGGAAAGCCCACTAAACCAGTGATGAATAGATGTAATAAGGATGGAGTTGATCTGCGAAATAGGTCAAAACCGTATAGAAAACAGACCAAGCAAAAAGGTGTGTTGTTTAGCAATTGCTTTAAACAAGGAGATTTTGCTCTGCTGCTAATTGTTAATCTACTGCTGGTGGGAAGTAATCTGGTATGGAAGGCAATTTTGGCTCATTGATCTTTGGTGATTTGATTAAGGCGTCAGTGGCTGCTGCTGGTTTTATTATGGTTGATGCATATTCTTTGTATTTTGAATTGGGTGTCCAATTATAGTTATCGGGGGTACTTAGGCTCGGGGTGTTTTGTTCTTCTCTCTTTCTTTGTGTTTTTTGGGTTATTGTTGATTGGTCTCTCACCAATCTCGGGCTTGTGCTAGCATATGATTGTGTTGTCTCTCTGGTGCCATGGGATTATAGAGCTTTAGCTATGATGCTCGTTTTGCACAGCCTTGTTTTATTGATGTAAGTTCCTCATGTTTTTGGTTCTTCATTAATAAAATTTTCTTTTGCTAATCAAAAAAAAAGAAAAGAAAAAGAATGATTTCGATTCCTATTAATGCTAAGGGTTTGTTTGGTAACATTTATGTTTACTGTTTTCTATTTATATTTTTAAATTTTTTAAAAACTATAAATAAAAACTCATTTGATTTATGTTTTCGTTTTCAAAAAGTTGCAATCAGTTTACAAAATTTAGTAAATACAAAAAAGTTGATTTAGCTAGTTATTTATTTAATTTAATTTAATTTATTTTTTCCATTTCTTCTTCTTTCTCCCACTCTTTATGATTATCACTCATTGCCCTCTCGTCCCAATTATCTACCCCGCCCCTGCCTCAATTTTATTTATTAATAGTTATATGATTAAATTTTATTAATATAATAAAACTAAAATATTAAAATATTATACTTAATATTCATTTTCACTTATTTATTTATCATATTATATCTTTTAACTCTCATTAATTATAAATTATTATCTATAATATACTATATTATCTTTAATTTTTATTATATTTTTATTTTTAAAGTTACAAAAGTAATCTATTCCTGCCCCTGATATGATATGAGGTGTCGGAGGGGGTGAGGGACAATGAATCCACTCCAAACTTTCCTCGTTGCCATTCATTATCATCGTTATTGACTACCATTACCAACAATGACCTCATTCATCAATCACCTTTGGCCACAACATCCCTCAACCGCTAATCACCTCCTAGTGCCACCAACCACCTCTTATTGGTGGTAACCATCTTTGGCCATCATTGTTTATTGAAAATCACTTTCAACTGCCATTTTAGGTGGTTGACCGACCATCATCTCCAACTATTGACAATTATTTTTGACCAACACTTCTTGTAGCCAATAACCACGCACACCTCTAATCATTGCCAATTGCCTCTTATCGGTGGTAACCACTTTCAGCCATTACTCACGTTGCCAAAACCACCTCAGGCCAGCATCTCTAACAATCGACAATCACCTCCCATAATCTCTATTTTCACTTGTTTTTAAAACAAAATTTTAAAATATTTATGTAACAAACATATTTTTGTAAATAAAAAATTGGAAATTGTAAATTTTACCAAACGATACCTACGCTTCTAATTTTTGCAATCATAGCAGTATTAGTAGTATTTCCCTAGTTTTATAAAAGTACAACATCCTAGAAAAGAAGCTATGTTGCAATTAAAATCAAGTTCATTTATTGTTTGTTTTTGAAAATGGGTTAGATAATTTTCTAATTAGATTTTGAAAATTGATTGATTTTACATATTGATTTTGAAATCATATTAACCTGAACATTTGATTTTGAAATCAGTTTGACTCTACTTTTTAATTTTTTAAATTAATTGTTTTTCATTAAGAAGAAAATATATAAATGAATATTTAATAGAAATAGGAAAAGAATAGAGAGTATTATTGTATTTGGAAAAGTGATTTCCTAAATTAGCGAATGTTTTTTTTAACTAATATTTGTGAAAAAAATAAGTCATGTTGTTGGAGATGGTCAAAGCATCCTCAATAAACACTCTAAACCTATTTGTTTTTCTATTTCAAGGAGCTAAAATTCAAAAACACCATTCCAAAAAATACCCTAAGCCCATCCTATTTTATTCTCTATTTAATTCATTTATTTATTATTAATAGAGAATTGGACAATCTGCATAAGGAAAGAGAGAGGTTTAGGACATCACCAAAGATATTCACTTAATATAGAGGTCGTTTGGGAATAGTTTTTTTTTTAGTGACTTCTTGTTTTTTTGTTTGCCTAAAATACAAAATGAAAAAATTTTAATACGTTTAGCATTTTTTAAAAAAAAAATTTGCACTAAAAAATATACAAAATGTAGAGTGAATAAAAAAAAATCTTTAAGTTTTGAGTATTTGTTGAATTTTTAGTCTTTTTAATGAATTTTTAACTTTTTGAACTACAATTATTAGTTCCCAAACCATCCCATAATAGTATAGCTCTCTCTCTCTCTCTCTCTCTCTCTCTCTCTCTCCAAATAAAAATAAAAATAAAAATAATATTATTATATTTTCTTCTTGAAATAAGAAACAAAAATAAATAAAAATAAATAAAGAGGAATAATAGAAAAACATTATTGACTTTTGGAGAGGGTGGATGACTCCCTAAAATAGAAGCTTACATTTTCACCTTATTTTGGTAGAAATTATTCAATAAAAGTGAAACCTATTTTACTCTTCTCTTATTTAGGAGAATTACATAGAGGTGGGAGAATGGGAAAAAAATTACCCTATGTGCAAATGAAAGACTGTGGAAATGTAAGTGTTACTTACACTATAGCGATCCCAGTTTTGACCCAACTCTTTTGGTATTCCGGACTCGAGTTTAATGCTTTCATGTTGTTGTTTACCTCTTCCTTCCCCCGTGTCTCTTTGAAATTGGCCTTTGTGTTGTTGTGGTTGCGTTTGAAACAGGTTGGTTGCTTGTTTTTCCTAAACCTTGTTGTCCAGATTTTTGCTCCTCCGCTTGAGCGGCCATTCTCACGCTTAAGCGGGCTGTGTATAATTTAGTCCTCTGCTAAAGCAGCCTTTCTTGTGCTCGAGCAAGATTTGCAAACTCTCAGTACTTTGTATGTCTGCAAAAGTGCTTGAGGGGTGTCTTTCACGCTCAAGCTGCATTTCCTATGCTCGAGCGGGTGAGCGCTCGAGTGTCCTTTCTTGAGCTCGAGCGGTTGGTCTGTCGTTTGCAAAAAAAGTTCTAGGAGTGTGTATTCGGTGCTCGAGTAGAACAAATTATTGTGTCTGACGCTCGAGTGTCAACTCTTCTGCTCGAGCGGACTACACGTATATTAGATCGCGAAAATCACTTTTTACATCACTTTTTCATATCTTTTCATCCTAAACCCTAAAGTTGAGAGGCTCTCTCTCTAAAACTCACATTCTCTCTACATTTCTGCTTAGATCTAGTGATCTCTCCACCCTACTCCCTTTGATAAAAAGGTAAAGCCTCTCAAGATCTCCACTTTAATCTGACTAGAGTTGGATTTCGACATCTTTGGGGTTTCTCTCTTGCTTGACTCATCTTCTCTCTTTGAGGTAAGGATTTTCTACACTTTGTTATGATTTTTAACTTAGTTATTTGTGGTTGTGTAACAATGGTGGGATTTGGGAGCATTTTGAGCCAAACCTAGAGTTTGGGTGAAATATGAAAGAGGGGTTTTTGGTGGAAATGAAATAAATGAACATAGGGTTTGAAAATGAAGTCATGTTATGTGAAAATGGGTGATTTTGGTATTTGGAATGATATTTTGAAAAGTGGGATTTTTTCCCTAAATTGATTATCATATCTATTTTGTATAAATAGTTGAGATTGGTTTTGCAAATATGGAATTGAGTGAGTAAAGAAATAGATGGTGGAATTTAGTATATAATGCTTCACACCTTTCGAAATTTTGGATAAATTATCTCTCTTGAGATTTTATATCTATTTAAAAATATCTGTATTGGGCTATCGGTGGAGGATAGCTTTGCTTGTTGTAGAAATTGCATGTGGATTAGGTGAATTGAAACTAGTCCATGGTTGATTATCACTGAATATGATCATGTTGTAAATACATTGCATATGTATGATTATTTGGGAGGAGAAAGGGGATGTACTCCATACGTGTGATTATGTGTTTAAATACATTGCATATGTATGATTGTTTGGGTGGAGAAAGGAGATGAACTCCATTGTGTGGGAGGAGAAAGGGGATGGACTCCATTATAATTAAGTTGGCCGGAGTGTCCTGGGTAAAAGTCTCGAAATTTATACATAGGTGCCGATCCCGCAGACAAAATATTTGTAAAATGGCAGTTTGAAGTGTTTGTGTGTTGATTATGTGATTGTTGAACCATTGAGTTTTAGTCTTATTTGGGTTATTAGAAAATAATGAAGTGGGCATATGTATTGAAATGAATTGAAGGAAAATGAAATGAAATGTGAACATGTTGTTCTTGACTATATAAAGATGTGAATGTTCTATCCTTAGCATTGTATATGCACATTGCACTTATATCTTTGTTAAACTTCATATACTGTGTTAGATTATTCCTACTGGGCTGTGACTCACCCTATTTGGGAAAAACATTTTCAAGAAATGATGGCATGCCTCCACCAAGGCAATAACATTGGAGGGACTTTTGGGAAGCAAGAGCTTTTTTATTTTGACTATGTATTTTTGTATAGCCAAGGGCTTTATTTGTAAGAGCTAGTCTCATTTTGTTGTAACCAAGTTGAGGCTTGGAAAGATGTAAGCCGAGAGGGCATTTATTTATGTTAAACTCTTTTGTATCATTAACCTTATGTAATGAAAGGACTATTCACTCTGATTTATGTAGCTATTTACAAATGTTTTGAGTTGCATCTATTGTATTATTTTGGGGCCGTTACATACACCACATGTATTGGTTATTTTTTCCCCTTTCTACCTACGTGTAGTTCCCCTTTTATTTTAGGGTTATAAAAAAAGTAAAAAAAAAAAGGTAACAATGTTGATGTTTGTTGTTTTTTTGGGAATTGCAATTCGTGCGTAGAAAACATGGGGTGCAACTAATGGGTACCAATGAGGGGAATACCTTTATGTAATGGTGGTGATGGGGTTTGGAAATACCCTTTGGCCTAAGTAGACTTTCTCAATCCTCGAATTGGTACCTAAAATGATGATGTATACTCGGTCGGGGGTGCCGGAATTAATACTCCGCCAAACAAGTTAATATTCTCTTGAGTTTTTCTTCTATCACAAGTTATCATTCTCTCCTATTTGGTTGATGGTCCTCATCTTTTATATTGCTCTTTAGGGGCCCACTTTCTATTATGGGTTCTTTGCCCTCACAGCTGGACCCCCAGTCGTTCCACAGGATATATGGACTATTCGGCCCTACAGGTAGGTTCTAGTCGGCTAGGGCCCTGATCATCACTGCATATTCGACAGTTTTGAGGATGAAGCCCGATCTGGGCCGACTTAAACTTGGCCCCCACAATTGCCCCCCAGACATCCAAGTAGGTTCATTCTGGTTGGCATGTTTGGTTAACATTCGCCTCAAACACCATGTCAAAAAACTCTCAAAATTCGAAAATACGGCGGTTACACTCTTTTTGGAACTGATTCGCCAAAACAAGCGCAATATTTTAATCATTATAGCTTCTCACCCCTTCGTGTTTGACAGTCATTTAATGTTCAATTTGAAAACCAACCCTCCATATATTCTTGAATAAAAAAGGCTCTCAACCTACTTTGCCATTCTTTACACCAACCTCCTTCAGGACTTCTGCACTTCTGTATTTTCGCTCACTATCGTTCATCTTCTTCTTTGACCTGTAAGTTCCACTTTCTTTTCTTATTCTGTCTTCTCATCCTGCTCTCATTCCAGTCCCTTGCGTGTTTTGTTTTTTCTTTAGTACACATTTTGTTTGTATTCCATTTTAAATGGTGAGGCATTTGAATGCCCTTCTCTCAAAGGAGAAAATCATAGCCTTTCGTCGTCATTTTTCCATCCCAGACGACGTCCACCTATCCCTTGTTGCAGACAGTGTGGTGGACATGGAAAAGGCTGACACAAACACTATTAACTTCTCTCTTTTGGCCATTGCTGAGGGTGGAGTTCGATTCTCCATCCATCCTCTTCTTAGGACAGTCATATGCTATTGGGAATTAATTCCCTCCGAGCCTAATGTGAACTTCTACCGAATAATCATGGGCGTAGTAGAATTGAATCACCGACTAGGTCTTAACCTAAGAATCCTAGCTATTCGGCATTGCTACGTTATAGCGAAATCAACCAATCGGCAAGGCCGTTACTTTTTGAGAGCCAAAGATGTTGACCATCACTTGGTAACCATGCTCGCCAGCTCTAGCAAAAGGGTTGACAATGTCATGGTCACCGTCCGAGATAATTGGGAATTCAGTGAGGGGGAAGATTGCCAAGACCCATTGCCAAGGCAAAAAGGCGAACCAGGTGGCTGACTAGAATTGTTAGCATGACTTAAAATGAATAGTTTATTCGGCTCAAATATTGGGTGCTAATCATTTGTTTGTCTTGCAGGAAACGACTTGAAAAGGGCACTGACCTTGGCAGACAAAGCCGTTTTAGGGCAAGTCAAGGCCGTCCTTAATTATAAAGGCCGTGCAAATCTTCAAGGACAAGGGCGGGCAACCCATATTTTGCTGAGATACGACCCAACCTACTCCACTTTCTTGGGCGCAGATAATATCCCTGTGCCAAGGCATGAATGGCAACTCACTGCACTTATATTCCCTAGCTATAAAAGTCTAAGGGATATTGGTGTTGAGGGTTTTGACGTCGGCGAAGACTAGCAGTTAGAGGGTCGTGCAGAGGATTAGGAACTTAACAGAGAAATTGAATTGGCATTTGAGCACATCAGCCCTGACCATTGCACCAATCACCCCTCTACCTCTGGGAGAGTAGATTTATCTGCTTTAGAAGATGAGATTTTCACTGGATTAAAAAATCTTCCTGGGCCGGAATCCGAAGCCGAAGAGATGGGCGGAGAATCACTTGGCCAGTTCACCAGACGACGAAATGTAGGGAAGATGGCGGCTAGGAGGCAAGTCGGCGGGGCTAGGGGAAGCCTAGTAACACTGACATGCGATGTTCCTCAAGAGAAAACAGCTTGCAAAACGATAGTCCCCGAATTGGTTCCTGAAGAGAGCGAGACATAAGTCTTAGGGGCCGATCTGATAGAGCAAAAGCGACTTACCGAGGTTATGACCGAGTTGGTGGAGGCGCCAATTGAGAAACGGCGAAGGGTGGAGATGCCGCCCATCGACAATGATGTATCTGAGGCATTCGTCATTCAACTACGAATGAAGAATGCGCCGGTACTAACCGGTGGGTTGGCCATCAAAGATCCCATCGTGGCCCTAAGTGTGGCTTCGACACTTTCTTTGCCAACAGACAAAGTAACTTTTTGTGCCGAACCAGATGTGATCTCGATTGCTTTGGCAGTGTAGTCGGCTATATTGGTAAGTTGCAAAAATACCATAAATTTCCCAAAAGCTGAAATTTCCAGTACTACTCAGGCTAACATGTTTTGGCTTCATTGATTTGTCAGGCGGCAAGAAGGATCACCGAGATCGGCCATTTTCATTATGATGTCATAGAGTGATTTGGCATCCTTGAAGGCTAGGTAGAATAAGAGCAAAGCAAGGTTATTGCTGTAATTGTATAGTTATCTGCAGCGACGGCGAAGGCCGAAGAAGAACAGGCGAGGGCAGTTGCTGCTCAGGAGAAAGCTCAATACACCGACTTGCTCCGAAGGGCTGCCGAAGAGAGAGCGAACTTGATAGATGGCTCTTTAAAGTCGGCTCAAGAAGCACTCTCAAAACTAAATGCCAATCTTAAAAAGGAGAAAAAGGCGAGGGAGCTTGCGGAGGCAAACGCGGCCAAAGCCTTTGATGCCAATGAGCTGAAGGCCAAGGAGTTGTACGCTGATGAAGCCTTGAAGTTCGAGAATCGAGGCTTCAAGCATGGATGGCTCAAAGCTTTGGCAGCCACCAAGGTGACTCTCGATCAGCTGGTTCCCTATGAGCAATAGAAGTCGAATCGCTAGAATCAGATCCAGAGGATTTGGACTTTTGATCGGCCATTTTTGTAGTAGATAATTTCCTCTGCCTTTGTTTTGTTAGCTTTTGTTTCCTTTGCCTTTTTTTTTTTTTTTTTTGTAATAAATAGTTTCCTTTGCCTTTGTTTTGTTAGCGTTTGTTAGCACTTTATTTTGAACTTAGGCCATTTTCATGTATAAAGTAAATGTACTTATGTAGTTTATTAATGAAAATGCCCGTTTTGCGAATGAATATGAATGTTTAAGCATTGAGAAACTAACATGTGCCATATCACCATAAAAATAAAAACACGAAAGAAATGGTTGCAGAGCCGAATAGATTAATAAATCTAAAAGCCATATAGATTAATAAATTTGCCCTAGCCCCAGTTGAGCATTGAGCATAACCCAATACATGGACGAAGCAAGTTCATGGGGTCAGGTGGGACATTGTACTAGTTTGGCGAAATGTTTGAAGAGAAGCCGAATAGATTAATAAATCTGCCCTTCATAACCGCCGAATACATGGACGAAGCATGTTCATCGGGTCAGGTGGGGCATTGTACTAATTCGGAGAAATGTCTGAAGAGAAGCTGAATAGATTAATAAATCTACCCTTGCCCCAGTTGATCACTGAGCATAACCGCCAAATACATGGACAAAGTGTGCTCATGGGGTCAGGTGGGGCATTGTACTAATATGGCGAAATGTTTGAAGAAAAGCCGAATATATTAATAAATCTGTCATTGCCCCAATTGATTACTGAACGTAACCGCCGAATGCATGAGAAGACAGCAGCAACCGTAGGCGCTTCGTAATTGCTACAACCTTAATTAATAAGTTGGGTGGCCAAGCATGTGTGGGGCTTGTGGCCTCTTTAAATGGAAGTTGCTCAGACCTAATTGAATGTAAAAGAGAAAAAGCACTGCATCGACTTGAGAAAAATTCGTATGTCCAGCAGAGTATTCTTCAACATCAGAGGAGAAGGAAAGACGTTAGCTGAACTGGACACAGAAATGAACCGTGGAATTGGTGGTGAAGCCTCTCGAATGGGTAAAATGGTGTCGAAGGGGCGAAAGAGGCATCGGTCCTCCCCTCGTCGAAGCAAGTCCCCCAAAGGGGGCGAAGTGGAAAAATCACCAAGAATGGGGGTACAACAATGGGGGAACTCAAGAACTAGGAGTGCACCTGCTTCAACGCGGAACAAACCAAGCAGGCCACTGAGCCTGTTAAGTTTTTTGGTGTTTATTGGGAACAAGCCAATGACCGAGGAAGACTCAATTATTCGGGATTTGAACGTGGCAGTGAAGTTTACTCAGCAAATGTTTCCATCCAAAGTACAACAATCAATGATTGGACAGGGTGACTATGAAATTTTTAGAGAGGGCATTCATAGAGCGGTTAGGGGACTCTATTGAAATGCACCTTCAAGTCGTGAAAAGATAAATTGAACAGAAAGATGGGCGTATTTTGGACTTAGAGCGCTGCGTAGAAAAGGCTGAGAGTGAACTGAGAAAAGCCAAAGCCACCCAGACTCAATTGACGGGCGCAACAAACCCGGTTGTAATAGACAGAGTAAACTAGCGCTTGCTTGATCATGCCATAACCGATCGGGATACGACAAACATGTTTGCAAAAGAAGTGATAAGAACACAGGTCTATGAAGAAGGTTTTTTTGTCGGCCGAAAGATCAGGATTGAGAAGACTAAAGAAAAGTTGGCAGATGACGTTTGTCGATACGAGAACCATGGTTTTAAGCACGGATGGACCAAGGCTTTGCAAGCCGCTGGTATCGACTCGGTGTCACCATTGTACCAAAGCTACAAGTTTCCCTTCGAAGCCTATGATACCGAGAAGACTGATGATGAAGAAGAAGGTCTCAGTCTGGAGAAAGCCTAAATAATTAGAAAAACTTGTATTGTACTTTCTACTTTGGCAGGATCCATGTATTTGTCTTTGTAGCAAGATTTGTAGCTAAAAACTATGTATTGTTCGAAATAAATATGCACTGTGTTTGTTTACTTGTAGTAATCTGATTACTAAATTTCATCGATTTCACGAACTCTGAATCCTTGATTGATTCGGCCACCCGTGCGCAGTACGAAAAGGTGCTTCAAATTCGGAGGCTTATTCGGCCAATTGTGCTGAGCACAAGAGACGCTCTGAATTCGGAGGCTTATTCGGCCAATCGTACCGAACACAAGGGGCACTCTGAATTTGGAGGTTGTGTAATAGCCAAACGTGATCAAGCACAAAAGGTGCTCCGAATTCAAAGGCTTATTCGACTAATTGTGCCAAGCACGAGGGGCGCTTTGAATTCGAAGGCTTTGTAATGGCCAAATGTAATTAAGCACGAAGGGCACTCCGAATTCGAAGGCTTGTTCGGCCAATTGTGCCAAGCACGAAGGGTGCTCCAAATTCGGAGTCTTTGTAATAGCCAAACGTGATCAAGCATGAAGGGCGTTTTGAATTCGGAGGCTTATTCGGCCAATCCTGCCAAACACGAGGGGTGCTCCGAATTCGAAGGCTTTTATTAGGTGGCAAATTAAAATGAGAAGTTAATAGAAAATGCATATTGTATTGCTGAGAAACCACATAGATGTTTACATGCTTGGACAATAGCAAAAACAAAAGCGGACTAGCATATCATAAAAGTTAGTTCAATGATAAAATTTACGCAAGTGGGTCGAATTCCAAGGTCGTGGTAAACCCCTGCTAGCCATGTCTGAGAGGCGATATGTTTTCGTGTCGGCGATCGAGTCAATCTTGTAAGGGTCATCCCAGTTGGGGCCTACTTTTCCATCTGTTGGGTTTTTAGCAGCAGAGAGCACTTTCTTGAGTACCAATTCCCTAGGGGCATAATGGCACAACTGAACATGCTGGTTATATGACTTGGCAAGCTGCTGCTGATATCGCGTCATGCATGCAAGAGTTCGATCTCAGTGCTCCTTAATCAAATTCAGATCTAAGGACAACATCATGTCGTTACGCCTTGTGTCAAAAGCCTTTGATTTCAGAGTGGGCACGCCGAATCAAGAGGGATGATAGCCTCTGTCCCAAAGCACAAGGCGAACAACGTTTCTCTAGTGGATTGCCTCGGAGTGGTACATTGAGCCCACAATACACTAGTAACTCTTCAATCCACTTGTCTTTGGCCCTCTCTAATCTTTTCTTGATTCTGTCCATGATAACTTTATTAGAGGCCTCGGCCTGACCGTTGTTTTGTGGGTATGCTGGTGAGGAAAAATAAGGCCAGATATTGTATGTATGACATAACTCCCGATAGACGCCACAATCGAATTGGGTGCCATTGTCGGATACAAGTGTTCTTGGTATGTCGAATCGAGTTATAATGTTCTTCCACACAAAGCGTTTAACATGCCAGTGATTCTGCTTCAACCCACTTCATGAAATAGTCTGGTGCAACGATCAAGAAGCGTTTGTTTCTTGGAGCTCGCGATAATGGTCCGACGATGTCAAGGCCCCATTGAGCTAACGGCCAAGGGCTAGTAACGAAATTTAGTTCTTCTGTAGGCAGGTGAGTTAATAGAGAGAAGTTTTGGTATTGTTCATACTTCTTTACGTAGTTCTCGGCATCAGTTAGCATGATCGGCCAATAATATCCTTGGATTACGGCTCGGTGCGCCAATGATCGCCCTCTAGAGTGGGCACTACAACTACCTTCATGTATTTTGGCCAAGAAGTCTTCAACTCTATCTGGGTGAACACATTCCAGATGTGGCCCTGAGAGAGACTTTTTGTAAAGCCTTCCCTGGGGATCTAGGTAATATCGTGAGGCTTTATTCCACAGTTTGTGATCTTCTTTCTTATCTGTTGGCAGCGGTTCTGAGGAGAGAAATGCATTAATGGGGTCTATCCAACTCGGTACTAACTTAACGATTTTAACTTGAATTGGTTCAGAAGAAGTGATACTTGGCTCTGGGATGAATCCTATTTCAATGGTTCGTTTGAGTTCTGAGTTAATGGCAGAAGCTAGGCAAGCAAGAGCATCTGCATGTGTGTTCTGATCTCGGGTTATCCGATTCAGCTCGTCGTGGTCGAACTTTGCGAGTAAGGAATTTGCCGTTTTCATATAGGCTGCTATTCGGTCGTTCTTAGCCACATATTCCCTTTTTAGCTGGTTGATGACTAATTTTGAGTCACAGAAAATTTGCAGCCGTCGAGCACCAAAGTGAAGGGCGTTACGAAGGCCAGTTAGCAATGCTTCATATTCGGCCTCATTATTTGACGCATCGAAACCCAGTTTGACTGCCTGCTCGATTATTGCCCCTTCGAGGGTCATAATTACTATGCCTGTCTTGCTGCCACGTTGGTTGGATGATCCATCATAATACAATTGCCAAATGTCTCTAACATATATTTCTCCAGTCTGGTTGAGGTTGAAGGGAAAGTTGATCGAACTTGAAGTTGGATGGCACCTTGTAAACTCGACTACAAAGTCAGCCAGCACCTGCCCTTTGATGGCCATTATAGGAAAAACTGAATGTCATACTGACCGAGTTCCAAAGCCCATTTAGAGACTCACCCTGATGCTTCCGCACTATGAAGTACTGCTTGGAGAGGATAGTCCATTAGTAGCCCTATGGTATGAGCCTAGAAATAGTGCATCAGCTTCCTGGCAGCCACTACAAAAACCAAGATGAGCTTTTCCAATGGTAGGTATCGTGTCTTGGCGTCAACTATCGCCTTGTTTACATAATAGATTGGTCGCTGCTCCCCAAGTTCTTTTTTTAATAACACGACGTTGACCGTTCGATTGGATACCGCTATATACAAGATGAACGGATCACGTGGTGATGGGGTTGCCAAGAGTGGCACTGAACAGAGATAAGTTTTCAAGCCATCCAATGCGGCCTGGCACTCGGGGGTCCATTGAAATGCTTTGCCCTACCAAAGTGCGTGAAACAATGGTCGACAGCGATCTGAGGAACTACTGATAAACCTATTGAGAACGACGTCCATTCCCATCAACTTCTGAACTTCTTTGGCTGATTGAGGGGAGCCAAGTTCTATAATTGCTGTGATCTACCTCGGGTTGGCCTCTATTCCGCAATGGTTTACAATATAGCGAGAAACTTGCCAGATCCGATGCTGAATGCACATTTCGAGGCATTTAGTTTCATTTTGTACTTTCGGAGGATGTTGAAGGTCGCAGCTAAGTTGGCTAGATGAGCATGTTTTTCCTTGGATTTCACCACCATATCGTCAATGTATACTTCCATAGTGTGGCTGAGCTGTTCTTTAAACATAGTGGTGACCAGCCTCTGGTACATTGCCCCCACATTCTTCAGTCTGAACATAATAGTTTCCCCATGGGGTGAGGAATGTGGTCTTTTTCTAGTCCTCCGGATGCATGTCAATTTGGTGGTAACCCCGGTAAGCATCCAAGAAACTCATGCGTTAGTGGTGCACAGTTGTATCCACAAGTTAGTCAATTCAGGGAAGAGGAAAACAATCCTTAGGACAAGCCCTATTTAAGTCCGTGGAATCCACACAAACATGCCAAGATCCTTTTTTTTTTTTTTTTTTTTTTTGCCAACCATGGTATTTGACAGCCACGTCAGATAAGTTATTTTGCGAATTGGCCCAGCTTCCAATAGTCTGTCTACTTCGTCGACAATGGCTAAAACATGCTCTGCAGTCGACCGTCAACTTTTCTGCACAATTGGTTTAACCTTTGGGTCAACGTTTAAACGGTGTTGGGCTACGCTTGGATCCACCCTCGGCATCTCGTACAGTGTCCAGGCAAATATGTCGATGTTGCTGAGTAAGAAGGAAACCAGCTCTTGTCTTTCAGCTACATTCAAGGAGGTGCCAATCATGAAGAACTTGTCGAGGTCCCCTTTGATTCCAACCTGATCGAGGTCTTCGGTTGCCTTATCACTAGGGGTTTTTCCCACGTCCTTGAGGACTTCATGAACTGGGACTTCAATCGAGTTTACTTCAAGTTCCTTCGGCTTCTTTGCCAAAGCAGTAATGTAGCATGCCTTTGCCGACTTTTGAGAACCTCGAATTTGCTCGATGCCATGTTGTGTTGGAAAACAGAGTAACTGATGGTAGGTACTTGGTATGGCCTGCATTGCGTGCAACCATGTTCTTCCCATGATGAGATTATATAGTGATGGAAGTTTGACGACTAAAAAATCCACATCGATTGATTTGGTGCTTGCGAGGACTGATAATGTGACTTGCCCAAAGGATACTCAGGGTTGGCATTGAAGCCGAACAGGAGATAATTGGTCGGTAACAAGTTTGAATCGGCGAAGCCAAGTTTAATAAATGTCTTGTAATACATTATCTCCGAGGTGCTTCCCTGATCGATTAGAATGCATTTGTATGCGCAACTCTATGACAAGGGCATTGTCAGGGGAATGTTACCCCTTAAAGATTGGCGTCATCGAAGATGATTTTATCGGTTGCAAGAGGCCGTTTGGCTGGTGTATACGGCCTGGATGGGCAGGGTTATAGCTAGATCGTATGTACCTGAGTTGGCGGTCGTAGACTATGTATCGTGTGAATCACACTAAGTGGAGGTGAATCCGGCCGTAAAGCTACCGCATTCGGTGGATTGGTCTTACGGACATGTTGTACTAGTCGGCCGTCTTGCACCAACTCCTCCAGGTGGTCAGTGCCTAACAGCTATTAGTGTTGTGGCCATGTTCCTTGTGATATTCACACCACCTATCCCTCCGTCTAGTATCAGGGGGTCCAATCATTTTGAATGGCCAGTTAAAGAACGACAGATGCTGAACTTTGGGTAGGATCTTACTGATCGGCTCTGCCAACTCCGTATACTTCTTGTCCGATCATTTGGTGCGCCTGCTATCCACTTGATACTGTTCGTTCGAATGGTGCGAAAACTGCTCGCTTGTTCTTGTCTCGTTTAACCCGACTCCGAGGTTCAAGGCTTCTTGGTGGTACGACGCTTATCAGCTGAACCAGACCAGGATACATTGTTGGTCACTTGTGTTGCTCTATATATGAGCCTCTATTAGGGAAATAAAATTAGAAATATGAACTCGTTTTTATTAATAATTAAAAATAAGAAATAATTTGGAGGCAAAGATTTTCCACAGACAAAATGAGAATGGTCAAGAAGTACACTTGTTGGTTTGTGAATTGTGTTCTCCTTGTCCACCCATTATGAAATTGAATACATAACACTGCAACTGATAAGGCTGGATAAAAACCAGGTTTGAGAATTGTTGCGAAAGAAGAAAAGTGTGTCATCTTACATGTGTAGGCTTGATAATATCTCCTATTTCTTTGATATCGAAGGCTTTATGTAGAGTGTTGGAAGCTCTCGCCATTAAAGAAGCCTTGATGATAGCTAGGGCTAAGAATTTCAAAGATTATGGCAAAAAGCAATGCACTGCAACTGGTGAATTGAATTGTTGAATGATAAGGTGATCGTGTTCTTTGAGATTGAACTACTGATTGGGGACTTGCCTTCAACTGAAGACTTCCTTTGATGAATGTCATTTTTAAAAAATTCAATTTTCCCTCTCAATCCAAGTTTTTGCCAAGTACAAGTGGCATATGATTTGTTGATATAATCAACAAGATTTGTTAGCTAATTTTGTGCCCAAGCCATGTTAAACATGTCCTAATGATAAATGAAATATCTCATCATTTGATCACATAATAATAATACATGATATATTATTGTTTTGTGTAACTAAAACAAATATCATCTATGTTTTGAAATGGAATTTGGATTTCAACTAATTTTCCAATTTATTGGTTAATTTTTTGTCTCATGATAATGGCATTTGTTGGAAAATTGGTTTTTTATGGGCTTATTTTGGGCCAACTTTGAGTCCAAAATTGAGTGGGGTCCACACGTCTTTTGAGGTGGGTCCGAAGAGGTGATATGTTCATTACCGCATGGTAAGTCACACGGTGAAGACGGCTTGTCAAAACCATTTATTAGTGAATGAGAACTTGATGTCATTTTCGGGTTTGTTGAAATGGACATTTAAAGAATTAAATGTGGGTTTCCTTGAAATGGGTTGTCCCACATTGAAACTTTAAGAGAGCTTTTGTGAGTATATAACCTCCAAGTGTACAACCTTGGGTTGGGCACCAAGGGACACCCCAAGTTTGCAAAAAGGAGGAGTTATGGACAAAGTGGGCCTTAGCCCAAACCACCACACACACGTGCACGTTGCCGCCACCGACCGAGCCGAACCGTGTTGGGTGCGAATGTTGGTCGGGTCGATTCTAGTATTAATTTTTTGGACAAATTTTTTTTAAAAAAAATTTTGAAAAAATTCTTGCAAGAATTTAATTCAAATTTGAATTCAAGATTTCTATCCATTTCCAGTCCGAAATTCAAACAGATTAAACTGTCCAAAAGTGTTTGCACCTGGACAGTTATAAAACTACCCAGACAAATTCAAATCTATCCAGCAGTTACCAATAGATCTGTTTGAATTTCAAACAGTATCTGTCCAATTTGAATTTGCATCTGTTCACTTTTAATATGTACCTGTTCTTGTCTGTTTTTTTGCCTATAAATATAGGCCATTTCTGCAATCTTTTGCATCCAAAAACAAGCTGAAATTTTCATTTTGCTGTCCAAATTTTGTTCCTTTGCATAAATTCTATTCATATTAGTTTTTAGGAAATTTAAAGAGAGTGTAGAACACAAGGTTTTGTTCATCGTACAAGTTGTTTGGAGTGCTACTACAATTTGTGAAGATCATTGTATCTTGGGAGATAGACGTCACTTAACCGTAAGCACCGTAGCAGGGCGAATTTGTCTTAAGGACAGAGTGTCACACACTCGACTTGATCTTGAAAACATTTATTCGGCTTGGTAAAATAAATTATGTAAGTGATTTATTTTTATTTATTTGATTTGGTTTCAATTTATTTATTGTACACAGAAGATTGTTCCAACAATCTTAAGACAGATTCGAATTATTCCGTTTACAGAATTTTTCATTTGTTTCCTTTTCTCTTTCTTCTTGCAGAAATTATTTCATGTGGTTTTACAAAACAATATTCTGGTTGGAAAACAAATAGTAGTAATATATTGTTTGATAGATAGTAGTAATATATTGTCTATTTTCTTTGACAACTAGTAGTCATATACTGGTGTCATTAACAATTCAGAATATTTATTTATGGAATTTTGTCAGAAATTAATTTTGGTTTTCAGAAATTATTTCTGCGTGTTCATTAATTAAAATTTTGTTTCAGTATTTTAATTATTGAAGTGTTACATATAGTTAATTTTCTGTGTGGAATTAATTTGGTTAAATAAAATTTTATTTTATTTCCAAATTAATCGAAAATAAAAGTTACAATTCTTGTTTTTTTTATTTTTATAGAATTTAATTCTGTGGTTTTGGTTTAAATTTTTTGTGTAGTATAAAATTCTAATTATAATTTTGTTTTATAATTTAGAATTCATGGCTACTGAAATTGGTCAAACTAATGCTCAAACAAGTACAAGTATGGTGGCTGCAATTGCGCCAACCCATCCTCCTGTTATGACTGTGCCAGTCAATCACGGTGAGAAGCTAGAGAAGTTCTCAGGAATTGATTTTAAAAGATGGCAACAGAAAATGTTGTTCTATCTTACAACTTCGAACCTGGCTCATTTTCTCTGTGAGGATGCTCCTATTTTGAAAGAGGATGAAACTGACCGGCAAGTGGTTGCTGCGGTCGATGCCTAGAAACATGTTGATTTCCTTTGCTGAAACTACATCTTGAATGGACTTGATAACACATTATACAACGTCTACAGTCCTATCAAGATAGTAAAGGAACTTTGGGAGTCTTTAGAGAAAAAGTACAAAACAGAAGATGCTGGCTCAAAGAAATTTGTGGTTGGCAAATTCCTAGACTTTGTGATGGTTGATTCTAAGACTGTGATCAGTCAAGTTCAAGATCTCCAACTCATTCTGCATGACATTCATGCAGAAAACATGTCTCTTAGTGAATCCTTTTAAGTTGCAGGCTTAATTGAGAAATTACCACAAGGCTGGAAGGAATTCAAGAACTACCTCAAACACAAGCACAAAGAAATGTCTTTGGAAGAATTGATTGTGCATTTCAGGATTAAGGAGGACAACCGCAAATCAGAGAAGTGGGCTGGTAAACATCCAATGGAGTCTAAGGCAAATGTGGTGGAACATGCTCTAAAAGCAAAGAAACAAAATTTTCTGGAGAAAGTTCTACACAAAGCTCTAAAGGAGGAGAAAATAAAAAGTACAAGTTTAATGGCAAATGTTACATTTGTGGCAAAGAGAGACATCGGGCCAAAGATTGTCATAACAAGCGCAAAGGCAAAGGAAGAACAAGCAAGAAGCCTACTCAAGCCCATATGACCAAAGTGGACAATATTTCCAATGGTGTCGATGGCATAAATCTTTCTGCAGTTGTTTCCGAGGCAAACCTTGTCGGAAATCCTAAAGAATGGTGGGTGGAAACTAGTGCTACTCGCCACATCTGTGCCGACAAAAAGATGTTCACATCTTATTCAGTGGTGGAGAATGGTGAACAACTTTTTATGAGCAACTCTTCGACTTCTAAAGTTGAAGGACAATGAAAGATTATTTTGAAGATGACATCTAGAAAGGAACTCACTCTCAACAATATGCTGCATGTACCGGACATTTGCAAGAATCTTGTTTCCGGATCTTTGTTGAGTACAAATGGGTTTAGGCTAGTTTTTGAAAGTGACAAGTTTGTACTTACCAAAAACGAGATGTATGTAGGAAAATGTTACATGTTTGATGGCCTTTTCAAAATGAATGTCATGACTGTTGTACCCTCTGGTATTAATAAAAATATATCTTCTTCTTACTTACTTGAGTCTTCAAGTTTATGGCATGGTAGACTTGGACATGTTAATTATGGATCTTTGCATAGATTAATTAATATAGAATGTTTACCTAAATTTGACTTTGATTTAAATCATAAGTGTGAAATTTGTCTTGAGGCAAAATTATTCAAAACTCTTTTTCATTCAATTGAGAGAAGTACAGAACCACTTGAATTAATTCATAGTGACATTTGTGATTTTAAATCAATTCAAACTAAAGGTGAGAAAAAATATTTTATCACTTTCATAGATGACTATATTAGATATAGTTATGTTTATTTAATTCGAACTAAGGATGAAGCTTTAGAAACTTTCATTCAATACAAGAATGAAGTTGAAAATCAACTAGGTAAGAAAATTAAGAAACTTAGAATTGATAGAGGTGGTGAATATGAATCACCTTTTGGTGAGTTTTGTAAGAAACATGGAATAATTCATCAAACCATTGCTCCTTAGTCACCTCAGCAAAATAGAATTGCTGAAAGGAAAAATAGGACTTTAAAAGAAATGATGAATGCCATGTTAATAAGTTCTAGATTACCTTAGAACTTGTGAGGGGAAGCAATACTTTCTGCTAATTATATTTTAAATAAAGTATCCCGAAAGAAAGTGAATCAAACACCTTATAAAATGTGGCATGAAAGAGCGCTATCCTACAAATACTTAAAAGTGTGGGGGTATTTGGCTAAAGTGGCTATTCCTAGTCCTAAAAAGACTAAGATAGGTCCTAAAACAGTTGATTGCATTTTCATTGGTTATGCTAAGAATAGTAGTGCATATCAATTTTTGATTTATAAGTCAGAACATTCTGAAATGCATGTAAATACTATTATTGAATCTCGGAATGCATCATTCTTTGAACATGTATTTTCAAATAAAACTGGACAAAATACTAGTACTAATAAAAGATTTTTTGATACCATTACTAGTCATGATCAAGAAAAAGATCAAGAACAAGAGCAAGAGATAGATTAAAATAAGGAAAAGGAACCTAGGTGTAGTAAACGTGCTAGAACCTCGAAATCTTTTGGTCCAGATTTTCTAACATTTTTGTTAGAAAATGAGCCCTTAACTTTTAAAGAAGCTATGTCCAGTCTTGAGGCTCCTTTATGGAAAGAAGTTGTAAACAGTGAAGTTGAATCCATCTTGCAAAATCACACTTGGGAATTAGTGGATTTGCCACCAGGTTGTAAACCTCTTGGGTACAAGTGGGTTTTCAAAAAAAAAAAAAAAAATGAAAGTGGATGGATCAATTGACAAATACAAGGCAAGACTTGTGGTCAAACATGTTAGACAGAAAGAATGTCTTGATTACTTTGACACATGCTCACTGGTTACTAGAATAACATCTATTGGAATGCTAATTGCTATTGCATCGTTATACAACCTAGAAATTCATCAAATGGATGTGAAAACTACTTTCTTAAATGGTGAGTTAGATGAAGAAATTTACATGGAACAACCAGAAGGATTTTCTATTTTAGGAAAAGAAAAGAAAGTGTGTAAATTGGTTAAATCATTATATGGTTTAAAACAAGTGCCAAAGCAATGGCATGAGAAATTTGACAAGACAATGATGTCAAATGGATTTAAAATTAATGAATGTGACAAATGTGTTTATATTAAAAAACACAGACAAAGGTTATGTTATTGTATGTCTTTATGTAGATGATATGCTCATCATAGGTAGTAATAATGATATAATTAAAACTACCAAGAAAATGTTGAATAAACATTTTGACATGAAGGACATGGGCATTGCTGATGTAATACTTGGTATGAAAATTACCAAAACATCATAAGGTTATGCTGTGTCACAATCTCATTACATTGAGAAAATACTTGACAAATTCAGCAAAGATGATGATCATCTTGCTGGAACACCTGTGGATGTTAATTTGTTTCTTTCTAAGAATGCACAGGAAAGTATTTCTCAATTAGAGTATGCTTAAATTACTGGAAGCTTAATGTACTTGATGAACTGCACTTGCCCGGATATAGTTTATGCAGTTAGTAAATTAAGTAGATATACGAGTAATCCAGGAATAGAACACTGGAAAGCAATTATAAAGGTTCTAAGATATCTAAGATTTACTCGTAACATTAGGCTAAATTATACTAGATATCCAGCAGTACTTGAAGGATACTGTGATACAAACTGGATATCAGATACTAGAGACTCAAAATCCACCAGTGGATATGTCTTTACTCTTGGTGGGGCGGTTGTATCTTGGAAATATTCCAAACAGACTTGCATTGCTAGGTCTACTATGGAATCAGAATTTATAACTTTAGATAAAGCTGGGGAAGAAGCAAAATGGCTTCGCCACTTCCTTGAACATATTCTAATATGGCCAAAACCGGTGCCTGTTATATGCATATATTGTGATAGTCAATCAGCAATTGGTAGAGCACAGAGTCATATGTATAACGGTAAGTCACAACACATTCATCATCGACATACATCGTGAGACAACTACTCTCTAATGGAATTATTTCCATTGAATATGTGAAGTCTAAAGATAACATGGTAGATCCACTAACCAAAGGGTTAGCAAGAGAGCTAGTTGAGAATTCATCAAGGGGAATGGGACTTAAGCCTATTAAATAAAAGTTACCACAACGGCAACCCAACCTAGTTGACTAGAGATCCCAAGATCTAGGTTCAAAGGGACAACCGAGTTGTGTGTGACTCAGAAGGATCACTGGGGAGTTCAACTCCTATCCATTTCTATGATAAAATAGTGATGTTTGCAGCATTTTATGTTAAGTAATACTTTTAATGATTCTTATATCTAGATATACCTAGTGGAGTATGGCAGGATACTCTTTATAACAATCACCCTATATGAGTGTGAACTGGGCCGGTTTTTTGAGATTTGTGAAGGGCTATAATTATCTAGAGCACTCATGAAAGACCAGGTTGTTCAAGACCAAAATGAACACAATAGTGAGAACTAAACTGTGTCTGGTAATATACTGTGTGAGTTCTATTGTCTTGGTTTACAAAAACGGCTGAACAGTTCAAGACATCATGTTCACTAGTTAGCTAGTAAATCCGATAGTGTCTCACAAGGGAAGGTTCAAAGCCAAAAGCTACATATCCTTTGCAAAATATTTCCAATTTCTATACTCTTTGTAATTAGATCATATTGTTGCATTTTCTCTCCGTCAAATTCCATTCATGTGGGGAATTGTTGGAAAATTAGTTTTTTATAAGCTTATTTTGGGCCAACTTTGAGTCCAAAATTGAGTGGGGTCCACATGTCTTTTGAGGTGGGTCCGAAGAGGTGACATATTCCTTGCCACATGGTAAGTCACATGGTGAAGACGGTTTGTCAAAACCATTTATGAGTGAATGAAAACTTGACGTCGTTTTCGGGTTCGCTGGAATGGACAATTAAACAATTAAATGTGGATTTCCTTGAAATGGGTTGTCCCACATTGAAACTTTAAGAGAGCTTTTGTAAGTATATAAGCGCTAAGTGTACAACCTTGGGTTAGGCCCCAAGCGGCACCCCAAGTTTGTAGAAGGGAGGAGTTATGGACAAAGTGGGCGTTAGCCCAAACAACCACATGCACACGCGCGCTGCCACGGCCGGCAGAGCCAAGCTGTGAAGGGTGCGGGTGCGGGTGTGGGTCAGGTCGGTTCTAGTATTAATTTTTTGGACAAAATTTTATTTAAATTTTTACAAAAAATTCTTCTGAGAATTTAATTCAAATTTGAATTCAAGATTTCTGTCCATTTCCAGTCCGAAATTCAAACAAATTAAACTGTCCAAAACTGTTTGCACCCAGACAATTAATAAACCACCCAGATAGACTCAAATCTGTCCAGCAGTTACCAATAGATCTGTAACGCCCCTAAAATTAGGCAGGGTATATCTATTTATCCTACAAAACCCACTTGATAGACAAACGCAGATATATGGCTAACTATTCCATACATCTATTTCCATTAAATCCAAAATGCCAAATATATGCTATTCACATCTCAATGCCCCAATTCCAATCCCAAGCATACATTTTACAACAAGTATGAAATGGAAGCCAAACAGATAATAAATGCCCTACAGGCTTACAAATTTATCCAAGAACATTCTTGGTTACACAAAATGGAGTTTCAATTCAACGCAAATACAACCCTGGGCTTACAATCAACAAATAATAATAAAACAAAAATAAGGCCTCAACTCCGAGTCCTTCCAAGTCAATGCCTTGACGGAGGCATATCACTTGTACCTGAAATGGTTTCCCTTATAGGGTGAGCCACAGCCCAATAGAGATATACTACACAATATATGAACCACGACAAGACTAAAGATGAATATGCTCATGTCATGCTCATGATAAAACAATTTATCTCTCTTTTTATAAATCATGCAATGTTGAGATGCAATATCAGATATAAAACCATTTCCATTTTAAATCATATCTGTTATATGAATACAAGCTTTGTGAATCTCTAGGTGAGTGTCTGCAAGTAGGCCCTAATGCACCACCACTGTCATTTTTACCAATAAACTGGAAGGCTTGACAGCTAACCGCGTGGTTCTACACCCCCTACCCAGATTTACCAAGTATTCATCTTTCTGTAAAATAGAAACGTTTCCAAACATTTCTCAAAAATAGATACATTTCCAAACATTTCTCAAAAAACAGATACATTTCCAATGAAATGAATGTAATGCAACGTCCAATGCAACAAATGAGAAATGTTGTTCAATTTACCTAAGTCTCATGCATTTCTACAACAATCATGGCTATCCTCTACCGATAGCCCAAAACAGATATTTCTAAATAGATATTTAAATAATTAAATTCCAAAAATTCTGATAAATACAATCTATTCCACATCTCATCAAATATGAACAACTACACTAGTTTTCATATCACAATCACGTCCGATAACCTCTCAAGGTCCATTTCTAACCATGTCGGTTTTATTCCCACAGATACATTAAGCAAAATAATATCGTTAATGCCAAAAAAAACATCATTTTCTTTCCAAACTCATTCTCCAAGCATTATTCAACTATGACATCCCATTCTCCAAGAGTAATTCCTTCGTTTTCTTTAAAAATGCTCTTTTGGTCGCAAAACGGTAAAAATTTCAAAACCGATCAAATCGAAGTCTGTTTTTGTTCAAATTTAAAAAATAGCTCTTTCATAACCTTACAAACATATTCCAAATTTACACTTTCGCAATTTGGGCATCGTTTTTTTATTTTTCTCAAAATTCCTCTTTTAAGCAAAATAAATCACAAATTTTTCAAAAATTCTAATTAAATTATATACAACTCTAAACTCCATATAATCAAGTAAAATTATATAAAGAAGTGTAGGAAAAATCCCTACCTCAAGCCAAGAAGCTTTCAAATTTTTCAGCAACAAAAATTAAATTTTTTGGAGCTAAACGACGCATTTTTCGCCCTCTACGTTTTGATCCAATGCACTAGGGGTCAAAAATAACTTACACTAAATCAAACCCAAGAAAAACCAACTTGGAACCTCTTTTCTCTTGTTTCCTCGGGCAAGAACTCCAAGAATTCCCAAAAGTTGAATAAAAAATCATTTTGATTACTTTTATAGATATTTCCTAAACAAATATCTAATTAAACAAATATCTAACTATATATACACCTATATATATATATAAAGTTAAAAATACATTTCAACATCTTTAATGACAAAAGTGAATATAATATTGTCTCACCACAAAATATATTTTGTTTAATGGTACACACCATAAATATTCACAACTCTTTTATGGTAATCTAATAATAATAACAAAACCACACCAATATTACATAGTTACTAATGGGTCACAATTCAATCAATTAGGTCCAAAATGAATAGAGTTTAATAATTTAAAATAAATCCCCAACTAATTTATCTCAAATCATGGTCCGAACACCCAAAACTCAATTTTAAATTCTGCTATAAATTAAACTGAACACCAATCAGTTTGTGAATTTTCATAAAATAAATAATCATTATTAAATTTTGAAATTTTTATCCAACGTGCTAGACTCATATGGGAACAACATATAAAAATTTCATAATTTTCTGAGATAGGGAACTATTTTTTAAAAATACAAAACCGAACTATTTTTGCACAGAATTTACACAACAATTAAATTCGAAAATTTGTTCAATTAAATTATGCGCTAGCTATTTTTAAAAAAAAAAAAAAAATTGGGTCAGTCCTCGAAATTAAACTCAAGTAATGTAATACATTCTACAGTGACCCACAAACTCACTCAGGTACTTTCTAATGCATCATCAAAATTTCTTTGACTACTACATGAGTCTCAACAAGTCACACCGGTAACAAACCCAATTATGACATTTGCACAACAATTGATTATAAAACCCTTACTAGTATAAACCATTAAGTGATTCTTCTATCCACATCGATAACTCACAGCAACAAAATAGGATATAATCCCTTAAGCATAACAAAATTTTGGCAAAACGACTCCCCAGAATACCAAAAACACCATACTTTATTGGTGATAACCCAACTTCAACAAACTATCTCCATCGCCTAATGCACAATGCATCTCAAGGCCAAAATAACTATCACTACTCTGAGACCTTAACAAAATGAAATAATAACTCTTCAAAAGCACTAACCACCAAATCTTATGAAACATAATTCAATCATGCCAAACACACAACTAAAAAATTCTCATCCACAACTTTAATTGCCCAACCAAGCAATTTCTGTATTATTTTTACCTATCCACTCTATTTCTTTCACTCGATGAACCAACTAATAGTTTACGCAAACTTGTCTACATCCACCCACACAATTTCACTCAAACATAGAATTTACCCAAACGCTCACACAATGCACTTCGAGTCCACATAGAATTCATCAAGACTAGATACACATTCTAACAACACTAAGGTATTCCCAACACGATTCTCATTCTTTAAAACTCAAGCCATGACACTAACTCCAAAGTTACAACACGATTCTACATCACACTAATATTACGATAACCGATGAGATCAAACCCAAATTAAACAACTCTTACTATACCAACTCACTTATCAATAAGTATTATTACCGCTATTGAGGCCAATTAACGGAATATTCTATCTCTCACCCTAGAAGTATCCCGAGCCAATCACAATGAGATACCCAGAAAGATTGACATTGAAACAACTCTAAAATTCCTGAATCGTTAATAAATTGATTAACCTTAAATTACAATAAAATATCTCCAAAGGAAATTCAATGTACATCCCTTGCCAATAGAAATAATTCTACACTTCTGATTCAGAATTCTAATTAAAATAATCTTTTCAGTACTTCAATCCAATCACTACAAAATCTGCTCCACACCTGAAAATTAAACAATTTAACTCGAGAAGTAATCCACCATAGCTTACTAAGGTACAAAGAAAATAAAATTGAATCCTCATAACTGCTCATGTCATAAATAACAACACCAACTACTATATTAAACCCACCACGAAAAGCCTACACATCTCAAAACAAATGGTTACACCAACAAATACTAGTTTTAGTTACTTTGAAATCTTCTATGAAGTCTCTAGCCAACTCACTTCCACCTAAATTCTAAAAGATACTACCACAAGTTATAAAGCCACTCATTCACTCTAAGAAATTTTCTATGTCAACAATAGTCATCCCATAACAATTTCCAAGACTAACAAAATAACGAAAGTACTTTATACCAATTTATTCCCTGACGAGTGGTCTACCGAATAAATTTTTCTAGGGTAATATCACCATAAAACACGATAAAACAAAATTAAAATAAGGAATCATTCTCTATTAGGCAAAACTAAATACATTTTAATTAAGAAAACACTTACCACTTAAGGTCAAATACACTCATCAAATTGAACTCAATGGTAATATTAAACCAACATACCAACAACACGAATTCTTACCACACTTATAGCAAAACGAAAGATCAATATAAGGGATTCACAACTTTTTCTCCAAGGATACAAAACAATCTTGTAGCTAAAGGACAAAGGATACAAAATAATCTCCATTTCTATTACATGAACCACATCATCACGACACACACCAAATTTAACTCAAAACGCTCTCATATACCTTCCATTTTCACAATTTCTAACTTATACATAAAAGTAACTGTAAAAGTTAACATCAATCACTCTCGATGGGTCAAGCATAAATTCCCGTGGAAATACTCAAATTACCACCACACTAATTATCCTAAAGCACCTGATTTAGAATTATAATATCCTCACAAAGTAATCTTAAAAATTTCCTTTAAAAACATTGGTTGGTAACACAACTCCACAACATCCATCACATCATGTCCCTCAACACTCATTTATTGCACTCAAGAATATTAACGACTAACTCTAAGACAATGGACTCCACCAATCTCGAAGGCACTCAGAACTCGCCTACATGTTCTAAAATATCGACTCACGAGTCAATGTTGTTACTACTAATAATCCCATCAAATGGTGTAACCCAAATCAAATTTAATCTCATTTCGATCTATCTCAAAATTATTTATCTCATTTGCCCTCTTAGGATTTGTTGCAAAATTATGAATAAAACAAACTCTCTAAGAAACACATCTCTTACTACACGATATAATTTCTATCATGCAAAGACTACGTTTATTCCCAAACACATACAAAATAATTGGCCTAGGGCCTATCACTAACCTCACAAGTAGCCCATCAAGCAAGTGAAACAATCTAACTATAACAAACTTCGTCTATCCCAAGAAAATTTAGAACTAGTTTTACGTGTTCTAATGTCAACAATCCCAAGCATATTATCTTAGATTATTTTAATCATCATTAAAGTCACAACCAAACCATACTATTACAATAAGGTTAATCTCTAACTCATTCTACTTCTAAGATTTTTTTATCTAGTCCACTTCCACAAACTTGATATAAAATTGAAATATAATTAGCTCCTCATAACAACAAACCAGTCGCTACACAACACAAACTCTACTATTTTAAGGTCACATTTACACCCATAATCATACAAATCGGTTAACCAACGCTTCAATACTAATTCCACAACATCTTGACTAATCATCCTGACCATATTACTCTAGCTTACACCTTCTTCCTGGGAAAAAGGTATCCTCCTACATAAGAACATCCCGGGCACCCCAAGTGCCTCTATTACGGCCTCTCCCGCTTTCTGACATCTTATATAAGAGACAGGATTTAGCTTAGAAGTAAGTACTCCACACTAGTTCTAACATGTTGCATATGAATTAAACATAAACCTACACATGTATCTACATCACATATGGCAAACCATATAAGCACATAGTCACATAAAGCACATACGAGTTACCCCTCCAAGATATTAACTCGTTGCACAAACATTCAAAGACTTCCAAATAGAAATAACATTGATCAGGTGTTTTTCTAAAAGGACCTCAAAGAATTTCATAGACACAAATCACATCTCAGAAGTTTAACCCTATACCCACATAGTCACATAAACATGTTATCACATAGCACATAAAATATGCAACATTTCTCACTAGCGAAATGAATCCACTGTGGTAAAAACCACTTCCCACGAGCCTCAAGTATTCAAATCCGGTAGCTCTGATACCAAGTTGTAACACCCCGAAAATTTGGTAGGGTATATCTATTTATGCTACAAAACCCACCTGATATCTATTTATGCTACAAAACCCACCTGATAGACAAACACATATATAGAGCTAACTATTCCATACATCTATTTCCATTAAATCCCAAATGCCAAATACATGCTATTCACATCTCAATGCCCCAATTCCAATCCCAAGCATACATTTTACAACAAGTATGAAATGGAAGTCGAACAGATAATAAGTGCCTTACAGGCTTACAAATTTATCCAAGAACATTCTTGGTTACACAAAATGGAGTTTCAACTCAACGCAAATACAGCCCTGGGCTTACATTCAACAAATAACAATAAAACAAAAATAAAGCCTTAGTTTCGAGTCCTCCCAAGTCAATGCCTTGGCGAAGGCATATCACCTGTACCTGAAATGGTTTCCCTTATAGGGTGAGCCACAGCCCAGTAGAGATATACTACACAACATATGGACCATAACAAGACTAAAGAGAAATATGCTCATGCCATAATCATGATAAAACATTTTACTTTTCTTTCTATAAAGCATACAATGCTGAGATGCAACAACAGATATAAAACCATTTCCATTTTAAATCATATTTGTTACATGAATATAAGCTCTGTGAATCTCTAGGTGAGTGTCTGCAAGTAGGCCCTAATGCACCACCACTGTCATTTTTACCAATAAACTGGAAGGCTTAACATCTAACTGCGCGGTTCTACACCCCCTACCCAGATTCACCAAGTATTCATCTTTTCACAAAACAGATACATTTCCAAACATTTCTCAAAAAACAAATACATTTCCAATGAAATGAATGTAACGCAATGTCCAATTCAACAAATGAGGAATGTGGTTCAATTTACCTAAGTCTCATACATTTCTACAACAATCATGGCTATCCTCCACCGATAGCCCAAAACGGATATTTCTAAATAGATATTTAAACAATTAAATTCCAAAAATTCTGATAAATACAATCTATTCCACATCTCATCAAATATGAACAACTACACTAGTTTTCATATCACAATTACGTCCGGTAACCTCTCAAGATCCATTTCTAACCGTGTCGGTTTTATTCCCACAGATACATTAAGCAAAATAATACCGTTAATGCCTAAGAAAATATCATTTTCTTTCCAAACTCATTCTCCAAGCATTATTCAACCATGACATCCCATTTTGATAAAGAAAGGCCCAAAATTTAAATGTAATTTTTTTGTTTTCTTTAAAAATGCTCTTTTGGTCGCAAAACGGTAAAAATTTCAAAACCGGTCTAATTGAAGTCTGTTTTTGTTCAAATTTAAAACATAGTTCTTTCATAACCTTACAAACATATTCCACGCTTATACTTTCACAATTTGGGCATCAAATTTTTATTTTTCTCAAAATTCCTCTTTTAAGCAAATAAATCACAAATTTTTCAAAAATTCTAATTAAATTATATACAACTCTAACCTCCATATAATCAAGTAAAAGTACACAAAGAAGTGTAGGAAAAATCCTTACCTCGAGCCAATAAGCTTTCAAATTTTTCGGCAAGAAAAATTAATTTTTTTTGAGCCAAACAACGTCTTTTCCGCCCTCTACGTTTTGATCCAGAGTACTAGGGGTCAAAAATGACTTACACTAGATCAAATCCAAGAAAAACCAACTTGGAACCTCTTTTCTCTTGTTTCCTCTGGCAAGAACTCCAAGAATTCCCAAAAGTTGAATAAAAAATCATTTTGGTTATTTTTATAGATATTTCCTAAACAAATATCTAATTAAACAAATATCTAACTATATATACACACACACACATATATATATAAATTTAAAAATACATTTCAACATCTTTAATGACAAAAGTGAATATAATATTTTCTCACTACAAAATATATTTTGTTTAATGATACACACCATAAATATTCTCAACTCTTTTATGGTAATATAATAATAATAATAAAACCACACCAATATTACATGGTTACTAATGGGTCACAATTCAATCAATTAGGTCCAAAATGAATGGAGTTTAATAATTTAAAATAAATCCCCAACTAATTTATCTCAAATCATGGTCTAAACACCCAAAACTCAATTTTAAATTCTACTATAAATTAAACTGACACCAATCAGTCTGTGAATTTTCATAAAATAAATACTCATTACAAAATTCTGAAATTTTTATCCAACATGCTAGACTCATATGAGAACAACATATAACAATTTCATAATTTTCTAAGATCGGGAACTATTTTTAAAAAAATACAAAACCGAACTGTTTTTGCATAGAATTTACACGGCAATCAAATTCAAAAATTTGCTCAATTAAATTATGCGCTGGCTATTTAAAAAAAAAATTGGGTCATTACAAGATCTGTTTGAATTTCAAACAGTAACTGTCCAGTTTGAATTTGCATCTGTTCACTTCTAATATGTACCTATTCGGGTCTGTCCTTTTGCCTATAAATAGAGGCCATTTCTGCAGTCTTTTGCATCCAAAAACAATCTGAAAATTTCATTTTTCTGTCTAGATTTTGTTCCTTTGCATAAATTCTCTTCACATTAGTTTTTAGGAAATTTAAAGAGAGTATAGAACACAAGGTTTTGTTCGCCGTACAAGTTGTTTGGAATGCTACAACAATTTGTGAAGATCATTGTATTCTAGGAGATAGACGCCACTTAATCGTAAGCACTGTTACGAGGCAAATCTGTCTTAAGGACAGAGTGCCACACACTCGACTTGGTCTTGGAAATATTTATTCGGCTCGGTAAAATAAATTCTGTAAGTGAATTATTTTTATTTATTTGATTTGGTTTCAATTTATTTATTGTACACAAAAGATTGTTCCAATAGCATTTTCAAGGTAAGATTACAGTCTTAGGCAACACTTGCCCAAATTAGTTGATTGATAGCTAATCACGTGCTTATTTTGATGAAGGTTTAATTGGTTCCCATGAAGAGTTCCCCTACTAATTTTTTTTATCCAATGTTGATAATAATGTCTTCAATACCATATGAAAAATAAAAAAAATGAAAGTACATAATGAGTTTAGTTTGGCAAAGAAAACAACAATAGCAACAACTGAAGATTCAAAGCAAAGAAGGATGTCAATCTCTCCGAGTTGTGTTCTAATTCTTTAACTCAAACCTTTTGACAAGCTTTTCATTATAGAATTTTCTTTTAAGTTTAGAGTTGTGGATTTACGAATGCTTGACCATTTAAATTGTGATTTTAGCAACTAGTATGCCATACAACAGATCTTAGTTCTTCTCCTATATTGTTTTGTTTCAGAAAACAGTTTGGTCGAGAACCTCTGAAGCAAGTTTATTCATTATTCTTTATCAAATTCCGAGAATAAATTGCAATATATTATGTCATGTTCCCTTGTCTTTTCTTCGTCCTTTTAAGATCCTCAGTTGTTTGCTCACTTCTCTTGACAAAATTAGGAAATTTAAAATTCGTGTTATGTGAGCATAAAATGATATTGATGATTTTCGGAGTTTGTTCACATGGAACAAACTTTGTCCTGCTTAGTTGCTGATATTATGAATGAAGATAAGTACAAAAAATGGAGTATTACAATGACAGTAAGTCAACCAATCCGAGAAGAAATCTCAAATTAGATTCGTATGCGTTGAAGAACATGCCCAGCATAATCAACAAGTCACTGATATAACCTGTGAAGATGTGCAGCAACAAGCTAGTGTTCTATATTCGTATGCGTTTAGTTTATATTTATATAATTCAACAATTAAAAGACTACAAATTATGAAAAAAGTTATTTCTTTCATTCACTGTACTTGTACATTTGTTTTGGACTATAAATATATATATATATATATGCAAGCTAGAAGAATTGTATAATTCAATTTCAAAGGACAACCAACACAAAATAAGGCAATACAAAACAAAATACAATCGATTCATTATCCAACACTATTTTCAAATTAGATTTATCATTAAATATTTTAAGGGATTTTCTAAAAAGAATTGATCCCTTAACATAACATTTGAATAAAATTAAAATAATGATAATTCTAATGTTTATATATTCAAATAAATTTTGTACAGGTATATAAAAATTTTTTTTTTTCAAGATACTTACTATTTTACAAACTATATATATATTTTCTCTTTTAATAAAATAGGTATGAAAGCACAATTTTTTGAATTTGCTTAGGGCCCAAAAAGATTCAGCGCCAACTTGGTTAAAAGATAAGTTTGATGCTCCTGTGCACTTTTTAAAGGGAGAGCATTATGTTCAATCTGGGCATGAGCTCACCATAGATGCCATTTTAATGAGTAATTTCTTGATTTTTCACAAAACATTTTTTAGTTACAAAATATGTAACATTATCATAAAAATATATAGCATTAGTAAAAGAATGCGTAATTTCATTTATGAACTACAAATTATGATAACTCTATCAAAAGATCACATAATATTTGACCAAAAATGCATAACATGTACAAAATACTTAATAAAGTGCATATAGTATGCACCTTTAAAGATGCATAGCTTAACGTTTCCCATAAAGCAAAGCACCAAAAGCGATAATCACATGTTGCTCTAGTAGGTAGGGAAAGTGAACTATGGAGAACAATGTATATCCATTATTTGTCTTGTAAGTCCTTGACCAATGAAGTATCAAAGGCCAACTTAAAAACACAATGTAAACATCAATAGATGATAATAGAATCAGAGTCCAACAAAGGCCAAATTACAATGAGTTTACTAGTTAAGGGGCATAATAACATCTGTTGTACAAAGAACTAGATGAAGAGAATGGTTCATATATTATAGAATTATGAAAAGAAACAATATGTAAGATAACAAAGATGATGACAACATTCTAATAACGAAAAGATATTGAACCAAAATATGCGATCGTTTTAGAACAAACACCTACTACCATTTGAAACAATAAAATTTTCAATGTTTCAATACTAAAAACATAAGAATGGTAGGTTGTACAAAAAGCACGTCTTCTCTAACCTATAGGACATGTTGCTCAAATAGGGGATAGGCTTTAAATGAATTGATAACAATATGTATACATATCACTCTCTGGCTCCTTAAAATCACTTGGTTGCAAATCAAGAAGCGACTTCCATTCTTGCACTTTGGATTATAGGAAATAACTTTGCCAGGAATGTAACACCCCAAATTTCTACCCCAAATTTTTCTCATGAGTTTTCAATTGTCGTGAATTGTAGGCCACAACTTTTCCCTCTTGCATCAAGACACAACCAAGTCCATCCCCGGATGCATCACAACAGACAGTGTAATTCAAACCCCTTTCCAGAATTATCAAAACCGGTGCAGTAGTCAATCTAGTCTTTAGCTCTTGGAATGACTTTTCACTAGTCTCACTCCACACAAATTTGATACACTTTCTAGTCAACCTAGTCAAAGGTGCAGCTAGTCTAGAGAATTCCCTTACAAAACGTCGATAATACCCCGCTAATCCCAAGAAACTCTGAATTCCAAAAGCATTCTTGGGTTGTTCCCAATTCTGTACGACATCTATCATTGAGGAGTACATAGTCACTCCCTCTCTAGACACTACATGCCCCAAAAACTTCACCTCTGTTATCCAAAACTCGCATTTTTCAAATTTTGCAAACAATTGGTGCTCACTAAGTAAACCTAGTACTACCCGCAAGTGAGTCTTGTGTTCCTCTTCAGAGATTGAATAAATCAAGATGTCGTCCACAAAGATGACCACAAAACGGTCCAAGTATTCCTAAAAAATTCTATTCATCAAATCCATAAAGGAAGCCGGTGCATTGGTCAACTCAAAAGGCATTACACGGAATTCATAGTGGCCATAACAAGTACGAAAAGCCGTCTTTTGAATGTCCTCCTGTTGGACTCTCAACTGATGGTACCCCGGCCTCAAATCTATTTTTGAGAAGCAACGAGACCCTCTAAGTTGGTCAAACAAATCATCTATTCTGGGTAGAGGATACTTGTTCTTAATTGTAACTCTATTCAACTTGCGGTAATCAATACACAACCGCAATGACCCATTCTTCTTCTTCGCAAAGAGAGTCGGCGCTCCCTAAGGCGATGTACTAGGGCGAATGAAGCCCTTGTCTAAAAGTTCTAGGAGTTGAATCTTCAACTCATGCAATTCGGCGGGTGCAAATCTATACGGTGACATGGAAATCGGTGTCGTGCTAGGCACTAATTCAATGGAGAACTCGATCTCCCGGTGATGTGGTAAACTAGTAAGATCTTCTGGAAAGACATTCGGGTATTCACAAACTACCCTTGGTAACTCAACACGAGCCCCGTCACTGTCACTATCCAAGAGAGTTACAAGAAGGCCACTAAGCTTGCTCCTACTACGAGGGTCAACAACTGGCGACAAGGCTTTATCAACTTGGTTCCCCAGAAAATAAAAACGATCACCACCCTAAATGCACACCGTAACTCTCTGACAGTAACAATCAATCACAGCTTGATAAGAACACAACCAGTCCATAGCTAAAATGACATCAAAACTCGACATATCTAGTAGCACAAAAGCAAACGAAAGTCGACGCTCGGCAACTTCTATTTCACAATCACGACAACCCCGGTCTAAATCAACTGTACCACCAACAAGTGACTCTACTCTGAGTGGAGGCACTAACCGTGCTACCTCTAACCCGAATGCAGAAGCAAATACAGTAGATATAAATGAATGAGACGCACCCGTGTCTATCAATACATTAGCCAAAGAATTACACACAACAAAAATATCTCTTATAATCGAGGATTCTGGCAACTGCTCTAGCACGGTAACAGCATACACACACCCCTATGGCCCCTGATTAACTTGCTCCCCTCTTGGAGCATAGGCCTATTGTACTGAATGAGCAGAAGTGGCTCCATGATTAACTCACGAAGCTTGGACTGATTGAGCCTGTTGGTAGCTCTGAGTCTGCCTCGACCTTGATGCGCTAGATATGCCTCCCAACTGTGGGCAAGTTCTCTTCATATGCCCTGGCTAACCACATTGATAACAATTAAATCCCTAACCTTTATTCTGAGACTGAGACTGACTTTGAGATCGTTTAGGTGGTGGTAACATTAACTGCCCTCCTCCCTTCTGTGGGTATGAGAAGGCTTTGTGACCCGGTTGGCCACACTTAAAACACGAGAAGCTACTCGATGCACTTTTTCCCAGACCCGTACTAAGCAAAGGAAAAATGGATCTAGACTGCTATGGTTAGGACTGAGATGGATAGGTGTTCCTGCTCTTCTTGTTCTGTCTATAGTCTTCTTGAGACTCTTGGCCCCTAGACCTCAAACTCCGAAGCCTCTCCTCCTCAGCTTGTATGGAAATTTCTACGTGTGTTGCTGTCTCCACAAGACGGTCATATTCCCGAATCATATTTTCGACAAGCTTGAACATAATTTTTGTTTTCAATTTCTTTTCAAATTCAATGCAACGATGCTCTTCCGTTGCCACCAACTCTGGTGCAAATCTGGACAAACTAGAGAAGACTGCCTCAAACTCGGCCACAGGCATGTCGAGTTGTTTGAGGTCTTTAAACTCTTGCCCCAATCTCTCCCTAGCAGTGGGAGGTATGTACTTATCCTAGAAAGCAACCGCAAAGGTTTCCCATGTCGGCTCCACTCTATCCTTGGCATATTTCCACCATTGACCCACGTCTCCCTTAAGGTAGTAACTCGCTAGAGTCATTCTTAGTTCACTATTTTCGATGTGATGCATCTCAAATGTCTTCACAGTTTGTTCGAGCCACTCATCTGTTTTCTTGGGCTCGGGGCCACCATGGAACTCATCCGGTTTGGCCCACAAGAACTCTTTAGTAAGGATACTCGCCCTTAACTCCGCGGTGTTCTCTCGGGCTTGATTCTCCACCCTTAACAAGTTCATAGACTCTCTTAAAGCCCCTACCATTTCTCGAGCTAGGGCCTCCATTGCGGTTTAACCCGCTTGTCCCACATGCTCGGCCACATTAGCTTGGCATGCTTGCTCGGCCATAGTAGCTTGGCCGAACCCTTCTTCTTGCATCGAAACCCTATGGACCGGTACCTCATGCACGCCTCGGCGAGCCCTACCACGCCTCCCGCCTCTACCACCACGGACTTGACCCCTTCCTGACATCCTAATAAAGGACACAAGAGAAATAATTTAGCACATTAACTCATATGTGCTCGTAATTTGACTCACACGTTCGCCTATAACAATTCCATATATTTCTCTACCATATACACAATTCAATTTCACTCCACATAAGCATTTAGTCATGTAAACACATACGGACTATTCTTTTACAATGAAATTTGTCCCACGAAAAATCAAGAATTCTTACTAGAAAGAGTATTGATCAAGTACCCTTCTAATGAGACCTCAACGAATTTAACAAGCTCAAACAATATCCCAAAAGTCTAGTCCCATACCCATTTAGTCACTTTCTAAGCATGCTAAATGAACCTATTGTGGTTAAACAACCACTTCTCACGAGCTCCAAGTATTCAAACCCGGTAGCTTTGATACCAAGTTGTAATGCCCCAAATTTCTAGCCCAAATGATAACACAACAATCATGGCTCTTTCATGAAAAACTGAATATAAATCTCTAAACTTACATTACATGATACAATAGTTTTTCATGCAACAATACATTAATCCAACAACAAGCAAATAAACAAATAAATACCCTCAAGGGTTTTCAAGTTTCCAAGGCTTGAGCTTGGTTACACAAAACGGTTATTCAAACCCACACACATACAGCCCTTGGCTTACACACAGAGTCACAGCAAAATGAGAGTCTCGTACTCTCAATACACATTTTCTCACCTTTAGTTAGGCGGCATCACCACATCTTTTCCTGCACAAAAATTCCGTAGGGTGAGCGTAAATCCCAATAGGAAATCCTTAACAAAGTATATACATTTTATACAAGTCTCAAGAGATGAAATACACATGCCATGCTATGCCCTTTTGAAAGAAAATCACATATTCATCTTTGAAAACCATCATGCTCAATGATGTTATGCAATTTTAATTCTTCAAAACTTAACAATTCATTTCAAGAGCAGTAAATACAACTCTAGTAATCCCTAGGTCGGTGTCTGCAAGTAGACTATAAAAGTGCTACCAATTTGTTATTTTTACCGGTATTAACTGGAAGGCTCAACACCTATCCACGCGGGTTTTCGGTCCTTCCCCTCAGACTCTCAGGCCAACTTACTCAATATCATCTACACCACTTATCAAGACTAACCAACGTATTTACCCCCAAACCACTCCATGAAAACTTGTTTCTCAACATTCTTTTCTCAATGCAAGTTTTCAAATCAACTTTCAAAATTTAATGTAATCAAATGAATTGATATACCAATAACACAAGATGAATATAAATACTTTTATGCCAATTCATCATCCAAGAAATAATACAATTCCCTCTTCTCAAGTATCCTTAACAATTAGTCATTTCAAGACTATTTCAACGTTTTGAACAATAATTTCCAAAACGAACAATAATTCTCATATTCCCTGAAATTCATCATTTATATAAATATAAATAAGAAAATTTTCCAAACATCCATTTATTTTGACATACAAAATAAATATAATAATATCATTCATGGATTTTTAGTTTCTTAAAAAAAATTCCCAAATTCTAGGTTTTCTCATCAAAACTATACAACTCAAATCTTTTGAAAAAAAACTTTCCAAAATCATCTTTTCTTCAATCAACGAAGATCAAAACCCATAAAATCATTTTAAAAGAACAAGAGACAAACCCACTTTCAAAATCGCTCAACTTCTTGAATCAACAATCAATTTTCAAAGCCATCGAAAGATGATTTCGAAAATCATATAGATCTTGCAAAAAATATATATAACTCTAAGAAAATCCCTACCTTAAGTTTTGAAGAAGAAATGAGATGAAACCCCCAAAATTAACAGTGTTGAAACTCGATCTTCACCGCACACGATGAAGCCCTCAAGAAGTTAACCAACTTTGATGAAGAACCTATGGCAGAACTCTAATGGATCTTGAGAAATCAAGGTTTTGATCCAATTTGGCATAGGGAAATGTAGAGAGAAGGGAGAGGAAAGGGTTTTTAGAGAGAGAGAGACCTAACAAGAGTGAGATACACTCAGCCTAAAGAGAAGAAAAGACCAAAATTTTGGACCACCGCACGTGCGGTGCTTCTCCCGTACTTGCACTCCCTCACCTGCATTTATTGCAGTAGCCAAACAGGCCCTCCCCTGTTTTCCGCACGTGCGGCTCAAATAATTTTGAATGCATTTTTCATTTTTGCTTTGGCAAGCTAACCGGGCAGCTCGACCCCTGTAAGCTGACCGGGTCAAAATCGGAATCGCTACAAGGAATACCCAACACAACTGCCAAATCATTTTTATTTGCTCCCTCCACAACAGCTAAAAAATTAAATACTCAAACTCCAGTACCGTGAACTATCTCACGGAATGCAGATTCCAAGGGACTAAGATTGATCTGGCACTTCACAGTCCAATAATAAGCATCTTTGTCCATGTCAAGGATTCTGAATTCCATATCAAAGTGCAAATGTGAATGGATGAGAAGCAAATGGCCACCACATTCTTCAAAATACCTAATTGTGTTTAAAGAATCAATTTCAGGCCTTGGAGGATTTGGCATTTGTATCAGCTTCTCCGTATCAGGGTCAAGTCTAAGACTAACATTCTCAACATTCAACCAATGGATTGCACCATTCCAAAACACGCCTCCATGACATCTTTACATAATTAATTCATATGTTTTCTTCTTAATCCAATCACAATATATTTATATTTAATATTTTAATTTTTTTTTGTATAGTTCTATTTCTACATATTTTGATTTTCTAAATAAATGTAAAAATAAAAATAAAATTTAATAATTAGAATTACTTTTAGTTTTATATTACTAATCTTCTTTCTAATTTAACTATTATTTTTAATATCAAAATAAGAATTTATTTTACTGTCGTATAATTTAATATATATATCTATAATAAGGGAAGAGGGTTTTTGAATTTATCCTAGAGACAATTGTCCTACTAGGACATTTTAATGCTCATGATTCATTTTAATTGATGGCTGAGATGACCCGTAACTTTCATTTGTCAACCACGTTCTCTCTTTGCCAACCCAAGACAAAGGCTTACAAACCCCAGTTTCATCTCATCATCATCAGGCATCAACAGCCCCATTCACTACCCCACGAAGCAACGCAACCTTCGACAACGTTGTATGAGAGAGCAAACATCGCATGTTTGTTCTCTCTCTCTCTCCAAACTTCTTAGGTCTCAAACTCTCTCTCCTCAGATCTCTCTCTCTCTCTCTCTCTCTCTCCCTTTCGCTCCCCATCTCCCTCCGCTACCACTGACAGTGACTCTCCACAGTCGCGCTACTTTACGTCGCCTCCATCACTACGTCACCTCTGATCTCCACCAACAGCAACTCTTCATCTCTTCTCTCACCACAGCGCCTCCGTTCTCCACCGTCAAGAGAGAGATGAGCTTCTGAAATCGGTTTGGACTTGTGTGTGTTTGGATTTGTTAAAATAATCAATTGGTTTTGAATTGGACATGGGAGGTTTGGATCTTTACTTCTTTGTTCCCTATGGGCAGCACTATTGTGAAAGGTAAATTCAATGAATAAAGCTTATTTTTTCCTCCTCAAACTATCTCCATAGCCACTGACACACTTAATCCTAAGCCCAATCTCAATCAAAACCAAACTGAATCTCCCTAATCGTCTAACAGCAACCCCAAAGATCTTTACGATATTTAATAAGGCCATGATTTTTGCTGTTTCAGATGTGGATTGATTTTTAAAATTTAATTTTTTTGGTTATTTTGTGGATTGATTTTTATTTTGCTGTTTGGGATGTGAATTGATTTTTAAAATTTAATTTTTTTTTGTTATTTTGTGGATTGATTTTTATTTTTCTGTTTGGGATGTGGATTGATTTTTAAATTTTTAATTTTTTTGGTTATTTTGTGGATTGATTTTTATTTTGCTGTTTGGGATGTGGATTGATTTTTAAAATTTTAATTTCTTTGGTTATTTTGGTCTGGGCTAAAAGCCAACTTTTGGTACCCCACGGGGCATAGATGTTTGAGAATTTTGATTTTGGGGGATGTTTGGGTTTGTGTTTCTAAGATTTAAATTTCGATTTGTTTTTCTAAGATTCGTTTTTTTAAACATTAAAACTGAGAAAGAGATGAGAGAATGAGAAAGAGAGAGACTAGGTGTTGATTAAAAGGAGAGAATGAGAAAGAAGACCTTTCTGGAGAGATTAAAGAGAGAAAGTAGGGAAGATGGAGAGGGAGAATGAGTGGTAGACAGTGAAGAGAGGTTAGGGGGTCACCCGGCACAACATCACACAAAAAAAGTGGGTTTAAATTTTTTTTTTAATCCACTCTTTTTGAAAAATGTTTGTTTTTTTTTTTTGGCGGATTAATTTAACTCAAAATTTAAATAGAGTTTAAATTGAGTTCTGTTAAAAAAAATGGTGAATTTAAATTTGTATGAAAACTGACTATAAATTGAGTTTATGAGTTATGTTTATGTAGAAAATGTTTTTTTTTTTTTTTGTGTGTGTGTAGATAAATTTGAACTCAAAATTTAAAGTAGGTTTCAATTGGGTTATGTTAAAAAAATGATCATAAAAGTGAATTTTGAGAAAGAGAGGAGAAATAATGATAGTGGTGTGATTTGTCCAAAAACTAAAAAGAATAGTTTTTCTTATAATAAATTATATTTTTCAATTTTTACTTTAATTTTATTGGGGCGTATTTATGTTGAGTACTTTTACAAAATTCATTTCAAAGTCAATAAATTTGATAAATTACATTTTAAATCAATACTTTTAAATTTAATTATATCTTAATCTTATAATTAATTTAGACACGGATGTACACTAGGTGACACATTACTTTTATGGGTGATACATTTTTAAACCTTCAAACCAACCCTGGGGACTTGCCTGGTTAGAAACTACTTTAATATAATTCAAAATTTTAAACTCATCAAACTCACCATAAATTATATTTGTATTATTTATCAGTCCATAAATCAATAGTTTGAAGGTGTTAAAATCTGAATGTGTTAGAATCTATTGCCAGATAAATTATGGTTATTGCCAAGGATAGTTAAACTTTTTAAGCACTTTCAAGATGTTGTAAGCTTTAAAGGCTCTAGAAATTGGTTCATCAAAACAGAGACTATGCGGGCAGAATGTCATTGGCTAGATGGAAAAAGCAAGCAAGAAGAGTGATAGAGAGTGAAGTCTAAAGAAAAAGAAAGAAGAAAAAAAAAAAAAAAAAAAAAAGCTTTGGGTGACCCACTACCAACTAGGGAAGGGGGTTCCAAAATTCCATAACTTTTGGGAAATCACAATACTGTATTTATTATTATTTTTATTTTTAGAATCTTACTTTATTTAGTTTTTATTGTTTGTTGGACAAACTACTAAATTGAAATTCTTAAACAACATAATAATTATTTATTTGGTAGTATTATATATATCAATGGGTATAAACAACAGAATAATTATTTGTTTGCCAGCAGTGGGAGTATTTCGGTGCTTCTTTGTGGGCTACATCACCGGAGTTTTGGGCTATTTGTTGTTATTTTATTCAAATTTTATAAAGCGTGTGGTACAAGTAAAATTGTTACAAATTTTTAAAAAGAATAATATTTTTTTTATATTTTCAATATTTTTGTCAAAAAATATTACGGACTTTATAAATTTTAATATGATACGTATGATTTACAACTGTATTTTGATCACAATATTATTTACACCGTGCCTTTAGATACGGGCATATGCTAGTATATATATATTTCATATAAAATCATTTTATGATAATTACATTTTTTATAGCACAATAGAACTAAAATTATCAAAATAAACAAATAATTTAACTAAATTTATTATATATAAGTATTCAAGTAATACTTTTATAGAACGATAAGGTTAAGATTATTAAAATAAACAATTTAAATAAATAGTTTATTTTATATTAAAATTAAAATTATTCTTTTGTAAATAATAGAACTCAATACTTTTCTTTGTTATGTTTTAAAAGATAAATTGATAAATGTCAAATAATAAATAGTGTGGAGTATTATTTTAAAGAATAATGATTCATTGAAAATGATTGTGTATATTTAAGACACCTATTGATTTTTCTTGAATAACTTTTAAATAAAAATTTTGAATTTATAATACTTTCATTAGTTTTGCCAAAAAAGATATGCTAAAAAAAATTTGGCAGAAATAAAAATTATGCAATTATTATGATATGTCATATAATTAATCAGAACCCTTTGAAAACTAAAATTATTAAGGTGATAGAGATTCTGTGTCTGATTCTCTTTGAAGGCACTGTTTATGATTTGAATTTGTAATTTTTTATGCATCAATATGAATAACTCTTATGATCTTACTATATAAGTATAAATTTTACATTTGAGTCAACCCACCTTAATTACTTTTTTGTGTAATAAAATATTTAAATATTGTCATATAAAAATATTATAATAGATCATAATCAAACACCACTTGAAGTATAATTAAAGACTCAATGCACCACCTTAGACATAACTAAGAACATCAGAAATTAGCAAACACCTCATCGATTAATAACCAAAATAATACACAATGAGTTATAACTAAGTCATAATTTGTATATTATAGAAGTTTCCATTTTTTTTTTTTCAGGAAAAAAAATATATTTTGATACAAGTGAATTCATGATTTTTGGTAAATTTGATTAACACAAATGATGATTTGATTTCAAGTTGAAAATACACACTTTTTTTTTTTTTTTGATAAACTCTGAAAGATTATTTTTATGAGCTTATTTTACATAGGACCACACACAGTAACAAAAATCCTCAACAACTATTAATAAATCTGTTTGTATTTAACTTTTAATTGTTAAAATTTTTTACACAAAGTATTGAGACTCACAATTAACTTTCTATTTTAAAAATAAATTCTTGTGTGTCGAACGGGTCATCTTCTAGTATATATATATATGTAAATAGTCACCAAACCAAAACTATAACTATAAACCATAGACCAAATTGCCAAGTATGACTACCTTATTTTAAGAATTAGGACTAAATTGTACATTAAGAAAACCAAATCGAATCATGTGGTTTGGTTTGGATCAAACCAGATTATGATATTTTGCTCCGCACTAAAGGTCAATTAAGATTATAAGAACACAATGTTGATTGCACCAAATCTTCTCGAAACTCAATTCAGCCATATGGAACTTAAAACAGAATGTAAATATGAAAACAGATGCTTGTAGCATCAGAGACCAACAACCTAACAAATACTTAAACGTAAAAATCATATTGTGTTCATGATGATGATGATGATAGCATTATGATAAAAAATGACATTATCGCAACATATGACCATGAAAAATATTCCATGCTTTAACACCAAGAAGTAGATTCATAATATAAAAAAAATAAAAGAAATTTTTTTTTTGACTAGTTCTACCAAAAAAAAAAAAAAAAAGATAGTCTGCTCCGACGTGTTGGACATTATTGATCTGATCAAACAGGGGATAGGCTTTCAATGAATCTGAAAGGTCCACAAGGACCATGATCACAAATAAATTTATCAAAGTCAGCTGTTACCGAATCAATAACCACCTTCATTGTCTTGCACTTCACATTATAGCAAATAACTTTACGAGGCTCTTGAAAAACTAACACTAGTTCAAAATCATCTCCGTTTTCTCCCTTCACAACACTTGCAACATGAAAAGCGTAACAATCGGTTCTTTGAACTATCCCCAGGCAATTCATTAATTAAGGATGCAAGATTGACATTGCAATTCACAATCCAACCGCTGTAATCCCTATCCATCTCAAGGATTTCGAATTCCATAGAACAAAACAAAGGCATCTGAATAAGAAGTAAACGGCCACAACATCCTTCACAATGTCTAATCTTGTCTAGAGAGAGAATTTTAGGCTTGGGAGCAATTGGAATTTCTATTAGCTTCTCTGTATCAAAATCAAATCTAGTATGAACATTTTCTTCTTCGGTCAACCAATGGATTGCTCCATTCCAATAAACTCCTCCCGAAAAGCTTTCTGCTTTACTGAAATCAATCTGTTTCCAAGATGAACTCTCCGAAGAGTAAATTTCAAATTTGTTAGTACTATTAAATACTAACAAAACTTTGTAGTGCGGTGATTTTGAAGGATCAAAAGCCAGGCAACCATACGATCCAGAAACACATCCACAAGGTTGAGGAAGTAGTTTGTATTTTTGCGTAGTCGGATTACAAACAATGTAACTCATTGTAATACAATCAACAACGGTTCTATTACAATCCCAAACAATTTGAACACAATCACACAAGTGTAATCCATTACAAGAGCTTTGAATCCTGATTGGAAATTCTGATCCAGCACCGTGGTCGAGGAAGTCAAGTGTTGGAAGACTTTGATGGCCGTGAAGCGAGACAGACTTCACTTGTTCCTTTGCAGAGCAAGAGTCGAGGGATGTGAAATATAAGCCAGAGATGGAGGAATTGCGATTTCGGAGGGCGTGGTTGAATGCAAAGTTAGAGTTGGAGATGAGATTGAGCCAATTCTTGGAAACAGACTTGAATCTGAGTAAGGATTTGGGAGAAACGCGTATGAGAATCTCTGTAAGGAGATCTACATTGTTCGCAATTGCCGAAGAAGAGCTGGCGATAGACTTGGATGTTGTTGTGTTGGTCATGTTTGCATTGAATAATTTTTCGTTTCGGTATATGAATTGATCTGCCCTGCTGCACGAATAGCGAATAGAGAGAGAGAGAGAGAGAGAGAGAGAGAGAGGTGTTTAAAAACCTTCAAACTCTAAACCTTGAAAAAATATTGACTATGCTTCTACTAATCCAATCCAATCAGGGTGTGGTCTCTATATCAAAATCAAATTATTTATTGGATGGTGTTATCATTACACTTGGTGATCTTAATATTTGTGTATTATAACATAGGTTTATTTTGTTAACTGATTAAAAATTAATTTTTTAATTTCTTTATTTTTTTAAGTTATATCATCTCTTTACATTTTTATATATATTTTTTTCTAAATAATTAAAAAAGGTCAAAAATAAGTTTTAACATACTTCCAAAATAGGTCATAATCTTAATTTTAGGAAAATTTATTAACCGATCTTATTGATCGGACTTATTTGCTTATATATTTTGCTCTTTTTTGGTCTATTAATTTCTTTCAAAACATATTGAGGTGAAATAAATATTTTATCACTTATTGATACATCCAAAAAAATCAAAAAAAAAAAAAAAAAAAAACAACTTTATGTATATTTTTTTTTATTAAAAACAAAATCCTCCCCCTACCAATGGATATTTATAAAATTGTTTCTTCAAATTTGACGCACGATTTTATTCTTTCATATTCGGTCTCTAATCAGTAATTTCCCATAAAATGTTGTCACTATCTTTAGATTGGCTTTTTGTTCTTTCGTGTTTTATCATTTTTAGTAACCTTATATATATATATAGTTATACTCAATTAAATGGACCAAAACCGTAAAATAAATTTAAAAAATAAAAAATATATATGACTTTTTAATTAGATGCCAAGCCAGATCTTAATTGTCAAAAGATATGAACCTCATATAGGTAGCCTAATACTATCCCTATTTTATTTTATGTGATCATCTTTATAAATAAAAAAAAAATGCACATTTTGGTTTATTTAAAATTAAAAAAAAAATAAGTTAAAATAAATTGAAAAAAATACTAAAGAAAAAAAATCAAAAAAAAAAAAAAAATGACTTCATAATTAGATGCCAAACCAAGCCTAATATTACACCATGTTCTATTTTATGTGATCATTTTAATAAAAGAAGCATATCTTGACTTATTTTTCATTTAAACTGCATTAATTCAGGTAGAACTATTTCTAATTTAATATAGTTGTTTATTTTGTATGTATTGAACAAATTCAACAATTAAGACTCTGTTAGCAGTCTTGAGAAATTCCATCGAAATTGATGTTCATTTACTAGAATAATGTTTGTTTAAATACTTTAGTAGCATAATGAGAATGAATAATTGTAACACATTGGCGTACTAAGTGGTCAATTAATGAAAAATGTTTGGCTATTTAATATTTTGATTTTTAATAAAAAGGCACATGAATGACCCATCTAAAATGGTAATATGATCTTTCAATTTGAAGGAAAGAAAGTAGTCCAAAAAATAATTAAAATTAGGATAAATTATGCAAATGGTCCATGTAGTTTACACAATATGTCAATTTGGTTCATGCTATTTCAATTTGCTCTATTTTTTCCCTTAATTTAACAGATTGTGTCATTTTAGTCCAATAAATAACGATTGTTAAGTTTGGTGGACGGAAAGTCTACACAATCTGTCAATTTTGTATTTGTAGTTTACACAATGTGTCAATTTGGTCCCTATTATTTTAATTTGCTTGATTTTGATAGGAACCAAATTGATACATTTTGTAAACTGTAAGGACCAAATTGACACATAGTTTGACTTTTGTTCACTAAACTTAACAACCATTATTTATCGGACTAAAATGACACAATCCATTAAATTAAAGGGCAAAATTGAGCAAATTGAAACAACAACGATCAATTTGACACATAGTGTAAACTATAAGGACTATTTGTATAATTTACCCTTAAAATTATATAAGTTAAATCTTGGTAGGAGGTTTGGAACTAACAAGTTGACCATAAAGCAACCTCTAAAAAATACAATTAAGATTATGGTTAAGAAGACTACAACATTTCTCACTCATGTTGATACAAAAGAGCATAATTTGAGATATAAGATCTCATCACCGCAATATTCCCACAAAATAATTATGAAAATTTAAAGGTTGTGTTTTTCCCCTTATACAAAACCAAGAATTCATTGTTCCTATCATTGTAAAGATTAATAATAATTTGTAATCTTAATCCTTAAATTGAATAAAGATGCTCCAAACTCTAAATTGTTCTTGCCGATGTATTCTTCTTGCACATACAATAGAGCATTAATCCTAATAAATCCTTTCACTCTAACTACGCATTTCATTTTTTTTTTTTATCATTCTTATGTTTTTTTTTTTCTTTCCCCTTTAGGATTTAGATTTCCTTTTGTTGATGTCATAGTCAAATAATCAAGGGGTACTTACGTGTAAGTCTTAATAAGTGGACTTATTATCTAATAGGTCTTATAGGAAAAATTTGTCATAAAAAAGTCACCAATTGTAAGTTTTAACGACAATTTATAAAAATATGACAAAAAAAGTCACTAATTATCAATTTTTAGTGACATAAAAAATTGTCACAAAAAATAATTTTTAGCGACAATTTTATCAAGACTTATCTTCAATAGGACTTGATGGAAATTAAGTCCAACTATTAGGACCTATTGGTAGTTTACCCAATAATTTCAACATAGTCAAATAATCAACATTTCGAAGAGTTAGGGTAAGAAACTCATTAAAAACACAACTCATGTACTTCCAATTATATTAGAATGAGATGACATTTGCACCTATAAGTGTTGTCAAAGCATTTGACTCTTGTAAGTGCTTGCTTGTTTTAGACTAAGAGAATTATAAGCAAATAATCTATGATTTGTGTATAATAACTTTAAAATTTTTTGATAAATGATTCTTTTTTGAATTGTTGTTTACATAATGAAAATTTATCTCCCATCTATATTATTTAATTATTATACTTCATAAAAACAAGAAGAAAAAAAATCACATGCAACACGTGTATGACAACTAGTTACAGGAAAATTTACTAGTCAGTTTTATCAATCAAACTTATTTACCTATATGTTTCGTTATTTTTTCATCTATTTATTGTTGTGAAATTAGTATTTTACAACTTATTGATATATTACAAAAATTATCCAAAATCTATAGATATTTATGTTTATATCATAAAAGATTGACTCGTAATTTACTATTGTGGAGAAAAAAAAAATTTAAAGTAGTATATCATATGGGCAAATTATGAATTTTTGTAATGCCCCCAAAATAATACAATTAATCCAACTCATAAGAGAATGAACATAATAGAACCGGTATACTTCTATACATTAGAGTTCGTATTACAAAAGATATTACATACATCATACATTTATAAATGTCCATCCTGAATCTACATCATGCAACACTAGTTACCATCAACAAAATAACTGCCAAACGGGCTTACATCTTTCTAAGACATTACTTGGCTACAACAAAAAGAGTCAAAAGCTCTGTACATATATAAAGCAATTGGCTTGAATGAACATTTAAATACAAAACACAAAATAGAGCCTCCAGCTCCTATATCCTCCTAAGCTACGTCCTTGGAAGTAGTATATCACCGGTACTTGAAAATGATTTTCCCAAGTAGGGTGAGCCAAAACCCAGTAGGAACAGTCTTTCACAATATATGAGTTTTAACTAAGATATAAGTATCAGATAAACGTTCAATATTTATGACCAACTCACAGTCTTTCCATGACCATTCAATACTAATGCTCACATCACAATCTATGTCCATCTCTTCATTTCAAGTTAATTCATTTCATTTCAAGTTATAGGCTAAATTTATAACTCTCTGAATTACCCAACTGATGTAACGCCCTCAAAAAAATGCACAATAGATACATCCCAACACATGTAACAATAATTGCATGAATCAAAGTAAATAGTCTTTTCATTACATGAAGTCAATGATACAAAAGAGTTTGATTGAAGTAGATGGCCTGTTGGCTTACATCTTTCCAAGTCTTGACTTGGTTACAACAAAATGAGCTTCGCTTAATTACAAATTTAGCCCTAGGCCATACAATATAAACAAAACATGAAGCTCTTGCTTCTCAAAAGTCCCTCCAACGCTATTGCCTTGGTGGAGGCATGCCATCATTACCTGAAAATGTTATTCCCAAATAGGGTGAGCCACAACCCAGTAGAAATCATCTAACACAGTATATGAAACTTAGCAAAGGCATAAGTACAAGTGTTGTAGCGATCCCGGTTTTGACCTTTCTTTTATGTTTTGCCACTTTGATTGGGCAGGTTGGGGATCGAGCTGCCCGGTTAGCTCACGGGGGTCTAGGGCCAGCACCCCTTGGCGGGTCCGAGGGTAGCGCCCTGGCGAGGTTGAGGGGCAGCGCCCCCGAAGCAAAAATGCGAAATGCATTCGAAGTTGCTTGTCCGCTCGAGCAGCCATTTATATGCTCGAGTGGAGAATGTTTGGTTCCAGAAGTTTGACCTATCTGCAAAAGTACTGGGAAGGTGTATTCGACGCTCGAGCGGGGCTTTCCACGCTCGAGTGGACCATGTTATATCAGTTTGTGAATCTGATGTTTCAGATCACTTTTGTATATATATATATCTCTCTAAAAACATTTCCTCTCCATTCTCTCTACATTTCCCTACGCCAAATTGGATCAAAACCTTGATTTCTCAAGATCCATTAGAATTCTGCCATAGGTTCTTATCAAAATTGCTTAACTTCTCGAGGGCTTCGTTGTGTGCGGTGAAGGTCGAGTTTCATCACCGTTGATTTTGGGGGTTTCATTTTATTTCTTCTTCAAAACATGAAGTAGAGATTTTCTTAGAGTTATATATATATATTTGCAAGATCTAGATGATTTTCGAAATCATCCTTCGATGGCTTTGAAAATTGATTGTTAATTCAAGAAGTTGAGCAATTTTGAAAGTGGGTTTGTCTCTTGTTCTTTTAAAATGATCTTATGGGCTTTGATCTTCGTTGATTGAAGAAAAGATGATTTTGGAAAGTTTTCTTTCAAAAGATTTAGTGCTATAATTTTGGTGAGAAAACTTAGAATTTGGAAAATTTTTTAAAAGAGACTGAAAATCTATGAATGATATTGTTATATTTATTTTGTGTATCAAAATAAATGGATGTTTGGAAATTTTCTTATTTATATTTTTATAAATGATGAATTTTAGGAATATGAGAATTGTTGTTCATTTTGGAAATTATTATTCAAAACGTTGAAATAGTCTTGAAATGACTAATTGTTGAGGATACTTGAGAAGAGGGAATTGTGTTATTCCTTGGATGATGAATTGGAATAAAAGTATTTATATTTATCTTGTGTTATTGGCATATCGATTCATTTGATTATATTAAACTTTGAAAGTTGATTTGAAAACTTGAATGTTGATAAACAAGTTTTCATGGAATGGTTTTGGGGTAAATACGTTGGTAAGTCTTGATAGATGGTGTAGATGATATTGAATAAGTAGGCCTGAGAGTCTGGGCGGAAAGACGGAAAACCCACGCGGATAGGTGTCGAGCCTTCCAGTTAATACCGGTAAAAATGACAAATTAGTAGTACTTGTATAGTCTACTTGCAGACATTGACCTAAGGATTACAAGAGTCGTATTTACCACCCTTGAAATAAATTGTTAAGTTTTGAACAATTGAAATTGCATGATATCATTGAGCATGATGGTTTTCAAAAGATGAAAATGTGATTCATCTTCAAAAATGTATAGCATGGCATGTGCATTGTAGCGATCTCGGTTTCGATCATTCTTTCATGTTTTGCCACTTCAAATGGGTCGGTCAGGGGTCGAGCTGCCCGGTCAACTTGTGGGGGTCCACGGGGCAGTGCCCCTTGGTGAGTCCAAGGGTAGCGCCCCCAAAACAAAAATGCAAAATGCATTCGAAGGTGCTTGTCCACTCGAGCGGCCCTTTATGCGCTCGAGCCGAGAATGCTTGGTTTTAGAAGTTTGACCTGTCTGCAAAAGTACTGGGTTAGTATATTTGACACTCAAGCGAGGTATTCTACGCTCGAGCGGACCATGTTATATCAGTTCATGAATCCAATATTTCATATCAATTTTTCAGTCCTCTCTCTCTCTCTAAAACTCTCCAGAATTCCAGATCGGGAGCTTCTCTCTCTAGAAGTCATCTTCTCTCTTTGATTTCTCTAAATCCATTGGGATTTAGACCTAAGTTCTTTACCAATGTTGGTTATCATCTCGAGGGCTTCGTTTTGTGCGGTGAAGATCAAGTTTCGACACCGTTGATTTTGGGGGTTTCATCTCATTTTTTCTTCAAAACTTGAGGTGGGGATTTTCTTAGAGTTATATATATGTTTTTGCAAGATCTAGATAATTTTTGAAATTATCCTTTGATTAGCTTTCAGAAATTGATTGTTGATTTCAAGAAGATGAGTGATTTTGAAAGAGGGTTTAATTTCTTTTCATTTTAAAATAGAAATTGAAGGTTTTGAACCATATTGATTGAAGAAAGATGATTTTGGGGTGACTCTTCAAAATATTTTGGAGATGAATGGTTTTGGTGAGAAAACTTAGAAATTGGGTCTTTTCTTTGAATGATGTTGAAAATCCTTGGAAGATGTTGTCATATTTATTTTGTGTACCAAGATAAATGGATGTTTTGAAAATTGTTAATTTATATATAAATGACAAATATTGTGAAAAAAATGAAAAATGTTGTTTATTTTGGAAATTGTTGTCAAAATGTTGATTTAGTCTTGAATTGACTAAATTGTTGAGATTGCTCGAAATGTAAGAATTACGTTATTCTCTTGAATAAATTGGATATAAAAGTGTATATATATATTCATCTTGTGGAATTGTGTTGAAAAGAGGATTGGAAATTTTGATCACAATGGTATATTGTGTGGAACAATTGAATATGGAAGTAATGTTGCATTACATTATTAAGCATACATTGGCATTTCAATTTATTGGACTATGTTAAGCTTTAGAAATATGCATTGAGAAAACAATGTTGGGAAATGGGTTTTCATGAAATGGTTTTGGGGTAAATACGGTGGTAAGTCTTGATAGGTGGTGTAGATGAAATTGTTTAAGTTGGCCTGAGTGTCCTTGGTGAAAGACTAGAAAGTAGTGCGGATAGGTGTCGAGCCTTCCGGTTAATATTGGTAAAAATGACAATTGGTAGTGCTCGTGTAGTCTACTTGCAGACACCGACCTAGGGATTACCAGAGTTGTATTTACCACCCCCTTTAATTAAATTGATAAATTTTGAACAGTTAAAGTTGCATAACATCATTGAGCATGATGGTTTTCAAAAGATGAAGATGTGTTTTATTTTCAAAAAGGCATGGCATGGCATGTGCATTCATCTCTTGAGAATTGTATAAAATGCATATACTTTATTAAGAATTTCCTACTGGGCTTTATGCTCACCCTACTAGATTTTTGTGCAGGAAAAGACGTGGTGAATCCACCTAATTGAGGGCGTGGAAATGTGTGTGTTGAGAGCACTAAAGTTCTCATTTGCTGTGATCCTATTTGTAAGCCAAGGGCTGTATTTGTGTGGGTTTGAATAACCATTTTGTTTACCGGACTTAAGCCTTGGAAGATTGTAAACCCTTGGGGGTGCTTATTTGGTTATTTACTTGTTGTTGAATCAATGTAATATTGCATAAGGAACTATTATTATTATGTAATGCAAGTATGGAAAGTTATATTTGTTTTTTCTTTAAGAGAGCCATGATTGTTGCATTATCATTTGGGCTAAAAATTTGGGGCGTTATAACTTGGTAACAAAGCCTCCGGGTTTGAATACTTGGAGCTCGTGGGAAGTGGTTGTTTAACCACAATGGATTCATCTAGCATGCTTAGGAAGTGTTATGCAATTTGCGACTATGTGATAACATGCTTATGTTACTAAATGGGTATGGGATTGGACTTTTGGGATGCTGTTTGCGCTTGTTAAATTCCTTGAGGTCTCATTAGAAGGGTACTTGATCAATACTCGTTCTACTAAGAATTCTTGGTTTTTTGCGGGACAAATTTCATCATGAAAGAATGATCCGTTTGTGTTTACATGACTAAGTGCTTATATGTAGTGAAATTGAATTGTGTATATGGTAGAGAAATATATGGAATTGTTGTAGTCGAACGTGTGAGTCAAGTTACGAGCACATATGAGTTAATGTGCTAAATTATTTCTCTTGTGTCATTTATTAGGATGTCAAGAAGGGATCAAGTCCGTGGTAGTAGAGGTGGGAGGCATGGTAGGGCTTGCCAAGGTGTGCATGAGTACCGGTCCATAGGGTTCTGGTGCAAGAAGAACGGTTCGACCAAGCTAATATGGCCGAGTAAGCAGGCCAAGCTAATATGGTCGAGTAGGTTGGACAAGCGGGTCAAACTGCAATGGGGGCCCTAGCTCGAGAAATGGCGGGGGCTTTGAGGGAGTCTATGAACTTGTTGAGGGTAGAGAATCAAGCCCGAGAGAACACCGTGGAGTCAAGGACGAGTTTCCTTACTAGAGAGTTTTTATGGGCCAAACTAGATGAATTCCATGGCCCCGAGCCCAAGAAAGCGGATGAGTGGCTCGAACAAACTGTGAAAACGGTTCGAGATGCTTCATATAGATGATAGCGAGTTGAGGGGACTCTAGCGAGTTACTACCTTAAAGGGGATGCGGGTTAGTGGTGGAAGTATGCCAAGGGTAGGGTGGAGCCATCATGGGAAGCCTTTGTGGTTGCTTTCCAAGATAAGTATTTATCTCCCGCTGCTAAGGAGAGATTGAGGCAAGAGTTCAAAGACCTCAAACAACTCAACATGACCATGGCCGAGTTCGGGGCAATCTTCTCTAGTTTATGTAGGTTTGCACCAGAGTTGGTGGCAACGGAAGAATGCCGTTGCATTGAATTCAAGAAAAAGTTGAAAACCAAAATTTTCTTTAAGATTGTTGGGAACATGATTCGAAACTATGACCGTCTTGTAGAGTCGACGGCATACATTGAGATTTCCGTACAAGCTGAGGAGGAGAGGCTTCGAACTTTGAGGCCTAGGGGCCAAGAGTCTCAAGGAGACTATAGGCATAATAAGAAGAGCAAGGGTACTTTTTCATTTCAGCCACTACCACAGCAGTCAAAATCCACTTTTCCTTTGCCTAATACGGTTCCGGGAAAAAGTACATCTAGTGGTTTCACGTGTTTCAAGTGTGGCCAGCCGGGCCACAAAGCCTTTTCGTGCCCACAGAAAGATGGAGGACAGATGAGGTTGGAGGTAGTACAGTTAGTGCCTCCACTCAGAGTAGAGTCACCTGTTGGAGGTACAGTTGATTTAGACCGGGGTTGTCGTGTTTGTGAAATAGAAGTTGTCGGGCGTCGACTTCCGTTTACTTTTGTGTTGCTAGATATGTCGAGTTTTGATGTCATTGTAGGCATGGACTGGTTGTGTTCTTATCAAGCTGTGATTGATTGTTACCGTCAGAGAGTTACAGTGTGCACTTCGGGTGGTGATCGTTTCTATTTTCGGGGGAACCGAGTTGATAGAGCCTTGTCGCCACTTGTTGACCCTCATAGTAGGAGCAAGCTTAGTGGCCTTCTTGCAACTCTCTTGGATAGTGAGAGTGACAAGGCTCATGTTGAGTTACCAAGGGTAGTTTGTGAATACCCGGATGTCTTTCTAGAAGATCTTACTAGTTTACCACCTCACCGGGAGATCGAGTTCTCCATTGAATTAGTGCCTGGCACGACACCGATTTCCATGTCACCGTATAGATTTGCACCCGCCGAATAGCATGAGTTGAAGATTCAACTACAAGAACTTTTAGACAAGGGCTTCATTCGCCCTAGTACATTGCCTTGGGGAGCGCAGGCTCCCTTTGTGAAGAAGAAGAATGGGTCATTGTGGTTGTGTATTGATTACCACAAGTTAAATAGAGTTACAGTTAAGAATAAGTATCCTCTACCTAGAATAGATGATTTGTTTTACCAACTTAGAGGGTCTTGTTGCTTCTCAAAAGTAGATTTGAGGTCGAGGTACCATCAGTTGAGAGTCCGGGAGGAGGACATTCAGAAAACGGCCTTTCGTACGTGTTATGGCCACTATGAATTCCTTATAATGCCTTTTGGGTTAACCAATGCACCTGCATCCTTTAAGGATTTGATGAACAGAATTTTTTGGGAATACTTGGACCATTTTTTGTGGTCGTCTTTGTGGACGATATCTTAATTTATTCAACATGTGAGGAGGAACATGAAGGTCACTTACGAGTAGTGCTTGAATTGCTTGAGAAACACCGTTTGTATGCCAAGTTTGAGAAATGCGAGTTTTGGTTAACCGAGGTAAAATTTTTGGGGCACGTAGTGTCAAGAGAGGGAGTAATAGTAGACTCCTCAAAGATGGATGCCGTACAAGACTGGGAACAACCCAAGAATGTTTTTGAGATCCGGAGTTTCTTGGGGTTAGCGAGGTATTATCGACGTTTTGTTAGGGACTTCTCTAGACTAGTTACACCTTTGACTAGGTTGACTAGAAAGGGTATCGAATTTGTATGGAGTGAGGCTTGTAAAAAGTAATTCCAAGAGCTTAAGACTAGATTGACGACCACGCCGGTCTTGATAATTCCGGAAAGGGGTTTGAATTACACTGTCTATTATGATCCGTCCAGGGATGGATGGACTTGGTTGTGACTTGATGCAAGAGGGAAAAGTTGTGGCCTACGGTTCACAACAATTGAAAACTCAAGAGAAAAATTACCCCACCCATGATCTAGAATTAACAGCGGTGATTTTTGCTTTGAAAATTTAGAGGCATTACTTGTATGGTGAGAAGTTTGAACTCTTCTCTGATCATAAGAGTCTAAAGTATTTGTTTTCTCAAAAAGACTTGAATTTACGACAACGAAGGTGAATGGAATTTATGGAGGATTATGACTTTGAGTTACACTATCATCTAGGGAAGGCCAATGTGGTGGCCGATGCTTTGAGTCAAAAATCTGCGAGTAGTTTGGCAAGTGTGGCCATTCGGGAATGGGATATGCTAGATGTTATTGGCAAGTTTGATTTGCACTTAGGTGAGTCCGGAGAGAGTGCTACCTTGTTTACTTTGAATGCTCAACTTACCTTGGTTAGTAAGGTCATAGAGGCACAATGAGGAGACCGTGATGTGGAATCAATCCGTGTTAAGATTTCCAATAGGAAGGAAGAGAAAGGTTTGAACGTTCACTCATATTTGAGTGTACGTTACCTCGACCGTTTGTTTGTACCAGAATCTTGTAGAGAGGAAGTACTTCGGGAGTTCCATCACTCACACCTTGTGGTACACTCGGTAGGCACTAAAATGTATCATGATCTTAGGCATCAGTTTTAGTGGAGGGGTATGCAACGGGATGTCGCTTTATTTGTATCGAAGTGCCTTACTTGTCAACAAGTGAAGGCCGAACACCAAAGACAAGCGAGTTTGTTACAACCCTTACCAATAGCCGAGTGGAAATGGGAGCGTGTTACCATGGATTTTGTAGTTGCACTTCCTAGAACACAACGAGGCAATGACGCCGTTTGTGTGATTGTTGATAGGTTGACTAAGTCTACCCATTTCATTCTGATGTGCACCAACGATTCAGTTGAACGCTTGGGAAAGTTGTACATTAGAGAGATAGTTCGACTTCATGAAGTCCTTGTGACTATTGTGTTGAATAGGGATCCTCGTTTTATTGCTCGGTTATGGCAAAGCCTTCAAGAGGCGTTGGGAACTAAGTTGACTCTTAGCACCGCTTATCATCCTCAAACTGATGGATAGTCGGAACGTACCATCCAGATTTTGGAGGACAAGCTTAGAGCTTGTGTCCTTGATTTTAAGAGACCTTGGGAAAGGCACTTATTATTGATTAAGTTTGCTTACAACAATAGTTACCAAGCTAATATTGGGATGACACCATTTGAGGCCTTGTATGGTCGACCTTATAGATCACCAGTTTGTTGGGCCGAAGTGGGTGATGCACCGTTACTGGATCCGAAAATTGTTAGAGAGACAACCGAGATAGTTGTTCTCATTCGGAAGAGGTTAGCTACGGCCCAAAGCTAACAAAAGAGTTATGCCGATAAGAAGAGACGACCTTTATCTTTTGAAGATGGTGACCATGTGTTTCTAAAAATCTTACCAAGGCGGGACTTGATGAGATTTGGTAAGAGTGGTAAATTATCTCCAAGGTTCATTGGACCTTTTGAGATCTTAGAGTGAATTGGGGAAGTGGCATACCGGTTAGCTTTACCGTCACAACTTTCGGGAGTTCATAACGTATTTCATGTATCTATGCTTAGGAAGTATGAACCCGACCCTTCTCATGTTCTTGATTAGGTTGACTTGGAGGTAGATAAGGATACCTCTTACGAAGAACGACTTGTTCAAATATTAAATACCCGGGAGCAAGTGCTACAGGGAAAAACTATACCGTTGGTAAAGGTGTCGTGGAGACACCATGGGATTGAAGAAACGACATGGGAATGGGAGGCGGAAGTCTGCTCCAAATATCCAAATTTATTTGAAAATGCTTAAGTTGCTTTTCTTTGTAATATTCCCTAGTGTTGAGGGAAATTGTATATAAAGTTGTTAACCACATGTTGATATGTGTGTTGTTGTTTTAAGCATTAGGTTGTTTACAGATTGCCATTACTTTTTAGGAAATTTCATGTTTATGCATATTTTGGACGTTATTGTTAATGAGATAACCATGGTGGAAATGGTGGAATTTGGTTGAGAGTTAGTATTGTGATTTGAAAATGAAATAGCGTGGCTTTGATCGCTAGAAACCCCTTTGTTTGGGTAGTTTGATTTGAAATTTTGGGGAGGAAATTCTTTAAGGGGAGAAGGATGTAGCGATCCCAGTTTCGATCCTTCTTTCATGTTGTGTCACTTCGACTAGACCAGTCGAGGGTCGAGCTTCCTGGTCAACTCGCGGGGGTCCAGGGGGCAGCGCCCCTTGGCGGGTCCAAGGGCAACGCTCTGGCAAGGGTCGAGCTCAAGATCCATTAGAATTCTCAAGATCCATTGGATCAAAACCTTGATTTCTCAAGATCTATTAGAATTCTGCCATAGGTTCTTCATCAAAGTTGGTTAACTTCTCAAGGGCTTTGTTGTGTGCGGTGAAGATCGAGTTTTGACACGGTTGATTTTGGGGGTTTCATCTCATTTCTTCTTCAAAACTTGAGGTAGGGATTTTCTTAGAGTTATATATATATATTTTTGCAAGATCTAGACGATTTTCAAAATCATTCTTTGATAGCTTTGAAACCTGATTGTTAATTCAAGAAGTTGAGTGATTTTGAAAGTGGGTTTGTCTCTTATGCTTTTAAAATAATCTTATGGGTTTTGATTTTCGTTGATTGAAGAAAATATGATTTTGAAAAGTTTTCTTTTAAAAGATTTAAGTTGTATAGTTTTGGTGAGAAAACCTAGAATTTGGAAAAAAAATTTAAAAGAGACTGAAAATCCATGAATGATATTGTTATATTTACTTTGTGTGTCAAAATAAATGGATGTTTGGAAAATTTCTTATTTATATTTATATAAATTATGAATTTTAGGAAATATGAGAATTGTTGTTCATTTTGGAAATAATTGTTCAAAACGTTGAAATAGTCTTGAAATGACTAATTGTTGAGGATACTTGAGAAGAGGGAATTGTGTTATTCCTTGGATGATGAATTGAAATAAAAGTATTTATAGTCATCTTATATTATTGGCATATCAATTCATTTAATTACATTAAACTTTGAAAGTTGATTTGAAAACTTGCATCGAGGAAAGAATGTTGAGAAACAAGTTTTCATGGAATGGTTTTGGGGTAAATACGTTGGTAAGCCTTGATAGATGGTGTAGATGATATTGAATAAGTTGGCCTGTGAATCCAGGGTGCAAGACCGAAAACCCACACGGATAGGTGTCGATCCTTCCGATTAATACCGGTAAAAATAACAAACTAGTAGTACTTGTATAGTCTACTTGCAGACACCGATCTAGGGATTACCAAAGTCATATTTACCGCCCTTGAAATAAATTGTTAAGCTTTGAACAATTAAAATTGCATGATATCATTGAGCATGATGGTTTTCAAAAGATGAAAACGTGATTTATCTTCAAAAAGGGTATAACATGGCATGTGCGTTGTAGCGATCTCAATTTCAATCCTTCTTTCATGTTTTGCCACTTCGATTGGGCCGGTCGGGGGTCGAACTGCACGGTCAGCTGGCGGGGGGTCCACGGGGCAGCGCCCCTTAGCGAGTCCAAAGGTAGCGCCCCCAAAACAATAATGCAAAATGCATTCGAAGTTGCTTGTCCACTCGAGCGGCCCTTTCTGCACTCGAGCAGAGAAAGCTTGGTTTCAAAAGTTTGACATGTCTGCAAAAGTACTGGGTTAGTGTATTTGATGCTCGAGCAGGGCATTCCACGCTCGAGCGGACCATGTTATATCAGTTCGTGAATTTGATATTTCATATCACTTTTTCAGTCCTCTCTCTCTCTAAAACTCTCCAGAATTCCAGATCAGGAGCTTCTCTCTCTAAAAGTTATCTTCTCTCTTTGATTTCTCTAAATCCATTGAGATTTAGACCTAAGTTCTTCACCAAAGTTGGTTATCATCTCGAGGGCTTTGTTGTGTGCGATGAAGATCGAGTTTCGACACCGTTGATTTTGGGGGTTTCATCTCATTTCTTCTTCAAAACTTGAGGTAGGGATTTTCTTAGAGTTATATATATGTTTTTGCAAGTTCTAGATGATTTTCGAAATCATCCTTTGATTAGCTTTGAGAAATTGATTGTTGATTTCAAGAAGATGAGTGATTTTGAAAGAGGGTTTAATTTCTTTTCCTTTTAAAATAGAAATTGAAGGTTTTGAACCATATTGATTGAAGAAAGATGAATTTGGGGAGATTCTTCTAAATATTTTGGAGATGAATGGTTTTGGTGAGAAAAGCTAGAAATTGGGTCTTTTTTTTGAAAGATGTTGAAAATCCTTGGAAGATGTTGTCATATTTATTTTGTGTACCAAAATAAATGGATGTTTTGAAAATTGTTTATTTATATATAAATGACGAATTTTGTGAAAAAAATGAGAAATGTTGTTTATTTTGGAAATTGTTGTCAAAATGTTGATTTTGTCTTGAATTGACTAAATTGTTGAGATTGCTCGAAATGTGAGAATTACGTTATTCTGTTGAATGAATTGAATATAAAAGTATATATATATTCATCTTGTGGAATTGTGTTGAAAAGAGGATTGAGAATTTTGATCACAAGGGTATATTGTGTGGAACAATTGAATATGGAAGTATTGTTGCATTGCATTATTAAGCATACATTTGCATTTCAATTCATTGGACTATGTTAAACTTTGGAAATTTGCATTGAGAAAAGAATGTTGGGAAATGGGTTTTCATGAAATGGTTTTGGGGTAAATACGGTGGTAAGTCTTGATAGGTGGTGTAGATGAAATTGTTTAAGTTGGCCTGAGTGTCCTTGGTGAAAGACTAGAAAATAGTGTAGATAGGTGTCGAGTCTTCCGGTTAATATCGGTAAAAATGACAATTGGTAGTACTCGCATAGTCTACTTGCAGACACCGACCTAGGGATTACCAGAGTTGTATTTACTAGCCCCTTTAATTAAATTGATAAATTTTGAACAGTTGAAGTTGCATAACATCATTGAGCATGATGGTTTTCAAAAGATGAAGATGTGTTTTAGTTTCAAAAAGGCATGGCATGACATATGCATTCATCTCTTGAGACTTGCATAAAGTGTATATACTTTGTTAAGGATTTCCTACTGGGCTTTATGCTCACTCTACCGGATTTTGTGTAGGAAAAGACATGGTGAATCCGCCTAATTGAGGGCGTGGAAATGTGTGTGTTGAGAGCACTAAAGTTCTCATTTGCTGTGATCCTATTTGTAAGCCAAGGGCTATGTATGTGTGGGTTTGAATAACCATTTTGTGTATCGAGCTTAAGCCTTGGAAGATTGTAAACCCTTGAGGGTGCTTATTTGGTTATTTACTTGTTGTTGAATCAATGTAATATCGCATGAGGAACTATTATTATTATATAATGCAAGTACGGGAAGTTATATTTGGTTTTCCTTTAAGAGGGCCATAATTGTTGCATTATCATTTGGGCTAAAAATCTAGGGTGTTACATGCATTTCATCTCTTGAGACTTGTATAAAATGTATATACTTTGTTAAGAATTTCCTACTAGGCTTTATGCTCACCTACGGGATTTTTGTGTAGGAAAAGATGTGGTGATCCCACCCAACTAGGGGTGTGGAAGTATGTATGTTGGGAGTACAATGCTCTTATTTTGCTGTGACTCTGTGTGTAAGCCAAGGGCTATGTTTGTGTGGGTTTGAATAATCTTTTTGTGTAACCAGGCTAAAACCTTGGAAACTTGTAAACCCTTGGGGGTATTTGTTTGTTTATTTACTTGTTGTTGAATTAATGTATTGTTGTATGAAGAACTATTGTATCATGTAATGTTTGGAGATTTATATTCGATTTTCCTTGAAAGAGCTATGATTGTTGTATTATCATTTGGGCTAGAAATTTAGGGCATTACCACTTGGTATCAGAGCTACCGGGTTTGAATACTTGGAGCTCGTGGGAAGTGGTTGTTTAACCACAATGGGTTCATTTAGCATGCTTAGGAAGTGTAATGCATTTTGTGACTATGTGATAACATGCTTATGTGACTAAATGGGTATGAGACTGGACTTTTGGGATGTTGTTTGAGCCTATTAAATTCCGTGAGGTCTCATTAGAAAGGTACTTGATCAATACTTGTTCTACTAAGAATTCTTGGTTTTTTGTGGGATGAATTTCATCGTAAAAGAATAGTCCGTATGTGTTTACATGACTAAGTGCTTATGTGGAGTGAAATTGAATTGTGTATATGGTAAAGAAATATATGGAATTGTTGTAGTCGAATGTGTGAGTCAAGTTACGAGCACATATGAGTTAATGTGTCACATTATTTCTCTTGTGTCCTTTTATTAGGATGTCAGGGAGGGGTCAAGTCCGTGGTGGTAGAGGCAGGAGGCGTGGTAGGGCTCGCCGAGGTGTGCATAAGGTACCGGTCCATAGGGTTCCGGTGCAAGAAGAAGGGTTCAACCAAGCAAATATGGCCGAGCAAGCAAGCCAAGCTAATGTGCCCGAGCAGGTGGGACAAGCTGGTCAAACCGCAATGGGGGCCCTAGCTCGAGAAATGGCAGGGGCTTTAAGAGAGTCTATGAACTTGTTGAGGGTGGAGAATCAAGCCTAAGAGAACACCGGAGACTCAAGGGCGAGTTTCCTTACTAGAGAGTTCTTACGGGCCAAACCGGATGAGTTCCATGGTGGCCCTGAGCCCAAGAAAGCGGATGAGTGGCTTGAACAGACTATGAAGACATTTGAGATGCTTCACATCGAAGATAGTGAACTAAGAATGACTCTAGCGAGTTACTACCTTAAGGGAGACGCAGGTCAATGGTGGAAATATGCCAAGGGTAGAGTGAAGCTGACATGAGAAGCCTTTGCGGTTGCTTTCCAAGATTAGTACATACCTCCCACTGCTAGGGAGAGATTGAGGCAAGAGTTTAAAGACCTCAAACAACTTGACATGCTTGTGGCCGAGTTTGAGGCGGGCTTCTCTAGTTTGTCCAGATTTGCACTAGAGTTGGTGGCAACGGAAGAGCGCCGTTGCATTGAATTTGAAAAGAAATTGAAAACAAAAATTATGTTCAAGCTTGTCGGAAATATGATTATGGAATATGACCGTCTTGTGGAGACGGCGACACATGTAGAAATTTCCATACAAGTCGAGGAGGAGAGGCTTCGGAGTTCGAGGTCTAAGGGCCAAGAGTCTCAAGGAGACTATAGGTAGAACAAGAAGAGCAAGAACACCTATCCATCCCAGTCCCAACCACAGCAGTCTAGATCCATTTTTCCTTTGCCTAGTGCGGGTCCGGGAAAAAGTGCATTGAGTAGCTTCTCGTGTTTCAAGTGTGGCCAACCAGGTCACAAAGCCTTCTCATGCCCACAGAAGGGAGGAGGGCAGTTAATGTTACCACCACCTAACCGATCTCAAAGTCAGTCTCAGTCTCAGAATAAAGGTCAAGGGTTTAATTGTTATCAGTGTAGTCAGCTGGGGCATATGAAGAGAACTTGCCCACAATTGGGAGGCGCATCTGGCGTATTAGGGTCGAGGCAGACTCAGAGCCACCAGCAGGCTCCATCAATCCAAGCTTCGCGAGTTAATTAGGGAGCCACATTGGCTCAGTCAGTACAATAGGCCTATGCTTCGAGAGGGGAGCAAGTTAATCAAGGGCCACAAGAGCGTGTGTATGCTGTTACCGTGTTAGAGCAGTTGCCAAAATCCTCAGTTGTGAGAGGTATTTTTGTTGTGTGTAATTCTTTGGTTAATGTATTGATAGACACGGGTGCGTTTCATTCATTTATATTTACTGCATTTACTTCTACATTGGGGTTAGAGGTAGCATGGTTAGTGCCTCCACTCAGAGTAGAGTCACCTGTTGGGGGTACAGTTGATTTAGACAGGGGTTGTCGTGATTGTGAAATAGAAGTTGCGGGCGTCGACTTCTGTTTGCTTTTGTGTTGCTAAATATGTCGAGTTTTGATGTCATTTTAGGCATGGACTAGTTGTGTTCTTATCAAGCTATGATTGATTGTTACCGTCAGAGAGTTACGGTGTGCACTTCGGGTGGTGATCGTTTCTATTTCTGGGAAACCGAGTTGATAGAGCCTTGTCGCCATTTGTTGACCCTCGTAGTAGGAGCAAGCTTAGTGGCCTTCTTGCAACTCTCTTGGATAGTGAGAGTGATGGGGCTCATGTTGAGTTACCAAGGTGTAACATGTCCGCGGGGGGACCTCGCTACAGTTCGGACTCAATTTTGTTGCGGTTCTAAATCTGAACCAAAGAGTCCAAATCCGGCAAATCGTTTTGAGAAAAATTGATTTTTTGAAAGAAGTGCCAAACATGGACTGCTTTGCCAGATAACAGAGTCGCCACCTAAATATTTTATTTTTGGAAAATTTAGGAAACCCTGACTCGGTGCCGAAGGCCACATGTCCGTCATCACCAAAGTGACTTGGCTCGGGAGCTTGGGTACGATCGGGGAAGGTCAGCTATGAGCACCCCCTTTCGCCCGGTCCGAAGACCGGCCTCTACTAACCGTGATATCCGTTTTTGAAAACTTTATGCGTTTTTATTCCGATTATTAGCCTAGAATTACTATGTGATGCGCACAACACAAAAGTATAGACTAGATTGCCTAATTTGGAAATAAACATTGCATATCCGTTTTGTCTCGAAAAACGTGTTAGTTTTTGCTACTCGTAAGTAGGCTAAAATTCGGATTTCAACGAGTTGTTCCAACTCAGGCAATCCAACCTCCACCCACAGGCATTCAAACAGTTTATCATGTAAGCACTTAGCCGCATGGCAAGCATACTGTCATGGAAACATTCACACGCATGTGATATGCTAAAGCGTAAAATACTTACATCGTACTCCGTGCCAAAACAAGAAACTAGTTAGCAAACATGCGTGTCCTAGTTCATGTTAAGTGGCTAATGCAACACAGGCAGGAATGTAATCTAGAGTAGGCTCGGCTAACCCTAAACATGGCACATGAGATGCAACAACTATCACGTATTCAATTTGGAATTGAAAGTACGATGCAGTTTGCGTGATGTGCCGAGCCCGATGTATGTAAACAAATGCATGAATGCACGCATGCATTGCATAAGTTATGCTAAAAATAAATATGCCCTAATCTACCACTGTAAGCAGGTAAATAAAAGGGATAGAAAGAAATGGGGGTTGGAAGACATACACCCACTCACACACACTTATTACAATTTTGCCCTCGCTCGGAGGGACCGAAAGAATAATACAAATTAATTAACTACGCAAGCTAATTAATTATTACAAATTAACTAAATTAATTAACAAATTAACTAAGTTAATTAAAGCAGTAAACGCCTCGGGATGAGGGCCAAATGCAGCGCGTGCTCGAAACCGGCTCGGAACCGCACTACCATGCACGGATTGCCTCTGTTTTCCCTGCTATCCTCCTCAGAAAATTGCCAAAGTCCCAGGAGTGCCTCTCAGAGCACTAGAGATCACCACCGGCTGGGGTAGAACACCACCGGCTGAAGGAGGAGGCCACCGGCACAGAATTGTTCCATCGGCTGGGAAAACACTGCCGGTCGGCACTAAAAAGTGCCGGTCGGCACAAAATGTTCTGCAGATCCTGCAACTCACAGCAGCAGAGGACAAACTATGCATGGCAAGGCAATTCAAAACATGTATGCACAAAACACATCCCACATCATGTTAATGACTCAATGGGGGGTATGTGCCTCGATTCCCGGACCACCAATCACGCATTTCCATGCATGATGGCCCTAAGAACCAAGAGTGCAAATTCACTTTCAAATGCATGCAATGCAAACAAGCAAACAAGGGTGCTCAAACCTCTATCAAACTCACTTCAAGAGGCTTGGCATGTATGTCAATGTGATGAAGCCCTAAGCATGTCAACTAGGCATATAACATGGACAATGTGATGCACTTATGCAAACATACAAGCAAGCATATAAGGCAAGCATGCAAACCATATGGGAGATGGACTTAGACATGAATTAGGCAACTCCAAAAGGCCTAAAATCAGTGGCCAAAATGCCTACAAATGGAGACTAAACACACACACACACACATGCAAGTGTGATGGTCCAAACCCAAGGCCCAAACAAGACAACATTCAAGCACACTTGAAGAGGCCAAACATAGGCAACTAACATGCATTGAAAGCTCTGAAATTCATGTCAAACATGATGCCGAATCATGGGATAAAGCATGCCAAATAAAGCATGCAAATGGTCTTAGGCTAAGGCAAGCCAATAGGGCATTGAACTACACCTATGCAAGGCAATTATGGCATGCACTTAACAACCCAAAACAGATTTTTAGCATGTCAAATTAGGCCCAAAGGACCACTTAGATGGCATCTAAGGGACATGGAATCTAAGGCATGCAATAAGGCCTAAACATGGAGCATATAACACAAGCTTAAGAAGTCACGAAGGAGCATGCAAGGTAAGCATACAAGCACACCAAATGGACTGAAATAGCATGTTAGGTGATTCCAAACCATCAAAACAATGCAAACAAAGGCATGCTACACATCCAAACTCTTAAGGCCAACAAGCCAAATGCAAAGGGGCTATATTAAACATGCTAAGATTGACCAAAATACTTACGGACAGACCTAAAACATGGAAATATAAGCACGAAATCTTCACAAATGCAAGCCTAAAACATGCTTGAAGCTAAGGCATACAACCTAGGCATGTTAGAGCACAAAAGGGCATTACAAGGCAACCATGCTAAGCATGCATAGGAGACCAAAACCAACTTAAAACCAAGTTAAAACATGGCATAATAAGCATGAAAAACAACTCAAACATGTTCAATACATACTCAAGCATGGTGCTCTCTCAAGAGGTAAAACTTGCCCTTTTCAAGGACATCAAGGAGAGGGGGTGGCCCTCCCCTTTTTGAGACTTCAAGGCATACTCTTCACCACTGAAATCCCTCAAGATTTCAGTGGTGAAGAGATCCTATCACCAAAATCTCGGATCTCTCACAAAATAGCACAAAAAGTGCCATTTTCAAGGCCTAAGGGTGGTCAAACCTACCCAAACCACAAAACCCTCTTAATATACAATAAAGAGGGTCAAAATTCAGAACTTTTATGTGCCAAACACTAAGCCCAAAAACTGTTTTAAACTATGTAAAAACAAGGTACAAGAATGGGGTAAAAAGGGAGTTAAGTTCTTACCCTTGTAGCCTTCTTCAAAGATGGTGGTGTGATGGCTTCCTTTAGCTTCAAACCAACTCCAAAGCTTCAAAACAAACCTCTGGACCCTCAAGAACCAAAGGAAGGTGAAACACTAGGTGCTTGTGTGCAAAAGTGTGAACTAAAGCACCTAGTGTACTAAATAAGCAAGAAAGAAGAGAGATAAGATAGATATATGATCTAACCTAAAACCAGAGCTTGGTCTCTCTCTAAAATGGCTGAAACCTCTCAAGAATTCCCACCCTAAGCCAAGAAGAAGAGCCTTACTCTTATAGAACTTGTAAGACTTACAAGCTAAGCAAACAAGGGCTCATCCCTCCATACACATGTATGGAGGGGAAGCCAATGGCACACAGCTGTCTGAAAATATCTCAGAAAGCAAGTGCACAGTGTCCGGCCGGCAAAAAATGTCATTTTCACAAAATTGAGTGCCGACCGGCACAAAATAGTGCCGACCGGCACAATATAGTGCCGGTGGCAACTACAGCCAGCCGGTGGCCTCTAGCCACAGCCGGTGGTGTGTGGGAATGCCTCACAAAGCATTCCCTGCCCCTCTAAGGCAAAACACAGGTGTCTGGTGCAAAATCGGACACAAAACGGTCAAGTTCGGAGGTCCTGAGGCAAGGCGCGCGAGCCGAGAACTCCAGGAACTCCAAACGAACACACACATGGATGATCACCGAGTGTTCAAACGGTGACGTCCGAGTCTTGAGGACGGTCAAAAATGGGGTGTCTACACAAGGGTAGTTTGTGAATACCCGGATGTTTTTCTAGAAGATCTTACTAGTTTACCACCTCACTGGGAGATCGAGTTCTCCATTGAATTAGTGTCTAGCATGGCACTGATTTCCATGTCACCGTATAGATTTGCACCAATTGAATTGCATGAGTTGAAGATTCAACTCCGAGAACTTTTAGACAAGGGCTTCAATCGCCCTTGTACATCACCTTGGGGAAGTGCCGACTCTCTTTTCGAAGAAGAATAATAGGTCATTGTGGTTGTGTATTGATTACCGCAAGTTGAATAGAGTTACAGTTAAAAACAAGTATCCTTTGTCCAGAATAGATGATTTGTTTGACCAACTTAGAAGGTCTCGTTGCTTCTCAAAAATAGATTTGAGGTCGGGGTACCATCAGTTGAGAGTCCGGGAGGAGGACATTCAGAAGACGACCTTTCGTAGTCGTTATGGCCACTATGAATTCCTTGTAATGCCTTTTGGGTTGACCAATGTACCGGCTTCCTTTATGGATTTGATGAACATAATTTTTCGGGAATACTTGGACCATTTTGTGCTCGTCTTTGTGGACGACATCTTGATTTATTCAACCTTTGAAGAGGAACACGAGACTTACTTGCAGGTAGTGCTGGGCTTACTTACTGAGCACAAATTGTATGCCAAATTTGAAAAATGCGAGTTTTGGTTAATAGAGGTGAAGTTTTTGGGGCATGTAGTGTCTAGAGAAAGAGTGACCATGGACTCCTCAAAGATAGATGCCGTACAGGATTGGGAACAATCAAAGAATGTTTTTGGAATCTGGAGTTTCTTGGGATTAGCGGGGTATTATCAACGTCTTGTAAGGGACTTATCTAGACTAGCTGCAAATTTGACTAGGTTGATCAGAAAGGGTATCAAATTTGTGTGGAGTGGGGCTTGTGAAAAGTCATTCCAAGAGCTTAAGACTAGATTGAATACCGCACCGGTTTTAATGATTCCGGAAAGGGGTTTGAATTACACTATGTATTGTGATGCGTCCAGAGATGGATTTGGTTGTGTCTTGATGCAAGAAGGAAAATTTGTGGCCTACAGTTCATGACAATTGAAAACTCATGAGAAAAATTACCCCACCCATGATCTAGAATTAGCAGCGGTGATTTTTGCTTTGAAAATTTGAAGGCATTACTGGTACGGAGAGAAGTTTGAACTCTTCTCCAATCATAAGAGTCTAAAGTATTTGTTTTCTCAAAAAGACTTGAATTTACGACAACGGAGGTGGATGCAGTTTATGGAGGATTATGACTTTGAGTTACACTATCATCCAGGGAAGGCCAATGTGGTGGCCGATGCTTTGAGTCAAAAATCTGTGAGTAGTTTGGCAAGTGTGGCCATTCGGGAATGGGATGTGCTAGATGTTATTGGCAAGTTTGATTTGCACTTGGGTGAGTTTGGAGAGAGTGCTACCTTGTTTACTTTAAATACTCAACCTACCTTGGTTAGTAAGGTCATAGAGGCACAACGAGGAGACCGTGATGTGGAATCAATCCGTTTTAAGATTTCCAATGGGAAGGAAGAGAAAGGTTTGAATGTTCACTCGAATCTAAGTGTACATTACCTAGACCGTTTGTTTGTACCAGAATCTTGTAGAGAGGAAGTACTTCGGGAGTGCCATCACTTATGCCTTGCGGTACACCCGGGAGGCACTAAAATATATCATGATCTTAGTCGTCAGTTTTGGTGGAGGGGTATGAAACGGGATGTCGCTTTATTTGTATCGAAGTGCCTTACTTGTCAACAAGTGAAGGCCGAACACCAAAGACTAGCGGGTTTGTTACAACCGTTACCGATAGCTCAGTGGAAATGGAAGCGTGTTACCATGGATTTTGTAGTTGGGCTTCCTAGAACACAACGAGCCAATGACGCCGTTTGGGTGATTGTTGATAGGTTGACTAAGTCTACCCATTGCATTCCGATGTGCACCAGCGACTCAGTTGAACGCTTGGCAGAATTGTACATTAGAGAGATAGTTCGACTTCATGGAGTCCCTATGACTATTATGTCAGATAGGGATCCTCGTTTTACTGCCCGGTTATGGCAAAGCCTTTAAGAGGCATTGGGAACTAAGTTGACTCTTAGCACCGCTTATCATCCTCAAACCGATGGACAGTCGAAACGTACCATTTAGATTTTGGAGAACATGCTTAGAGCTTGTGTCCTTGATTTTAAGGGGCCTTGGGAAAGGCACTTACCATTGATTGAGTTTGCTTACAACAATAGTTACCAAGCTAGTATTAGGATGGCACCATTTGAGGCCTTGTATGGCCGACATTGTAGATCCCCAGTTTGTTGGGCCGAAGTGGGTGATGCACTGTTACTGGGTCTAGAAATTATTAGAGAGACAACCGAGAAAGTTGTTCTCATTCGGAAGAGGTTAGTTACGGCCCAAAGCTAACAAAAGAGTTATGTCGATAAGAGGAGACGACCTTTATCTTTTGAAGTTGGTGACCATGTGTTTCTAAAAAGCTCACCAAGGCGGGGTTTGATGAGATTTGGTAAGAGTGGTAAATTATCTCCAAGGTTCATTGGGCCTTTTGAGATCTTAGAGTGAATTGGGGAAGTGGCATACCGGTTAGCTTTACCGCCACAACTTTCGGGAGTTCACAATGTATTTCATGTATCTATGCTTAGGAAGTATGAACCCGACCCTTCTCATGTTCTTGATTGGGTTGACTTGGAGGTAGATGAGGGTGCCTTTTACGAAGAACGACCAGTTCAAATATTAGGTACCTAGGAGCAAGTGCTACATGGCAAAACTATATTGTTGGTAAAGGTGTCGTGGAGACACCATGGAGTTGAAGAAACGGCATGGGAACGGGAGGTGGAAGTCCGCTCCAAATATCTGGATTTATTTGAAAATGCTTAAGTTGCTTTTATTTGTAATATTCCCTAGTGTTGAGGGAAAACGTATTTAAAGTTGTTAACCATATGTTGATATGTGCGTTGCTGTTTTAAGCACAAGGTTGTTGAGAGTTACCATCACTTTTTAGGAAATTTCATGTTTATGCGTATTTGGGAGGTTTGTTGTTAATGAGATAACTATGGTGGAAATGGTGGAATTTGGTTGAGAGTTAGTACTGTGATTTGAAAATGAAATAGTATGGTTTTGATCACTAGAAACCCCTTTGTTTGGGTAGCTTGATTTGAAATTTTAGGGACGAAATTCTTTAAGGGGGGAAGAATGTAGCAATCCCGGTTTCGATCATTCTTTCATGTTTTGCCACTTCGACTGGGCAGGTTGGGGATCGAGCTGCCCAGTCAGCTCGCGGGGGTCCAGGGGGCAGCGCCCCTTGGTGGGTCCAAGTGTAACATCCTGGCGGCGTCAAGGGGCAGCGCCCCCGAAGCAAAAATGCAAAATGCATTCGAAGTTGCTTGTCTGCTCGAGCGGCCATTTATGCGCTCAAGCGGAGAATGTTTGATTCCAGAAGTTTGACCTGTTTGCAAAAGTACTGGGAAGGTGTATTCGACGCTCGAGCAGGGCTTTCCATGCTCGAGCGGACCATGTTATATCAGTTTTGTGAATCTGATATTTCAGATCACTTTTGTATATCTCTCCAAAAACATTTCCTCTCCATTCTTTCTACATTTCCCTGCACCAAATTGGATCAAAACCTTGATTTCTCAAGATCCATTTGAATTTTACCATAGGTTCTTCATCAAAGTTGGTTAACTTCTCAAGGGCTTCGTTGTGTGTGGTGAAGATCAAGTTTTGACATCGTTGATTTTGGGGGTTTCATCTCATTTTTCTTCAAAACTTGAGATAGGAATTTTCTTAGAGTTATATATATATTTTTGCAAGATCTAGATGATTTTCAAAATCATCCTTCGATAGCTTTGAAAATTGATTGTTAATTCAAGAAGTTGAGCGATTTTGAAAGTGGGTTTGTCTCTTGTTTTTTTAAAATAATCTTATGGGTTTTGATCTTCGTTGATTGAAAAGAAAATATGATTTTGGAAAGTTTTCTTTCAAAAGATTTGATTGGTATAGTTTTTGTGAGAAAATCTAGAATTTGGGGATTGTTTTTAAAAGAGACTGAAAATTCATGAATGATATTATTATATTTATTTTGTGTGTCAAAATAAATGGATGTTTGGAAAATTACTTATTTATATTTATATAAATGATGAATTTCAGGGAATATGAGAATTGTTGTTCATTTTGAAAATTATTGTTCAAAACGTTGAAATAGTCTTGAAATGACTAATTGTTGAGGATACTTGAGAAGAGGGAATTGTGTTATTCGTTGGATGATGAATTGGAATATAAGTATTTATATTCATCTTGTGTTATTGGAATATCAATTCATTTGACTACATTAAATTTTGAAAGTTGATTTGAAAACTTGCATTGAGGACATAATATTGAGAAACAAGTTTTCATGGAATGGTTTTGGGGTAAATACGTTGGTAAGTCTTGATAGATAGTGTAGATAATGTTGAATAAGTTGGCCTGAGAGTCCGGGGTGAAAGACCGAAAACCCGCGCGGATAGGTTTCGAGCCTTTCGGTTAATACCGGTAAAAATGACAAATTAGTAGTACTTGTATAGTCTACTTGCAGACATCGACCTAGGGATTACTAGAGTTGTATTTACCACCCTTGAAATAAATTGTTAAGTTTTGAACAATTGAAATTGCATGATATCATTGAACATGATGGTTTTCAAAAGATGAAAATGTGATTTATCTTAAAAAAGGGTATGGCATGGCATGTGCATTTCCTCTCTTGATACTTGTATAAAATGTATATACTTTGTTAAGAATTTCCAAATGGGCTTTATGCTCACCTTACGAGATTTTTGTGCAGAAAAAGATATAGTGATCCCACCCAACTAGGGGCGTGGAAGTATGTGTGTTGGGAGTACAATACTCTCATTTTGCTGTGACTCTGTGTGTAAGCCAAGGGCTGTGTCTGTGTGGGTTTGAATAACCGTTTTGCGTAACCAGGCTCAATCCTTGGAAACTTGTAACCCTTGGGGGTATTTATTTGTTTATTTACTTGTTGTTGGATTAATGTATTGTTGCATGAAGAACTATTGTATCATGTAATGTAAGTTTAGAGATTTATATTCGGTTTTCCTTGAAAGAGCCTTGATTGTTGTATTATCATTTGGGCTAGAAATTTGGGGTGTTACAAGTGCATAAGAACTGCTTGTGGTAAAACTTTTCACAACTTTATATACTCATATGATATCAATTTCAAGTCTTAATCTATTTACTTTCAATTCACATTTTGATTACTTATCTTTCTCAATTCATGAGTCAATTTCCTTATTTCACAACAACTGAACTGAGGCTACAACTCAATCACATTCAATTCACACAACACATATGCATAAACACTTCAAACTTCCATTTCATGGATAATTCGTCAGCGGGTAGCCGTCCAACGGGACCCATGTAAACGTAGATTGTACAAGCATTACAATTGCCATTTTGCGGATATTTCATCCACGGGCTAGGCACCGATGTATAATTTCAGGACTTTCACCCAAGACACTCTAGCTAATTTAATTATAATGGAGTCCATCCCCTTTCAATAACAATTTACATTATTTGTACAACATAATAGTTTGATCCAATTAGGGCAATTTCCCTATTTTTCCAAATATTAGCCTAGTGTCAAAATCATCAAATTAAACATAACACAACATTATTTTCAAACCCCACAAGCATTTATTTCGTCTACACCCAAAACCCCTCTTTTCATTTTTATGCTAAAACCCTAGGTTTGTTGAAAGCATCCCCAAATCACACCATTGTTACACAATAGACAATAACTAAGCTAAATATTATATGAAAGTGTAGAAAAGAATCCCTGCCTCAAAGGAAGAAGATGAGCTAAACAACAGAGAAACTCTAAAAATGCTGAAACCCACTTCTATTCGGATCAAAATGTAGATTTTGAGGTGCTCTACCTTTTCCTCAAAGGTACTAGGGTGAAAAGATCAATGGATCTAGATGAAATCTAAGAGAGAAGGTGAATTTTAGAGAGAGAGGCTCAAAAACAAGCTTTTTGAAAAGTTTTAGAGAGAGAGAGAGAGAAGAAAAAGTTATTCAAAATGTCATCTTCTCAGACTGTTATACACGCAGTCCGCTTGAGCGTGGAAAGTGGCACTCGAGCATAAAATACTTGCAGAAGTTTTGCAGATAAGGGTCCTCGCTCGAGCATGAGACTGGACGCTCGAGCGTCCAATGCATACTTCTAGTATTTTCAAACCTGCAAAAGAAATACTGAAAGTTAATAAATCCCACTCGAGCGCAAAGAATGGCCGCTCGAGCAGAGGAGCAAAATTTGTGAAGTCTGCTCGAGTGGAGGAGCCAAAATCTGGGCAATAAAGGTTTGCAAAAAAATAAGCAACCAATTTGTTCCAAATGCACAACTACAACCCGATAACCAAAGTAAATGGGAGACAAGAAGGACAAGACATGAATAACCATTCCAAACCATACCAACTCGAGTTCAGAATACAATAGATAACGGGTCAAAGCTGGAATCGCTATAACTAAGACTAACACTCAGTGGTTCTCAATTTACATAACTATCAAACAAACACTTCAATTTTGCCATTTTACGGAAATTTCGTCCGCGAGATTGGCACCCATGTATACATATGATTTCAGGACTTTCACCCTAGACACTCCAGCGATCTTAATTTTCAATGGAGTCCATCCCCTATCTCCATCTAAGCAATGGAGTACATCCCCTTTCTTCTCCCTAATAATTATACATATATAATGCATCTTAAACATCGTCATATTCAATGACTACCAATAATTCATATTCAATGCCTTACCATACGATCATATTCAATGACACAATTTAAATGATTAGTTTCAATTCACCTAATCCTCATGCAATTTCTATAACAATCATAACTATCCTCCATTGATAGCCCAATACAGATATTTCTAAACAGATATACAATCTTTATAACAGATAATTTATCAAATTTCCACAGGTGAGTGATTTAACAAATTCAACTACACCATTCATTCATACATCCTCCTAATTTCACATTTTTCATACCAATTCCATTATTTATACAAAATAATTATTTAACATATATTATGGCAAATTTCCCCATCTTTCAAATATTAATCCAAAGGTTAAAATCTACCATTTTAACCCAAATAACCTCATATTCAAAATCCCATATTCATTTATAGAGCACAACATAAAAATCCCTCTTGTCAATTTGAATCCAAACCTTAGGTTTACCCAAATTACTCCCAAATCTCACAATTCATACATGACCACAAATAGCTAGGTCAAAGATCATATTAAAGTGCAGAATATCCATACCTCAACTGTAGAAGCCCGAAAGAGAAGTGAAGGAACTTCAAAAGTGATGAAATCAAACTCTATTCGGATGAAATAGTAGCTCTTAAGATGCACCAACTCTTTATCAAAGGGAGTAAGGTAGAGAGACCCTTAGATCCTAGGGGATTTGTAGAGAGAAGTTGATTTTTAGAGAGAGAAGGAGCAGATCTAGGGTTTTGAGTGAAAAGATACAAATTTTTTGGGTAAGAAAGAGCTGCTACGATCTGATATAAGCAAGGCTCGCTCGAGCGAAGGAGTTGTCGCTTGAGCGACCAGACACAATAAGCTCGAGTGCAAGAAGCGTCGCTCAAGTGTAGAATACATAACTTCAAAAGTTTTACAGATGCACACCGTCGCTCGAGCGCAAGAAGCTTTGCTCGACTGAAGAACGATACCTTCCCAGAATCTCTGTAGGTCTGCAAAAATGCTGGGAACTCACAAAGCTCGCTCGAGGGCAAGAAGCCTTGCTCGAATGAAGAAGCAAATTTCTATACAACAACCATTTGAATAACTGGTCACCAACTTGTCCCAAACATGTCCAATACTCAAATAGGAAGGGAAAAAGAGGGAAAGAGACATGAATAGCAAAATTAAACGACGAAACCCGAGTACGAAATCTAATAAAGGTCAGGTCAAAACTGGGATCGCTATAACCTCCCTTCCTTAAGGAATTTCGTCCTCGAAATTTCAATTCAAGTGCCAAACCATTTAAATTATTCCCAACTATGATAGTTTATCAATCTCAATCATCATGACTCATTCTCCGGTCATCGATTCTTACTAACTCGATGCACAAGTTTCAACAGTGAATTACAATTCATATATTTCCAAAACATTTACAATGTTTATGGTCAACTCAAGTCCTCAAAATTTATACAACATACACAATGTTTCCAAACATGATACAACACATAATATTCCATATCTTCAAGACATATGCAATGCTTATTTTGAATCCAAGTTCCCAAGACGTCCATAACATATACAATGTTCATATTACCCTGTTTTTCCAAAACATATTTAACATATACAATGTTTTTACATTTTATGAACAAAACTAAAATCCCAACATATGCTCAAACGTCAAGAAATAAGTTCGGATATTTCTCACAGACTTCCAATTCATGCTCCCAAGTTGCTTCCTCAATCTCGTGATGTTTCCACAATACCTTAACCAAGGGAATTGTCTTGCCTTGCAGGACTTGGTCCCATCTATCCAAGACTCTCATTGATCTTTCCTCATACAAGACATCCTCATCTACCTCTAAGTTAGTCCAATCCAACACGTGCGATGGATCTGGCTCATACTTCCGAAGCATACTAATATGAAATACGTCATGCACTCCAGAAAGTTGTGGCGGAAATGCCAAACGATAGGCAACCTCCCCAATCCACTCAAGGATCTCAAAAGGGCCAAAAAATTGAGGGGACAACTTTCCACTCTTCCCAAATTCCATCAAACCCCGCCTAGGTGATATTTTCAAAAAGGCATGATTACCCACCTCAAAAGACAAGGGCCTCCTCCTGCGATCGGCATAACTTTTCTAGCGACTCTGGGCTGTAACCAACCTCTTACGGATAAGTGCAACTTTCTCCGTCATTTCCAGAACCAATTCTGGGCCCAACAAAGGTGCATTACCCACCTCAGCCCAACACACAGGCGATCTACACGGTCGGCCATACAAGGCCTCAAATGGTACCATGCCAATACTCGACTGGAAACTGTTGTTATAGGCAAACTCCACTAAGGGCAGGTGCATCTCCTACGACCCCTTGAAGTTAAGGACAAAACCTCGAAGCATATCCTCAAGGATGTGGATAGTATGCTTGGATTGCCCATTAGTCTGAGTATAGTAAGCTGTGCTCAAGGTCAATCTAGTGCCCAAGGCACTCTGCAAGCTTTGCCACAACCGAGCTGTAAAACGCGAATCTCTATCCGAAACAATCATCACAGGGACCCCGTGCAATGTCACTATGTCCCTAATATAAAGATCGGAAAGATAATCTACCGAATCACTCACACGTATATGTATAAAGTGTGCTGACTTGGTTAACTGATCAACTACCACCCAAATGGCATCACTACATCGTTAAGTCCTCGGAAGACCCACAAAAAAAATCTATCATGACATGCTCCCATTTCTACTTGGCTATAGGCAAGGGTTACAACAAACCCGCTGGCTTCTGATGCTCGGCCTTCACCTGCTAGCAAGTAAGGCATCTCGATACAAACATAGTTACATCCTTCCTCATACCCCTCCACCAAAATTGGCAACTCAGATCATGATACATCTTTGTGCTTCCCGGATGCACTACAAGGCGCGAATGGTGAAACTCTCAGAGTACTTTCTCTCGGCAAGACTCCGGTACGAACAAACAATCACGGTATCTCACACTCTGGTCAGGATACACAATCAAGCCCCTTTTTACCTTCCCATTGGAGATCTTCTCCCGGAGGGATTTTAACTCAAGATCACCTTTCTACGCTTTTAACACTCGGTTCACAAGTGTAGGTTGTGTAACCACTGAAAATAAGGCTGCAGACTCAACAAACTCGCCTAGATGTAAGTCGAACTCACCAAAAGCACCCAACATTTCCCATTCCCAGATGGCGATACAAGCTACGCTGCTAATTGACTTCTTACTCAAGGCATCGGCCATAACATTGGCCTTCCTGAGATGATAATGCAACTTAAAATCATAATCCTCTATGAACTCCATCCATCTCCTCTGCCTCAAGTTTAAGTCCTTTTGTGTAAACAGATATTTCAGACTCTTGTGGTCAGAAAACACCTCAAATCTCTCTCCATACAGATAATGCCTTCAAATCTTCAAGGCAAAGATCACTGCTTCTAACTCTAAGTCATAAGTAGGGTAATTCCTCTCGTGGGTTTTCAACTACCACAAGCCATAGGCCACTACCTTCCCCTTTTGCATCAAAACATAGTCCAAACCTTCCCGTAAAGCATCACAATACACTGAATAGCTCAACACAAATCGACTTTTCACAAGTCTCACTCTACACAAATTTGGTTCATTTCATTATCAGCCAAGTCAAAGGTGAGGCTAATCTAGAGAAGTCCTTCACAAATCGACGGTAATACCCAGCCAACCCCAAGAAACTATGGATCTCGAAGGCATTCTTATGCTGTGCCCAATCTTGCACTACCTCTATCTTGGATGAATATATAGTCATCCCTTCCCCGGATACCACATGGCTAAAAACTTAACTTCCCTTAGCCAAAACTCACATTTCCCAAATTTAGCATATAGCTTGTGGGCTCTAAGTAACTTAAGCACCACTCGTAAGTGTTCCTCGTGCTCCTTCTCAGAGGGTGAGTAAATCAAGATATCGTCCACGAAGACGACCATAAAACGGTCCAAGAAGTCTTGGAAGATTTGGTTCATCAGATCCATAAATACAGTTGGGGCATTGGTTAGCCCAAAAGGCATCACTAGAAACTCGTAATGGCCATACTGCGTACAGAATGCCATCTTTGGGATATCCTTCTCCCTTACTCTCAACTGGTGATAACCCGACCTCAGGTCTATCTTAGAGAAGCAACAACACCCTTTTAACTGATCAAACAGATTATCTATACGAGGCATTGGGTACTTATTCTTAACAGTTACCTGATTCAACTTCCGGTAATTAATACAAAGTCGTAACGCTCCATTTTTCTTTCTAGCAAAGGAAGTCGGTGCACCCCAAGGTGATGTACTAGGGAAAATAAAACCATTTTCTAATAATTCCTAGAGTTGAATCTTCAACTCACTCAGTTCAGTAGGTGCAAATCGATACGGTGCCATGGAAATCGATGCCGTGTCAGGCACTAAATCAATAGAGAACTCGATCTCTCGATGAAGTGGTAAACTAGTAAGGTCCCCGGGAAAAACATCGGGGTATTCACAAACCACTTGTGGAAACTCAACTCGTGGCAACTTAACCCGAACTCCATCACATTCACTACTCAAAAAGCTAGCAAGAAGACAACTAGTTCACTTCGCCTACGCGGATCATATTTCGGTGATAAGACTTTATCTACCTGGTCCCCCAAGAAATAAAAGCAATCACCGCTCTAGGTACATACAGTAACCCTCTAACTGTAGCAATCTATAATAGCCCGATATGACGATAACCAGTCCATTCCAAAAATAACATCAAAGCTAGACATGTCAATCAATATGAACGCAAATGAAAGTCGATGACCGGCAACCTCTATGTCACAACCCCGTCATCCGTGTTTCAAAATAACCTCACTACCAATAGATGATTCTACACAAATAGGAGATGCTAACTGTGCCAACTCTAACCCCAAAACCGATGCAAATGCAAACAAGATAAAAGAATGGGATGCACCCATATTAATCAACACATTAGCAACTGAATTGCAAAACAGAAAGGTACCTCTCACTACTGATGGAGTAGGTATAAGATCCGACGCTGTAACATCATACACACGCCCAGTAGGTCTCTGGTCCACCTGTTCACCTCTTGGAGCACAAGACTACTGCATTGACTGAGCCAAAGAGGCTCCCTGATTGGCCCTTGAGACCTGTGCTAATTGTGCTGGCTGGTGACTCTATGTCTGCCTCGAACCAAACGCACCAGATGTGCCACCCAACTGCGGGAAAAACCTCTTCAAGTGCCCCTCTTACCCACATTGATAGCAAGTGAGTGACTAGCCTCTCCCCTGACTCTGGCCCTAAGAACGAGTTGAAGACGATGCTGCTCGCTGCCCTCCTCCACTCTGCGGGCAAACTGGAGACTTGTGGCCCAACTGACCACATTTGAAACATGCCACATCTCCCTGACCACCTCTCCCAGAACCTGAACTTAGTACTGAAAAAATGGACCTAGACTGAGCTCCCTGGGACAACTGGGGGTTAGAAGCCCTTTGTCTCTTGTTGTCCCTCTGGTCATCCTGACTCCTCTTGGAGCCCCTCATCCTCTCCTTCTTCGTATGCATGATAGTCTCAAGATGGGTTGCAGCCTCCACAAGGTGCCCATAGTCCCTAATCATAGAACCGGCCACTTTAAACATGAGTCTCGTCCTTAAACGCTTCTCAAATTCCAAACACCGGTGTTTCTCAGTCGCCACCAACTCCAGTGCAAACCTAGACAAGCTAGTGAATGTGGCTTCAAACTCAGCCACTGGTGTGCTCAACTGTTTGAGACGAGAAAATTGATCCCTCAACTTCTCCCTTACTGTAGCAGGTAAGTACTTGTCCTGGAAGGCGTCAACAAAAGCCTCCTAAGTCCCTCAAATGTGTCCTCGTGCATACTTCCACCATTGACCCGCATCTCCCTTCAGCTAGAAGGATGCCAAGATCACTTTCAAACCTTCGTCTTCGATGCCGGGCATTTCAAATGTCTTCACCATCTATTCTAGCCACTCATCAGCCTTTAGTGGCTCCTTGGGATCACCCAAAAACTCGTCCGGATTCAATCGGAAGAACTCTCTCTTCAAGAAAGATGGCCCTGCTTCAGCTACTTGGGCCTGGACTTGATTCTCAGCCCTGAGAATGTCCATGGATTCCCGCAATGCTCTGGCCATTTCACAGGCTAAGGCGCCCATGGCCTGTTGACCAACTGGTTCAGCCGCATTGGCTTGACCAACTCCCTTCTCTTGTGTCGGAATTTCATCCGGTATAGGCATCTCGCACCTACCACGCCTACCACTACCACGTCTACGTCCTAACATCCTAATAAAGTTAACAATAGACATTAGCACATTTACAAATGTGCTGAAGCTAATTCACTCATGTCCTAACACGATGGACAACTATAATTCACTCCACATAAACACGTAATCACATAAACACATACAAATTTCCTTCCAAGATAGTGACTGTCCCGCGGTGTTACTAGAGTTTCAATTAGAAATAGCAGTGATCAAGTGCTCTTCTAATAGTACTTCCAGAAACCCGTAGACCCAATCAACATCTTAGGAGCTAAATCTCATACCCATATAATCATATAAGCATGTTATCACATAAGAATATAATACATACTAATGTCACAACTAAGCGAGACAAACCCATTGTGATAATAACCACTTCCCACGTACCCCGAGTATTCAAACCCGGTATGCTCCGATACCAAGTTGTAACGCCTCCAAAATAATACAATTAATCTAACTCATAAGAGTATGAACATAATAGAATTTGTATACTTCCATACATTAGAGTTTGTATTACAAAAGATATTACATGCATTATACATTCATAAATGTCCATCCTGAATCTACAGCATGTAACACTAGTTAAAATCAACAAAATAACTGCCCAGTGGGCTTACATCTTTCCAAGACATTACTTGGTTACAACAAAAAGAGTTAAAAGCTCTGTACATTTATAAAGCCCTTGGCTTGAATGAACATTTAAACACAAAACACAAAATAGAGCCTTCAGCTCCTATGTCCTCCCAAGCTACGTCCTTAGAGGTAGCATATCACCGGTACCTGAAAAATGATTTCCCAAGTAGGGTGAGCCAAAGCCTAGTAGGAACAATCTTGCACAATAAATGAGGTTTAACTAAGATATAAGTGTCAGATAAACGTTCAATATTTATGACCAACTCACATTCTTTCCATGACCATTCAATACTAATGCTCACATCACAATCCATGTCCATCTATTCATTTCAAGTTAATTCATTTCATTTCAACTCATAGGCTAAATTTATAACTCTCTAAATAACCCAACTGAGATTACAACTCAGTGGTTCTTAATTTACATAACTATCAGACAAACACTTCAATCTTGCCATTTTACGAAAATTCCGTCCGCGGGATTAGCACCCCTGTATACATATGATTTTGTCACTTTCACCCTGGACACTCCGGCCAGCTTAATTTTCAATGGAGTCCATCTCCTATCTCCTCCCAAACAATGAAGTACATCCCCATTCTCTTCCTAAACAATTATACATATACAATGCATGTTAAACATTGTCATATTTAATGACTATTAACAATGCATATTCAATGCCTTATCATACCGTTATATTCAATGACACAATTTAAATGATTAGTTTCAATTCACCTAATCCGCATGCAATTTCTACAACAATCATAGTTATCTTCCACCGATAGCCCAATACTGATATTTCTAAATAGATATACAATCTTTATAACATATAATTTATCAAATTTTCATAGGTAAGTGATTTAACAAATCCAACTACACCATTCATTTATACATCCTTCCAATTTCACATTTCCATACCAATTCCATTATTTATACAAAATAATTATTTAACACATATTAAGGCAAATTTCCCCTTTTTTTAAATATCAATCCAAAGGTTAAAATCTACCATTCTAACCCAAATAACCCCATATTCAAAACCCCATGTTCATTTATAAAGCACAACATAAAAATCCCTCTTTTCAATTTGAATCCAAACCTTAGGCTTACCCAAATTACTTCTAAATCTCACCATTTATACATAACCACAAATAGCTAGGTTAAAGATCATATTAAAGTGTAGAAGCCCAAAAGAGAAGTGGAGGAACTTCAAAACTAACAAAACCAAACTCTATTCGGATGAAATGGTAGCTCTTGAGATGCTCAAACTCTTTATCAAAGGGAGTAGGGTAGAGAGACCCTTAGATCCTAGGGGATTTGTAAAGAGAAGTTGACTTTTAGAGAGAGAAGGAGCTGATCTAGGGTTTTGAGTGAAAAGATACAAAATTTCTATGTAAAAAAAAGCTACTGCGATTTGATATACGCGAGGCTCGCTTAAACGATGGAGTTGTCGCTCGAGCGACTAGACACAATAAGTGACCTCGCTCGGGCGCAGAATACATACCTTCAGAAGTTTTATAGATGCACATCGTCACTCGAGCGCAAGAAGCCTCGCTTGAGCAAAGAAGCAAATTTCTGGACAACAACCATTTGAATAACTAGTCACCAACCTATCCCAAACATGCCCAAAACATTTCAATACTCAAATAGGAAAGGGAAAAGAGGGAAAGAGACATGAATAGTAAAATTAAATCACGAAACCCGAGTACGGAATATAACAAAGGTCGGGTTAAAACCGGGATCGCTATAAATTTTGTGATATTTAATTATGACTTAATTATGTTCTATAGTGAAATTATTATTTTGATTTATGAAGAGTTCTTGTTGTGGTCACTTTAATAGTTTAACTATGACACAGTGTTATCAGCCAGTAGTGACTTAAAAAAAAATGTATAGATAAGGTCATCCCACAAGTTTAAGTTACACAAATTTTATATAAAAATAAATAAACTAAATAGTCTTGCTTGGGAACTTGAATTTTAAGCTAAATTTTTTTTTAAAAAAAAATAAAAATAAAGTCACTAAAAAAAAGAAGTCATGCACACTAATCATTCATATTTTTCATACAACAAAAAAGGTCATTCCCATAAACTTTTTCTCACTTCAAGAAAAAGTCAAAAAATTTTAAAAAAAAATTATAGGAAATCTAAATCCCAAATGCATCTGCATTCGTCTGCTCATACTATTGAAACCATCCATTCGGTGACGGATTGGTTTGGGTTATTCGATTTTAATGGATTGGGTGGATGGTTGCCCACTCCAAATTGCGAGAGATGGAAACAACAAAACTTGTTAAATTTTTGGTATAAATGTTAGTAGTGCTAAATGAAAAAAAAAAAAGAAAAAATAAGGAGGTAGGCTTCGTTTGTTAACATTTTCAATTTTTAATTAACAAAAACCAATAAATCAGTTTTACTTAATTTTTGTAAAAATAAAAATAGAAAATTTATTTAGTATACAAAAATATTTTGAAAACAAATAAAATCAAAATAGAAAAATATATTTAACGAGTTTCTAGAGTTGTGGTCGTCTACCTGCTAGAGATTCACCGAAGGTTCGCTAGAGCTCTCCACCCACCAGTGGGGGGTGCTAGTGCTTGGTGGCCGGTGGTGGTGATGGTAGTGGGTGGTGGCAGAGGTCATGAGTGAGAAACGAAAGTGAAATTTTGTTTTAAAGTAAGTAAAAGCACATTTTTTCTGTTTTCAAAAAGTTTGAAAATTTTGAAATCAATTTCACTTTTTTGAAAACGAAAACAATATACAAAACAAATTTTCATTTTCAATTTCTAAAAACATGAAAATGAAAACAAGAAACAAGAAACAAGAAACAAAAACATTAACAAACGACTCCTTAACTAGTCATTGGAAAACTCAAAATTGAAATTTGTGTTATATCGCAAGCCTTTTACCATACCATTAGCGAAGCTCTTATTGGCTAAAAATAAACATTCAAAAAATTAATGCTAAAAGACTTACTTGCTCGAAACATTTCAAATATTTTGATTTTTTCAACAATTATTTAGCAAAAGCAAATTTAACTGTAATGGACTTTTTGGCAAGAAATGAATTTGTCAAGTAAGACTAGAATTATTTTATTTTATTTTATTTTTTTTGTGGCATAAGTTAATAAGTTTAGTTTTTTTTTTTCCCAAATAAAAATATTTTGTAGTGTTTAGTTATAAGTTGAAATATCTTTTTTGTTTTGAGCAGATAAGATGAAATATCTTATTCATGAAGTTTTTGTACTATTTTGTTAAGAAGCAAAGTGACAATAGTACGGAGTTTTCATATGGTGTTTTTATTTTAAATCATTTTAATTTCATTGTAATTCAAATCAATTATATTATATCTTTCTATCATATCATATATAACTAGCTATGATCCATGCCTAAAGGCACTTGTCACATTGACATGCTGAAAAATATAAGACATTACATTAAAATTTTATTAGATATAACTTCTATGTAAAAATGAGTTGAGTAAAATTTCAAAAGAATATACTTTCTAAAGAATAAAACACAAATACATCACATTAGAACTTAAGAAAATATTAAATAAAAACAAAATATCAATAATCCAATTGGACCATGACCATTCCTAAAAGGCACTATATAACTAAAAATCAATAATTCATCATTTATTATTTTTTAAATGTTGCAAAAGTAAAAAAAAAGAAACACTAAAAAGATATAATTTAACAGCATAAACTAATCATGAAAATAGAAGTAATAGACTTCAAGAGCAATTGGATAACCATTGATAGCTATTTCAATTTATATGGGGGGAATAAAAATAGTGAGATAAATTGATCAAAGAAGAAGAAAAAAAAAAAATCTTAATATTCAATATTTTTTTAATCTTATGTCACATATAGTAGGTGTTTGGCATTTCCTAAAAAAGCTAAAAAGTCAAAAAGTTATCAAAAAAAAAAAAAAAAGAAAAAAAGTTAACACTATTCACATGTTTGGGCGGGAAACAGAAGTATGAATAGACAGAGGCTAAAAAGACATATATGCCCTTGGTACACTTTCCTTCCAACAGTGCACTTTTTGGTGGAAAAAAAAAAATTCAAAATAGTGCAGTAGAGTGCACTGAAACGGTTGACGCATAGTGCAGCACATCACACTCACTGACATGCACGGACAGTGCTCAGAAGGGAATTAAAGTAATTTTGCTAGTTGATACAATATTTTAATACACATTTTTTCATAAAAAGTTAAAAAGTTATCCCAAACATACATATTTTTTTCCTTTACTTTTTTAGCTAAAAAGTCCAAAAGTGCACTTATATAGTTCATAAACCCATAGTAAGCAATGAAAATTTTAACTGGTCTACCAAATATAACATAAAAAATAATTTACATAACTTTATGTATATAAAACTTGTACAAAATATGTGATAGTGATATTTTCAAAATTTTAAACCAAGATAATAATTGTTTAATTTGACACATTATAATATATAATTTTTTTTGTACAAAAATTATTCATTGTAACTTACCTTTTCTTTTCAAAAGCATAACCGAGAGAGGGAGAGAGATGAACTAATGGTTAATTGAACTTATCTCAATCCATCAATTCAATTTACATCTCCATTTCTAGGATATTTTCAACCATTCTATTGAACAAATCTTGATCTTTCAAAGTGACATGTAGGACATTTTTGAACAATTTTTTTTGTTTTTTGTTTTTTTTTTTTAAATCTAGCTATTTTATCATGTAGATATTAAAAGTTCCGAAAAATCATTTTTTTTTTCGAAAAAAGAAAGAAAAGCTTTAGAGCCCGTTTGATACGATGTAATAGGCTCAAATGGAATGCACATTCTAATTTTGCATTTTCTTTCTCTTATTTGGTACACCTTATTCATGTGGGAATAGTCATTCCATTAGAATGACTATTCCAACAAAATATGAGAATACCTATTCATTCCTCCAACTTAAAGAATGGTCATTCCATTCCATCATGAAATTACTATAAAAAAAAAATTTATTATTTTGTTGTTGACACTTAAAAACATATATATATATATATATATATATATATTATTTGACTACTACTACCATTCTATTCTCCTACCACCCATTTCTTCACCCTACCGCCACCGCCACCGCCACCGCTACCTTATTGCTACCATTACCACTACTACAACCACCACCATGGTTGCCGCCAATACCACCACCACATCCACAACCATAAAACCACCACTATTATTATTGTTAGAAACACTACCCTACTACCACCGCTCCCATTACCACCACTCTCATTACCACCACTACATCTGCCACCACAACCACTACTGTACCAGTACTATATATCACCTTCATAAACATCACACCACAACAATTACCATCGCGAGAACCATGACTCTACTACCATTGGTTGCTGCCATCACCACCGTCGCCGCCACCACTACCACCATCGCAACCACAACACCACCTTACCACCACCACTAAAGCCACAACAACCTACTGCCACCATCCTATTATCATTAATATCACCACCATCGATGCCGCCACCACCACTACGACTCACAACATCACTTCCACAACTATTAATATTATCATGATCTATATAAATTTTTAATTTATTTCTTACTAGTTAAAATAAATAAATAAATAAATAATAAAAAAATTATTCCATTCTATGAGTTTAATAGGCGTAACCAAATATGAGAATGAGAATTATCATCTTATTCTTATGCCATTCCATGTTGGCAACCAAACAATGGAATGGGAATGGATATTCCATTGCATTCTGTAACGACCCAAAATTTTTTTTTCTTTTATATAGCCAGTGCATAATTTAATTGAGCAGATTTTCGAATTTGATTGCTGTGTAAATTCTGTGCAAAAATAGTTCGGTTTTGTATTTTTTAAAAATAATTATGATCTCAGAAAATTATGAAATTTTTATATGTTATTCCCATATGAGTCTAGCACGTTGGATAAAAATTTCAGAATTAAATTATGAGTGTTTATTTTATGAAAATTCACGGACTGATTGGTATTCAGTTTAATTTATAGTAGAATTTGAAATTGTGTTTTGGGGTGTTCAGATCAAGATTTGAGATAAATTTGTTGGGTCTATTTAGTATATAATTGGACCATGTTTGATTTATGGGTGAGGCCCATGATTTAGATTTAATTTTATTTCAGTTTGTTTAGTGACTCGTGTTTAACTGTTTCGTTTTTTTTTAATTATGTGATTGGTAGTAACCCCCTTTGGAGTTGCTATTATTTATTATATATGGGTTATAATAAATATTTGATAATTGATTTTATGGTGCGTACCATATGGCAAAAAATTATATATTTTATAAAGAATGAAAATGTGTATATTTCGTAGTGAGCAAAAATATTATGTTTTGTGGTTTACAAAAATGTTATATTTTGTTGTGAGAAAAATTTCATCATTTTATAATTTATATTATAAAATTTTGAGGTATTATTACAAAACTTATATTTTGAGAGAAACCAAATTTTGAGAAGCAAACCCATGCGGGTTGCCTTCCCACTAACTCCACTTTTGCCTTTCATCTTTTCATTCTTTTTTTTTTTAATTCAATTGTTGTTGGCTTGGAGCAGAGAGCTCCCTGTTCTCTTTCCCTCTCCGTCTCTCTCTCTCTCTCTTTTTGGCCTTCATTGTTGGCTTAAGCATTGAGCTTAGAGTGATAGTTTTTAGAGTGAGATTTTGCAATAGTGTTGTAAATGAAAGCCAGAGAGCTCATCGTGATCTTCGCAATGGTAGTCTCGGATTCATGATCGGGCAAGATTTGCCTTCCAAATATGCTCTTCTTTATTATTTGAGGTAGGGACTTTCTTCATATTTTTATATTAAAGCTATGTTAGGATTATTTTGAGAAAATGTATCATTATAAGATGCATTGCATATATATATATTCAGATTTTTGTTTGGTAATTTTTAGAAGAAAAAAAATTATGTTGAAATGTTAAGAATGTTGGCATTTTGAGATTGATTTGGAAAAATCATTTTGTATTGATAATTTTGTAAATAAATCTGAAAATAAAATTTAATAGTTGTATGGATTGTATCTACATCATATTATGGTTAAATAATTTATTTTGAGAAATTAATGTTGAAATATTTATCTCACCCTTGAGTTTTGGAATTTATTTTTGAGAAAAATAAATTGATATTGAGGAATATTGTGTAAATTGTTAAGTAGGGATTTTTCCTACATTTCTTTATGTACTTTTACTTGATTATATGGAGCTTAAAGTTGTATATAATTTAATTAGAATTTTTGAAAAATTTGTGATTTATTTGCTTAAAAGAAAAATTTTGAGAAAAATAAAAAGTTGATATCCAAATTACGAAAGTGTAAATGTGGAATATGTTTGTAAGGTTATGAAAGAGCTATGTTTTAAATTTGAACAAAAACGGATTTCGATTCGATCGGTTTTGAAATTTTTACCGTTTTGAGACCAAAAGAGCATTTTTAAAGAAAATAAAGGAATTACGTTTAACTTTTGGAGCTTTTGATCAAAATAAAATGTCATAGTTGAATAATGCTTGGAGAATGAGTTTGGAAAGAAAATGATATTTATTATTATTTTTTTTTTTTGCATTAACGGTATTATTTTGCTTAATGTATTTGTTGGAATAAAACTGACATGGTTAGAAATAGGCCTTGAGAGGTCACCAGACGTGATTGTGATATGAAAACTAGTGTAATAGTTCATATTTTATAAAATGTGAAATATGATTTGTTTCTAAATGTTGAGAATCATGGGAGATTCCAAGTTATGGTTATATGTTGGATTATATGTCCATGTTGTTATATTTTAATTAATATATTAGAGATGACTATTTTGGCTATTGGTAAAAATTTACTATGTCACGTTTAAATGAGGGATTTCTTGGAAGGATAAGAAATGATGGAACTTTAGAATTTTGATATATAATATGTTATAAATTTGTCTTGAAATGACTAAATTGGGAATGTTAAAAAACATGTGGAGACTATATGAATATAGATATGGTTGTATTAGCTCTTGGAATTGTATTATAAATTATATTGAAATGAGAAATGAGAATTTTGATCACAATGAGAATATTGTGTGGAAGTATTGAAAGTGGAAGAAATATTGCATTGTATTATTAATCATTGCATTGTCATATCAATTCATTTGATAATGATGAGTTTTGAAATTTGATTTGAAACTTTGCATTGAGAAATGAATGCAGGAAAACAAGTTTTCATGAAATGATTTTGGGGTAAATACGGTGGTAAGTCTTGAAAGGTGGTGTAGATGATAGGTGTCAAACCTTCTAGTTAATATTGGTAAAAATGACAAATTTGTAGTACTTGTATAGTCTACTTGCAGACACCAGCCTAAGGATCGAAAGGTGGTGTAGATGATAGGTGTCGAGCCTTCCAGTTAATATTGGTAAAAATGACAAATTGGTAGTACTTGCATAGTCTACTTGTAGACACCAGCCTATTGGTAGTACTTGCATAGTCTACTTATAGACACCAGCCTAGGGATTACCTGAGTCGTATTTACCACCTTGAAATTTTATTGAAATTGATGGATTAATGTGTTTTCAAATCGGCATTGTGCATAAGATTTTTAAAAGATGCAATAAATATTTTGAGCATGACATGATATATGCATTCATCTTATAAGACTATATAAAATGTATTTGATGCGTTGTTAGATGTCATTATGAATTGTTTAATTATTTGATTTAATTGATAATGAGATAATTGAATGGATTGAAAAGGATGTCATGTTGCTACTGAAGCATGTTTATTTATTTAAGTTAATTGGTTGTGGTTAATTAAATAAATTGGATTTAAGAGATTATGTGATAAAATCATATGATTTTTGATATGATATGATTTCACATATATGTATGAGTATCTTTCTACTCACATATCTTCTAATGTTTTAATATGAGATTGCATGGTGGGCTAGTGGTTACTCACCCCCTGCCTGTACATGTGTACAGGAAATGTTTTTCGGATTTGAAGATCAAATAATGAGTTTTACCATTTCATAAGTGTAATGTAGTGATGGATTGTATTACTTCATTTATTGTTTGGCCGAGTGCTATTCTTTTTATAAAGAGTAGTGTCCTTTCTTTTATTGTAAGTCTCAGGGTATTTCTTTTATTTGTATGTAAATGTCATCGTTGTATAACGAGAGGGAATATGTTTTTTTAATTATTCATCATTTCATCCAAAGATGAAATGTTATTTGTAAATGGACTTAATTAATAAAAATTGGTAAGGTTATCCGAGTAATAAAATACAAGGTGTGACACATTCAACCTTGTATTCCATTTTCACTTTCATTCTATTCCCACTTCATTTCATTCCATCATACCAAAAAAGCTCTTAGAGTTTGACCATTGTAACAAAATAAATCATAATTTTTTATTTTGTCAATTTCAACTCTAATTTTTTTTGATTTATTTTTTATTTCTATTAAATAAAATTAACAGGAAAAAAAAATATTTAAGTCATTGAACTCAATGTAGGTGTATATAAAATATCTAAAATACTATTTTTAATTGAGTTTTATGACTCAAATACTATTTTTCTATCAATTTACTCATAAAAAATTGACAAATTGTGTAAGTTGAAAACAAATCAAAGACTACACTTTTTTTTTTTTTAGAGCGGGGACAAAAGACTATACTTTAAATTGATAAAATAAAATTTATTTTATTATAAGGGTCAAATTTTAATTAATTAATTAATTTTTTTTAGAACATTCCCTAAAAGTTGTGTGCCCCATTTTTTCAATTTTTTATTCTTATTTTTCCTATTCATTTCACCCAACTAAATCAGGAGGAGATCAAATCCATGAATCAAATTTGTTTAACCTACCCTCTCTGGTAATCAGTCCAATGAGTGATACTTTGATTAATGTATTACAATGGTCAAAACAGAGTTCACATGTAAAGCAATAATAATGAAAGTCTCTATCACCATTTATGGCTGAAGTTGCAATTACAGAGAGGTAAACAGAACATAGGAGTCTTCTTTTAAGGTACTCTGCACCTGACATTGATGATAGTTTTATATCTTTTGTTTAAGTTTTACATATTTTTTTATTATGTCCTTAAATTTTCCCTACTAAACTCTAAAAAATAAATAATTGTGAAGGTCACACAAAATTAAAAAATGATGAAAATGTATTGACTATCTTTCTATTAATGCTATATCAACAGAAAGCTATATAGTAGCATCAGAGACTAACCCCTAACAAATACTTGAGCAGAGTGCAAAGCATTATGTTAGATAACCATGATGATGATAAAATTATAATAACAAAAGATATTACCACAAAAGATTCCATATTTTAAAACTAAAAAGCTGATTAACAATAAACAAATTCTGACTAGTTCTACCAGAAGGGGAAAAAAAAATCTGCTCCAACATTTAGACATTGATGAGATCAAACAGGGGACATACTTTGAACGAATCGGAAAGGATTATGAAGCCCATAATGACAAATAACATTATCGAAGTTACCTGGGAGAAAATCAATAAGCGCCTTCACTGTCTTCAACTTCACATTATAAGAAATAAATTTGCAAGTCTCTCGAAAAAATAACACTAGTGCAAAATGGTGTTCGTTTTCTCCTTTCTCAACACTTGCAACATCAAAACTATGACCTGAATCAGTGCTCTGAACTATCCCAGAAAATACATCAATTAAGGGTGCAAGATTATGGGACAGTAAACAAACATTAGTTACCCATTAGTCATTAAACCAATTAAATATATATATGAATATATATAATATAAATAAATAAATAATTTAAAGAAACATGTGGCATATGGGCCACTTTATGGATATTCTTACATTCTCCCACTTGGCACATATAACACACGTTGTTGACTCTCGGGTAACTAACAAACTGATGATGGCCATTAAATAAAAATATCCAAACCTTAGAGGTTTATTACACGAATCATGGCGGTTATACTCTATCAATTAAGTATTTCCTTACATGTATTACATTGTATCACACTCTCAACTTTATGTGGTGTCATTCTTTATGAATAACTTCTAATAAGTTATTCTGGGCCCAATGATCCCTATGGATCAATAGTCTTAATGGACTGCATAGCATCACAAATACTTTAGGTACACAAAATGATGCTTTTCACTAATAATAATCAAAATGTCATGACAACTAGAAAAATTATTGAGCTAACAAATCAGTCTCATGCTCTCAACGTGTTTTGAAAACAACTTTACAGAAAGACCTTTGGTCATGGGATCTGCAACCATCATATCGGTAGTAATATGCTCAATGCTGACTTTTTGCTTCTTAACACAGTCTTAAACAGCAAGATACTTTATGTCAATATGCTTGCTTCAGCTACCACTTTTGTTGTTGTTAGAGAAGAAAACCACAGCCGAATTATCACAGTAAACCTTTAATGGCCCAGAAATTGAATCCACAATTTGAAGCCCTATGATAAAATTCCTTAACCAAATAGCCTGTGATGTTGCTTCAAAGCATGCTATAAACTCTGCTTTCATTGTTGACGATGCAATTATCGTCTCTTTGGCGCTCTTCTACGAAACAACACCGCCTGCTAGCAGATAGACATATCCTAAGGTGAATTTTCTAGAATCTTGACAACCCGCAAAATCCGAGTCTGAATATCCAACCACCTCAAGACAGTCAACATGTTTGTAAGTAAGCATGTAGTCCTTGATTCCCTGTAAATACCTCATGATTTTCTTTGTAGCCTTCCAATGTTCCATTCCTGGATTGCTTTGGTATCTTCCAAGAATCCCAACTGCAAATGTAATGTCTGGTCGTGTACAAACCAGAGCATGCATTAAACTGCCTACGGCAGACGCATAGGGAATGCTAACCATTTGTTCCTTTTCCAAATCATTCTTCGGACATTGACTTAAACTGAATTTGTCACCCTTTAAAATGGGCACTGCATTAAAAGTGCAATCACTCATCTTGAATTTCTCCAAAACTCTTTCAATGTAGGCTTTATGAGACGGTCCTAATGTCCTTTTGGACCTATCTCTGTGAATCTCTATGCCAATGACATAAGAAGCTTCACCCATATCCTTCATTTCAAAATTTTGAGAAAGAAATTGTTTAGAATCATGCATCAATCCCAAATCATTAGATGCAAGTAAAATGTCATCCACATATAGAACTAGAAAAATGTATTTGCTCCCACTAACCTTAAGGTATATACAGTTGTCCACAACATTCTCTGTAAAACCATATGAAGTAATAATATTGTGGAACTTTAAATACCACTGTCGGGAAGCTTGTTTTAGTCCATATATGGATTTTCTAAGCTTGCAAACTAAGTGACTATCTTTATCAGAACAAAAACCTTTAGGTTGGTTCATGTATACTTCTTCCTCAAGATCCCCATTTAAAAATGTTGTTTTCACATCCATTTGATGTAACTCTAAATCAAAATGAGCAACTAATACCATGATAATTCGAAATGAATCCTTCTTAGAAAGCAGAGAAAATGTATTATGATAATCGATGCCTTCTCTTTAAGTGAAACCTTTAGCTACGAGTCTGGCTTTATATCGTTTGACATTGCCATTTGAGTCTTTCTTGGTCTTATAGACCCATTTACAGCCAACTGCTTTAACTCCTTTAGGCAACTCGACAACTTCCCAAACTTGATTCTTAGCCATAGATTCTAACTCTTCCTTTATGTGTTGCTAAATGAGCACTTTTCCACTTTTCCATGCTTCAATGTCTCCTCCTCTTGAACACACATGGTCAAAAGTTCATTGATAGACCATTTTTCCTTCCGTGTATTGTAAGAAATTTGGAATGCTCCATTTTCCACATGAAGAGAATTGAGTATGAAATTGACAAGGAATAACTCAGAAATCTCAATCTCTAAGGACTTAAGATGAGCTGCAATGTCCCTCATTTCCATAATGTGCTCACGCACACTCCTAGAATTGTTATGCTTTATTCCTAATAGTTTGTTCATTAGGGTACTTGCCAATGCTTTGTCAGAACTAACAAATTGCTCTTCAATAGCCCTCATGTAGTTCTTGACCTTATCAGATGGTGGGATTGAGCCCCTAATGCTCTGGCTAATATGTGACTTTATGAGCATTAGGCTTAAGCGATTGGATTGCTCCCACTTATTGTAAGCACTAATTTCTGCAGCGGAACTCTTGTCTGTGGGTTCAGGAGGTTTATCCACACGGAGTGCCAGATCGAGGTCCATGCACCCTAATGTTAGAAGGATTTTGTCCTTCCAGTCTGAAAAATTATCACCGTTCATGAATGGAATACGAGAAGACTCATTAGATAGTATAGAGGTAGAAATCGTTGTAATTACCAAGAAAATTATTAATGCTTTGAAACAATAGCTATAGTCTGAATCAACTAATGTCAAATTCAGTAACAAATCTAAACTTTCCTGTGGGTAGAGGTCACTAAACTGTATTAGATTTGCTATTACTTTATAATAAGACTAATGGGTTCCGAAATATGTAAGGAAAAGAAAACTCATACCTGTGGGTTTAGAGTGTTCAATCCCTTTAATACCCAATCCATTATCTTATTCCAATTAAATTTCATAAATAATTACTTTCCTGTGGGACCAAGAAATTATTTATAAAACATAATTGCAATGTAAAAATGCCAAATTAATTTTTTAACTTTATGTGATCAAAATACTGAGGATCACATCTTTATGTCTTAAGATGCTATGGTACTCTTAAAAATAGAATAAAAATTTTAAATATGGCATAATTTATTAATGAGAGCAAATCCTTATAGTCACAACAAATACATAATCTTTTAATGCACATAAGGTATAATACATACAATCAGAGTAATATCACATGAAAAATCCCAAGACCAAACACATGTAATTCAACCTTATACTAGATTTTGTTTTAAATGGGACCAAAATAAATTCCATACGCCCAACACATAGTGTATACATGCTCTTATTTCACATGAATCTTCAATGCATAAATAATTATCTTAATGCATGTAATATAATATTACATTATTTTAGATAACATGCCAATGAATCTCAAAAATTATAAAAACTAAAAGAACGTGTTATAATTCACTATATGAGATTCAATTGAATTTGCTTACTATTTAAACATGCAACGATAATAAAGAAAACATCCTTAACAGCATGTTAAAATTTCTTTATGAAAATTCTAGAAATAAATTTAAGTCTTTCATGCCTTTTTAAAATAAATCCAAATAAAAGTATGAGAATTTCTAGATTTTATACAGAACCAGATTAAATATTTTGCTCTTTAATGTGTATGTCAAAAACAATAGTTAATGACACACAACAAATCTCCTAAATAAAATAGATTCAGAGTAGGAGAAAATTCTAAATAAATGTAAATACCACTAGCACAAATCACGATGTACTATACTATTGCAACATTGCTTCCTTTTTCTTTAATAGTGATATTCAAAAGTTATGTAATATAAATTACTCATTCTGATTCTACAGTCATTCTGAATTGTTAAATTTTATGGTGTGAATTAGATTCAGTATACGACTATACGCATCAAAACGTTCAGTAAATTGCTGAATAAAACGTTCTACACTGTAAGATGCGGAAGTTTGATTTTATGTTGATGAAACAAATACTAAACAACGTAACAGAAGGTTGACTTTGATACCAATTGTGAGAATTAAAATAATTTTAATTCAGAAATAAGAATACCTCCTGCCATGATGTTCAAGCCTTTGAATCTTTGTCCTTGAATGATCAAATCTTGAATGTATAAAAAGCCCACTCACAGAATACTTTTACAGAACCATATGAGAAAAGTGAAAGGGACAGAGTTTCAAGCCTATTCTATTCACAAAACAATGTCTGTGTTTGATGGCTATCACAGACATATATATAGATAGGCTTGGACCCATATCCAAGTGTAACTCCTTATAACTTCCCATCATCAGGGAAGTTGTAAAGTCCCATGAAACCACCATATGGGATAGTGAATAGACATTAGTTACCCATTAGTCATTAAACCAATTAATTAGTCATTAAATCAATTAAACATATATAAGAATATATATATAATATAAATAAATAAATAAATAAAACAAACATGTGGCATATGGGCCACTTTATGGATATTCTTACATCAAAAGCTAAGTAGGCATATGATCTACAAATTCTGATTTCAGAACCTCTTTCAACACCAACACCGTTAAGGAAAGAAAGTGTGGAAAGACTTGCATTGTCTTGAAGCGAGACAGACTTGACTAGTTTCATGGAACACCAATAGTCGTAACAGAAATATAGTCCCGAGATGGAGAGGTTGGGTTGATTTTGGCGAGCGTGGTTCAAGGAAAAGTGAGAGTCGGAGATGAGAAGGAACCAATACTTGGAAACAAACTTGAATCTGAGTAGGGATTTGGGAGGAACGCGTAAGAGAATCTGTGTAAGAAGATCTTTATTGCTCACAACTGCTTCTAATGCCGTTGACGAAGAAGAACAGCCGATAATAGACGAAGAGAGATGGAGTGAGGTGCCTATATAAACCCTAAAAATCCTATGTAAATCTTAAACCCTAACCCTTAATATATACCACGAGAGCATCTCTTTTTATTTATTTTTTATTTTTTTTGAACTTTAAATTTTACAAAAAAAAAAAATACTCAAAAACTAGAGGTGAACAAACATACATGGCCAAGTTTGGGCCGAACTTGTACTATATAGGATATATATCATCCCAAGTCCGGTTCGGTCCAACATCGGGCTTAATCAAGTTATACCAAGCCCAATTTCACAAGAATTTTTAAATTTTAAGTCCGCCCATTTAAGTTAATAGATATAAACTATTATTTTCTTTTGGGAAAAAATTATGCAAATAGTCCATGTACCTTACACGATGTGTCAATTTGATTCCTATAGTTTTAAGTTGCTTGATTTTGCCCCTTAATTTAACAGATTGTGTCATTTTAGTCCAATAAATAACAGTTGTTAAGTTAATTTAACGGAAAGTCAAATAATGTTTCAATCTGGTCCCTGTATTTTTCATAATGTGTCAATTTAGTTCCTATCAAAATCAAGAAAATTGAAACTACAGGGACCAAATTGACACATCGTGTAAAGTACAGGGACCAAATTGACACATTATTTGACTTTCCATTCAATTAATTTAACAATCGTTATTTATTGGACTAAAGTGACACAATCCATTAAATTAAGAGGCAAAATCGAGCGAATTGAAATTATAGGGACCAAATTGACACATCGTATAAAGTACAGGGACTATATGCATAATTTACCCTTATCTTATTTATGGACAATTAGACCCTTTTTAATAATTATTTGAATTTAAATCAATTTTTATAAAAATTATAATATAAAATATAAAATCAATATTTAAAAAAATGACTGCGTCATACTTGGTTGGACTAAAACTCTTTATTTCAAGTCCAATTCAAAAATTAAATGGACACAAAATTTCAATGGAGCCTAATCCTATGAGCCAATTTTTTTTTTTTTAAGCCTAAAAATATCAGGCTATACTAAGTGGGTTAGGCGGATCATTAGGCCCATGGCTTTCCCTATCTCTAATCATTTCGTCAAAAGTTTATCAAATCAAAGGGACAAGTATTTTTTTCATCAAATTGATAATTTATCAAAATTTTCATCAAATTAAAAATAAAGTATTCAATATATATATTTTGTATCAATTTTAACAAAAATAAAAATTGGGATAAGAAGGGTATATTTTAAAGGCGGTTCCAATGGAAAGGTTGGGCTTCTCTCATATTTTGGTGATCCGAAACGTATACTTTTTAAGACTCGTTGAGTATAATATCTACGCAATAAATCAATATAATCAGATATCAGTACCTATATATTTGAATCAAGTCTGTATTATAAAAAATGGATTGTTATTCTTGAAATTACAGTTGCCGTCCATTTTTTAAAAGAATATGATTCAAACATATAGCTATTGATGTTCAATCATCTTTATTTTTTGCATGGATATTCTACTCAACAAGTTTTAAAAAATGAACGATTCAGATCACTAAAATCAGTTTCAAAATGGATCTACTAAGCCTAAACGCTCCCTCAAGTTGAAATGACAACTTGAGAGAAGCCAAACCCAAATGGAAAATCATATATATATGTTATTTAGGAAGGCAATCCAAGAGGGGGGATGAATTGGGTAATTAGAAATGTGGTCCGAAAATAAATTTACAAGGATTGAGTGATTAAAAGTATATGACAATAAAAGAATGCACAGAAAATAAAAGGAAAGGAAAGAAGAGCACAACGCAAAGATTTATAGTGGTTCGGCTCACTGGCCTACATCCACTCCTCAAGAGATCTCCTTGAAAATTTCTTCACTATGAATAAATGCACCACCAAGTTCACCTAGCTTGTGGATTTTTACAAGGACTTACTTCAATCTATTGAGGACCTCCCAACTACCTCACTTTACAAGTGTGTCACTCAGAAAATAAGGAATAAGAATAAGATGTACAACTGTCCTCTTTTACAAACATTCTCTCTCAAAAGATGGATATGAAAGTGTAAGTTCTTAAGGAATTTAAGACTCACTCAAATATGAAAATAGAAGTACAAATGGAATTTATTAAAAGCTCTTGATTTCTCTTGAATGCTCTAGGCTTGTTGTGTTTTTGAAGTATATTGAATGAACAAGGAGACCTCTATATTTATAATATTGATGACTTTTAGCTATTAGAGAGAGAGAGGAGATTTGAATCTCCTATCTGTTGGAGAAGATCATGGAGGATTTGCTTCAGCTGTGTTTGATTAGAGCATGAAAAAGACAGACTACAGGCAAGTCTTGGGAAGAGAGGATTCATTAAATGCATAAGCTTTTTATTTAATGCTCAACCTCATAAGTCAACTTCTTGGAGAAGATATGGTGCCAAAAGATCTGCTCAGTCGTCAGAAGATATGACGTATTCTGCACACAAATCTGAAAAAGTGGCTAAGAAATGATCTACAATAGTTTGAATCTGATTTGATAGGTGGAATTTTTTAAACCCAGAGTTATAGATGTCGACCATTTGCTTTCTTTCTTCTCTGAGTTGAGTTCTAAGTGTTTCTGGTGTTGACCCTTATCATTCTTGGTGTCGACCCTTGCTGCTAGATTGCATTCTAAAATTTGGTGTCGACCCTTGCTGCTGGATTGCACACTGAAATTTGGTGTTGACCCTTGCTACTAGATTGCATTTTGAAATTTTGTGTTGACCCTTGCTGTTTGGTGTCGACCCTTGTAGCTAGAACACTTAGGCATTTTGAACTTCATTTATGGTGTCGACCCTTGTACCTGTTTTAAAAAATATTGTTTTGTATGCAAGTGCTAATTCCTCGTTTTTAAAGTGTTAAAACCATTGAAAAATAATACTCTTGAATCATATAACTTTTATAACCATTGAAGCACAATTTGTATACTTTTATTTTGAAAACTTTGAATGACAAAATGAAATAAAAATATTTGTCAATATTCAAAATCAATACGAATTTAAATTTGAATAACCTTGGGGCTAACAATCTTCTCTTTTTGATGATGACAAATAATTAAAGTTTTCAAGTAAAAGTTTCAAAAGGAGGCATTAAGAAGTGTTTTTCACGGAGTTTTATAAATAGAGGATTTGAAAAATGAGATAAAAAACTCCCCCTATAAAAAGGGCTTCAGGGCCAAAACAAAGATAATGAGAAATATGAATGTCAAGGAGATTTCAAAAGATACCACAATAGAGTAAGCTCCCCCTATCAAAATGCACTGACCCATTCATTAGTATAACTAATTTCTTTAGTTTATTTTCATTAAATGAAATCACAAGCATTTAAAATAAATTCCATAATGGTCCAAGTAAGGATATTCACAACATATCATAAGCATTCATAACCAATCACAATTAATACTTAAATAACATAATGTTTTCATACCATAATATATTTGTGTTTCAAAATATCAAGAACTTCAGTTTCCCAACAAGTAAGTGTGTCCCAAATGTTTGTATCCAAAAAGTAATTGTTCCTAAGCATCCACATCTAAAAAAGCTATAGCATCCACATCTAAAAAGGTTATAACAAGCCAAGTACAAGTAAGACAACTACAACAACTTTCTTCCCCTTTGTCATTATCAAAAACAAGGGCATCATCTAGCGGAAAGGTGGAGGACAACGTAGCCAATAAGGAGCAGCTTCATGCCAGCCTTGGGCAAACCACATCATAAATTTCCTAATTTGTTCCCCCAAATCATCGTTCCAGCATTGTTGGAATGTTTGCTCAAATTCTTCGTTGGAGTCCTTGATCCCGTAGATGGCAATCACCATACTTTTGACACACTCTTTAGCAGCTGCAATGACTTGAGCTTGTTGCAACTTCATTCGATCAATGTCTTTCTGCATTTCAGTCTACTGAGAGACTAGTTGTAGAACCAAGGTGCTCAACTCATTGATCTTTTCTTCCAAGCCATTGGATGATGAAGCAGGGATAGTGTGAGAAGATGATGGAATGTCAGAGGTAGGAATGGATGGGGAATCTAGATGTCGATTGTTAAGCCTGGAATTGATTGAAGCAATCCCATCTAGTAGGGGACCTTGAACCAAGGAATCAAGATGGTCGATTTTTAGAGACAGAGATAAGAGATCAAAAAAAGATAGTGGAGTAAAAGGACTAGGGGTGGAGAAGTGATGGGTGAAAGGACTGGAAAGGGAGGAACCAGGGGTACAGAGACCAGGGGAGGAGCTACGTTTCTTGGTTTTGGTCCAGATGTTGTTGACCAAAGAGTATCCCATATTATGCAGAGTTTCAGCCCCATAACGAGAAAGGTCTCGAGGGACTTTTTCTTCCCCCTTTAGATCAATTTTGAAATGCTTAAATTTTTTTGTGAAAATCATTCCGTAGGGAAGGGTCTGATTATTTTGTTTATGAGCATTAACTATACAGTGAGATAACCAATGGCTAGGGCCCAAATGAGAAAAGTGTGATCATAAGTGACACCATCAAAGCGACTGGAATGGGGAATGATGTTGTGTGTGATAACGTGATGCAATAGTCTCATTTCGAGGGAAAGGGCTTTCCCAGAGACAGTGACATGATTATTTAAATCAGGGTTATTGGTGAGGAGACGAAGACCGGTAAGATGAGTGTAGTGGGTTAGTTTAAGAGCGACTGATGGTGTGACCCTTTGTCCATCATTGGAAGTTTTCAAAATGGAGTTGATGACAGTGGAATTTAAAGTAAAAGACACACCCTTGACAAAGCAATCGAGGGTATGGGGAGCAGATTGGGCATCATAAGAGAGATTTGCAAAAAAAACTCTTTGATGAGTGTAGGGTAAATGTCACGGTCAAATTTTAACAGGGATGACCATTTTTGGTTGTCAAACCAAGTTTTTACAAGAATGGAGTGTTTGTCAAAGAAGGCAAGATCATTGGTTCTACCAGAGATTACCTTTCCTAGGTTGAAATCCTTGTTGAAGCAGATCGAGCTTCGTTATTCTTGAAGCGTTGGATAGGGAAAGAGGTAGTCGCGGCGGCGGGAGAGGTGGAGGAGCGAGGACGTTTTCTTGTTGGAACTAGAGGAGGGCCTTGAGAATCCATGGAGAGAGAGGAGGAATAGAGATCGCAAGAGAGATGGAAGAGGATCGAAATATGGATTGTCGAAGAAAATTGCCGGAATAGGAAAAGGGGCTAGGGCTAGATTTTGGAAGGGTTGCAGAAGAAAAGGGAAAGGTCGCGGTATATATATACTCATGAGAGGGTGTCGACCCTCGTGAAGAGAGGTGTCGACCCTTTGAATTTGAAAAGACCGCGCAACAAAAAAAAATTTACCCAAAAGGCAAGTGTCGACCCTTGGAGAAAGGGGGTCGACATTAAAAAACAGTGTCCTAAAACACAACAAGTGTCGACTCTCTCAGAGAGAGGTGTCGACCCTAAAAAGCAGTGAACTAGAAATCACTTGGTGTCGACACCAGCGAATAAGGGTGTCAACCCTTAACAACAAAGAACACAAGGCTGGTTCACAAGGTGTCAACCCTATAGAGCATGGGGTTGACCCTTAAGGGTCCTGGAAGGCAAAAACTAGTGTTTTTCTCAGCGAATTTCACAATGAAGCATAATAACATATAGTTTAACATCACATAAGAATATTTAACATGCCAAGCTCAGTTCGAATGAAGTAGAATTGTTCCTCATTGAGAGGCTTGGTAAAAATATCAGCCAATTGTTGGCTTGTAAGCACAGATTCGAGTTTGATGTCACTTTTAAGTACATGATCTCGTAGAAAGTGATGCCTTATTTCAATGTGTATAGTACATGAGTGTTGTATGGGATTTTTTGAAAGATTAATGGCACTAGTGTTATCACATTTAATGGAAATGTGATCAAAGTGAAGTCTGAAATCAAGAAGCTGTTGTTTCATCCAAAGCATTTGAGCACAACAATTAGCGGCAGCTATATTCAAGTTCGGCTATTGATAAAGTGACAGAATTTTGTTTTTTTTTACAAAACCAAGATGTGAGTGAATTTCCAAGAAAATGACAAGTGCCACTTGTGTATTTGCGGTCAAGTCTACATCCCACAAAGTTGGCATCCGAGTAACCATAAAGGTCAAAAACATTTGTTTTAGGGTACAATAGACCCAAAAGAGGAGTGCCAACAAGATATCTAAAAATGCATTTTACTGCGGTGACGTGTGATTCTTTTGGAGCCAATTGAAAACGTGCACACATGCAAACACTAAACATGATATCGGATCTACTAGCTATTAGATAGAGTAAGGAACCAATCATACCTCGATATTTTTTTTCATCTACCAGTTTACCTTGCTCATCTTTGTCGATTTTAATCGATGTGCTCATAAGAGTTGTTACAGGTTTAGATAAGTCCATTTCAAACCTTTTGAGGAGATCTTTGATATATTTGGCTTGAGATAGATGAATTCCATCTTGGGTTTGTTTTATTTGTAATCCAAGAAAGTAAGTCAACTCTCTCATCATACTCATTTCAAATTCTCCTTGTATATCTTTAGCAAATTCCTCACACAAAGATTCATTACTAGCATCGAATATGATATCATCAACATATATTTGAACAATAAGCATATCATCATTTTTTATTTTTATAAAGAGAGTGGTATCAATTTTCCCGCGAGAGAAACCTTTTTCAATAAGAAAATTCCTTAAGGGTTCATACCAAGCTCTTGGTGCTTGTTTCAAACCATACAAAAGCTTTTGAAAGTTTATAAACGTGGTCTGGGTGTTTGTGATTTTCAAAACCGGAAGGTTGTTCAACATACATTTCCTCCAAAATATACCCATTTAGAAAAGCACTCTATTTGATAAAGTTTAAAATTTCTAAAACAAGCAAAAGCAAGTAACATGCGAATGGCTTCAGGACAAGCAACGGGTGCAAATGTTTCATCAAAATCAATGCCCTCTTCTTGGTTATTATATACACCCCATTTTTGACCGTCCTCAAGACTTGGACGTCACCGTTTGAACACTCGGTGATTATCCATGTCTGTGTTTGTTTGGAGTTCCCGGAGTTCTCGGCTACGCGCTCTGTCTCAGGATCTCCGAACTCGACTGTTTTGTGTCTGGTTTTGCACCAAACACTTGTGTTTTGCCTTGGAGGGGCAGGGAATGCCTTGTGAGGCATGCCCACACACCACCGGCACTAGCTAGAGGCCACCGGCTGGTTTTTTTTGCCACCGGCAATATATATTGCCGGCCGGCAGCTTTTGTTGCCGGTCGGCAGTCATTTTTGTCAAAATGACATTTTTGGCTAGCCGACTACTGTTCATCTACTTTTTGAGATATTTTAAGGCAGCTGTCTTGCATTTGGTTTCCCTCCATACACGTGTATGGAGGGATGGCCCTCTTGTTGCTTAACTTGTAAGTATTACAAGTTTGGCTCCTCTATAAGAGGAGCCCTTCTCTCCCATGCTAAAAGGTTAGAAGAGTTAGACATTTTTAGAGAGGAAAACATTGCTAGAAGCTCTGGTTTTAGGGTTAGAGTTCAATACATATCCTATCTCTATATTGCCCTTGTGTGTGTTTTAGTCCATACTATTGCACACAAGCACCTAGTGCTTCACCTTCCTTGAGCTACTGAGGTTCTAAGAGCTTGTTCTTGCTATTTTTGACTGGATTGGAGCTCAAGGAGGCAATAAAAGCACCCTTTGTGAAGAAGGTCAACAAGGGTAAGAAACTAGCCTTTTATTCCCCATTTTTTCATCCTATTTCTACCCATCTTAGAGCTGTTTTTGTGGTTAGTGTATAATACAAAAAAGTTCTATTTTTAGGCCCTCCTGATTGTTTGTTAAGAGTGTTTTGTGGTTTGGGTGTGTTTGACCACCCTTAGGCCTTGAAAGGCCCTTATTTGGTGCTATTTTGTGCTAGTTTCGAGACTTTGGTGTTTGGGCCTCTTCACCACTGAAATCTTGAGGGATTTCAGTGGTGGAGATGGTGCCTTGAAGTCTCCAAAAGGGGAGGGCCACCCCCTCTCCTTGTTGTCCTTGAAAGGGACCATTTTTGGTCTCTTAAGGAAGCCTTTGTTCAAGTGTGTGTTGATCATGTTTAGGCTGCATTTCATGCTTATTATGCCATAATATAATCATGTTGTGTGTTGGTTTTGGTACCCCATACATGTTTAGTATAGTTACCATGTAATGCCTCCTTGATCCCTTAACATGCTTTAGGTTGTTAGCCTTTGTTTGAGCATGATTTAGGCTTAGACTTATGAATGTTTTATGCTTATTTTGCCATGCTTTAGGTCTGTCCATAGTTGTTTGGATTGATTTTGGCATGCTTAGTATAGCTTCTTTGCATTCGTAGCTTGTTAGGCTTGTATACCTCAAGTATGTGAATGTGTAGCTTGTGTTGCTTGCATCATTTTGGTGGTTTGGAACCACCCAACATGTAATTTTAGTCCCTTTGGCATGCTCATATGTTTGCCTTAGTTGCCTCTTTATTGCTTTGAGAGCATGTGTTGTATACCTTATGTTTTGACCATTATGCATGCCTTTGAATTCAAACCATTTAGATGCCATCTAAGTGGTCCTTTGGGGCTTGATTTTGTGTGCTAAAACTCAGATTTTAGTTGCTTAAGTCTTGCCATGTTAGGTTTTTGCCAAGTGTAGTTCAATACCTCTTGGCTTGCCTCAAGTATTTGGGCCAATTGCATGCTTTTGCTTGTCTTGTGTGAGTTGGTTTGGCACCTTTTATAACATGATTTCGGGGCTCAACTTGCATGCTAATTGTTCACATTTGTGCCCTCTTAAATGTGTTTAAAAGTCACCCCATTATGCTTTAATTTTTGGACCATGATCGCGTGCATGTGTGTGTGCATTTTGGCTTTCATTTCCTTGGTTTTGGCCACTGTTTTAGGCCTAATTAGAGTTGCCTAGAACATGTTTAAGACCATCATTTGTTTGGGTTGCATGCTTACCTCATGTTGCTTGTATGCTTGCATTGTTTGTTCACATGCTCATGTTGCATCCCTAGCTAACATGATTAGGTTGCAATGCATCTTACATGCATGCCTTGTCCCTTGATTTGGTGATGGGGATTGGGCTCTTTGATTGTTTAGTTTGCATTTCCTTTGACATGAAATTTGCACACTTGATTCTTTGGGCCATCACTATAAAAAAATTGACTTTTTACGGCATGCAATGCATGCCGTAAAAACTCTTTCACGGCATGCACACAAATGCTGTTATATGACATGTCGTGGAAAGTTGAGCATCATTTACGGCATGCAGATAAAGTTGTAAAAAGTAATAAATTAAACATTAATGACATACTTTATGTCATATATAACTTTTTACGACATTTTTATCATGTCATAAATCATCATACTTTCCATGACATAATTTTGCATGCCGTAGAAAATTATTTTTAATATATTTATGGCATACTTTGTATGCCGTATATAGTATTTTACGACATTTTTTTGCATGTCATAAATTATCACACTTTTCACGACATAATTTTGTATGCCGTAGAAGGTCATTTTTAATATATTTATGACATGCCTTGTATGTCGTATATAATCTTCTACGACATTTTCTTACATGCTATAAATCATTACACTTTTCACGGCATAATTTTGCATGCCGTAGAAAGTTATTTTTAATATAATATATATGTATATATAGGAACATGACCTTGCCTAACCGTATGTAGACAATAGCTTATAAAATGCAACCTGTTACAAACCAAGCAGAAGCAGCAACTATGAAGTAAGCAAAAAAATCTAATATCCATACACCAAACAAACTGCATACTAACTTTTATCCCCAACTTCTATCATATCAAGCTGATAACAACCTCAAACATAGAAATAAAAAAAACTATCCAAATCATAAAATTCACTAATGGCCTCAAAAGCATATATACAAAGAAGATATTAATCTCTTCCATTTTTCTGTAAGAATTTATTAAGATTGTACAAAATGAAAAAACTCAGCATGCAATCAAGCACAAACATGTCAGTAATCACCTCATACAGAAGCATGTAGCCCATCCACTCTGAAATTATAACATCAACCTCTTCATCAATTTCAACATCCTGTAGTGATCACTGATCAAAGTCAGTATGATTAATGTAAGGAAAAAATCAAAAAGAAAAGGCACTACCTTATTAGCTAGCTTAGAAAGAAGAATAAGTTCAAGAAGGAAAATGAAAATATTCAATAAAATAAAATGATTTTGAATATTAACTTATAAAGCTGGGAAAGGCCCACATGTCTTACTATTGGTCCACAATGCATCTAAATAGCTAATATGCATCATTATTTGTCCCACAAAAATTTAACAAGTATCATGGTATTATAGCATGTTAGTCATATCAGGAGCCACTTCTTTCTTTTGTTTGTATTATTCTTGAAAGCAGAAAAACTCATAATTACAGAAAATTAAACAAGAACAAGCTGTAAATAGCAGCGCAAACAGAAAATAAATCAAAGCAACCTGCCCCATAAAAGTTTGGGAAGAAAATAATACACTACTAAGTATCATGGAGAACACAAAGATGTAAGGGAACAAACAAGCCAAGCTGAGCTGAGTGTAGACCTGCTCCAGCTTGGCTCAGTTGAACATCACAGAGCTCAAGCTCCCCTCAATCTCATTAAAAAGCATAAAAATTATAATCTCAAGTAAGCAGGGGATGAGCACAAAGTAGCCTGATTGGGTGCAACTCACCATAAAACCTCCGGTGGTGATTCCAACACATACAAAGTTGTGGGTATTCTGTCCAAGTTGATACATTAATTCGAAGTTGTTTGATTAGAAAGTTTTCTTCTAGGGAAACACTGGTTGCCACTAAGCAATTCAGCAACAAATGGAAAGGTAACCAAGGATGTGGTCAAGGACAGTTTTCCCAGAACCCAACATTGTTGATGTCTAGCACATCAACTAATTTCAGTAAACTTTTTCATATATAGACCACTAAATTTCTCAATAATTAATAAGATAATTTTAAAAAATAATAATAAATTGTAACATCCATAGGATATTGATTTTGGAGTAGGTCTGTGATTGTAGTATGGCAACACTACATATTAGGACACTAATCCATCTAGTTAGATTCACATTTTCATGAATGAAGGCAAATAATTTTGGAGCAAAACTTCTAGTTTAAAATCATTAATTCTTCAAGTGAAAAGTGGAGGGACTCCATTTATTTTTATGTGGTAATTCTGGTAGGCATCAAGACCTAAATTATTTGTAGCAATTTGATTATTAAAAAAATGAGAAAGAAGACACGTATTATATTGGTGGCATAATTAAATTTGTTCTTGTGGTATATTTTAACTTTTAATAGCATTTTAGTATCGTAATAACCATGCAGTGATGAGGGATGATGTGTCATGTATACTTATGCTTGTGATTGAGATGTGGAAGGAAAGAATATTCAATGATAAATCCCCACATTGTCGGTTAGTATATTATGGAAGCTCAGGTTCCTACTGATGGTAATTATGGGTATATTTCTTACAGAGAGGGCTTCAATCAAAAACATAAGTAGCATTTATATGAGCCACAACAAAAGTATCTGCAGCACCATTAGCATCTCTATAACCGAAATGTACCAAAAATCCCTGGCAATTTAGTTGACGGGATGAATAAGGAATGGCTGTAAACTGTGGACCAATAGAAAACATGACCACCAAGGAATTGAAAGGAAGACGATAGTTGTAGCTTGGTCCACATATATACATTCTAGTGTCCAGTAACATAAAAAAATGTTGCCTAAATCAATCCAACAAATTCCTTGCCACAATTAGGAGCTCCTTATATGACCGGCCCCTCTATAGCTCCACACTAGAATTCTCATTTTTTGATTGATTGGGATGGGTTTGCAGAACTGGCTGAGGGTCATTCAAAGTTCAGTGGCGTCACATGGTCTTCTCACTCCATTGTAGGTTCAAGGCGGGTTGGTCAGTCACTACATCCGCCAAAAAAGTAGTTTATATTTTTAGACTAAAACTCAAGTGCCGATTATGACCACTTGGACTAACACTCTATTGTATAATTAATTGGCTACTCTTGTAATTATTAGACATCAAACTATTAACTATGACAGGATCAAAATCGGAAGTAGTGAGCAAACCTCAATTTAAAAATATGAGGGGATGTAAATATGTATATATATTTAAAAATATTTGTGTTCCCTTATTTAAGATTTTTTGTTTACCAGGTAGATTGCTTAGTTTACATTTTATTAGAAATCTAATACAATGAAAGAAGAACAAAGAAAAATTCAGACACAAGGTGAGACAGAGAGCTTTGGAGCTGTGTTTTTCATTGGTTGACAGTTAGGTTATTCTAGCAAAATCAAATCAAGTTCACTTTATGCCATGGAACTAAAGCAATACATTACCATTTTTAATTAGGTTATTCTAGCAAAATTCCACAAAACAAACAAACAGCCTCGAAATTTAAGGATAAAGTTAAACAAACAAAAAATTTAAAAATCAGTGTAAATGCTGCGAATATAGAAAGCATAAAGGGTGAAAAAGGTGTTTCACAAACCTCAAAACTTGATGAATCAAGAAACTTCAAGGTTCCAGCATCATAAAGAACAAGATTCATCGAACCCTAGCTTGTATTCCACCTAAAGTTACTACTATTATGTGGGTGTCTTCTTACAGGTCAAATACTAAGAGAGCCAATTCCCTGAAAATTGTATGTGCATCAGTTCTAGCTACAGTAATTACTTGATTGATACCTGAGTTGCTGTCAAGTATAGTCCGGGCTGGTATGTTGCATCTTGGCCCATGCCTCTCATTTCTTGGCCAGCAGCTTCAAATGCCCAATCCGATACATGAATCATGTCAACCAACACCTGAAAAGAGGTGAAATATGTTTTATGGTATGGACTTCTAGTACACATTACAATGAAAAAAAGGCAAAAAAAACATTGCATTCTTATTGTTCTTTATGTATGCAGTACACCAAAATACAAAAACTAGGCATTTTTTATGAAATGCAAATGTTTCGCTATGATGACTTCCTAAATTTTTGGGACTCTTTGTTTCGGTTAATACTCGAGGAAGACACGTAGTGTCCATAAAAGATATAGCTTCTCTAAAACTTCTAATCTAAGAAATTTTACTTCTGACATGAAGTAGCTCCAATATATTAGTTGAAGACTCAAAATGCATATGAGAAGTACAACTTTCCTTTTCTCTCTTGCTCAAAATTTAAAGACCGTCCTTACTACTATACTTGCATGACTCAAAAAGACACTCTTTTCCTTTCAATATTATCCTCTAACTACCTTATTCTTAGTCAATAGCAAACTCAATAATGATATCAATAGAACTTACCCCGTATTTTGAAACAGGAATCCCTTGTTGAGCCCATAGTAAGTGTGCTCGTCTCCGTTTTAACCACTGCACAAGGGAGGCCCGAAATAAAGTCCACATTGCATGTTTTGTGTATAGTAACATCATTATTGGAAATACGCAGTGGGTGAACACGCCGAAACAAAGCATACAATATTAAGGATAAAGAACTTGAAAAAGAGGTTTCACTTGAGTCTTTGGAGAACAAGGTACTTTAGAGCCATTTAAAAGTGATCAGAAAATATTGAAGTGCAGAAAGTATAACTAACCCCTCTTATAGACATGCAGGCAATACAAAGGAGTCCACGGTAGCTAAAAAGCAAGCAAATAAACAAACCCAATTTCTGACCTTCTTTAGGCAACTGCAAGATTTAAAAGCATACCACATTTTAAACACAATCCCACAAATAGGATTATAGGGGAAAAACAAATGCAAAACTTACACAATTTCTTGCTCTAGTGAACCACAGGGTACCAATAATAGTCCACACCCACAAAAATGGATTGAGCAGCACAGAGAGAATTGAAAGAACCATTAATCTTCCACAAAAATGTGCTTATCTTTGCTACCATCTGAAATCCCTAAAATTGATTGAAATTGAGAAATGAGAATTCAGTGTACAATTTTGGCATAGACAAGGTGCCTTCAGACTTCAGATACAAGGTAAATGAACACTCTAAAACTAATAGTTGATATTGTCCAGCAAGCTTCTTTTTTGATGCTTTTTTTGTGATTTTGTGTGAGAAGTTGATAAAGACAAGGGAGGACATGGTTGTCAATCACAAACTGAAACAAATTAGAAGAATTAATTTCTCATGTGAGGAGAAGCATATAAAGTTTGTCAATGTCAAACAAATGAGAGAGAGAGAGAGAGAGAGAGAGAGAGAGAGAGTTTCAATCTTTCTTAGCACTCTCATTCCTCTAAAATGCAGTTTTACGTGCTAAATTTATTTTTTTAAAATGATCTCAGCATTCAACTTTTCTAGTACAAGGAGCAAAGTAAAAAACTTACGTTATTTTCACTTTGATAAGAATGATTAACTAGAAGTTCAAATAAAAAAAATAGGGCTGGGTTATGTACATGTAAAGTATAAAACCAAATTTTCTATTCTTATACAGGCCAGAAGCCTTCTCCTCGTTCCTTTTTTGATTCATCAATAAATTTTTTTTTTGTTGTTGATCAAAAAAAAAAAAAAAAGAGAAAAAAAAAAAGAATCAGAAGCCTTCTCTAGGAAGTCCTTTTCCATCCATCTTTTTTCACTACTAGAATGCCAAACAAATCTACTACAATAATTTTTAATATATTAACAAATATGGTAATTGTATTGATTACAAGAATATCTCATCTTTGATGTTGGTATTAGTACAGAAATGTAGTGAATGAATATGAAGAATTGAAAATATTGCATCAAACTGATATTATGGTAAGAAATAACAGTACAGATGTCACGCCCCGAACCCGCCCCTAAAAGTTCGGGCATGACCCATACAGAAAACGGACAAATACCCTGGTATATACAACGTATGGGGCCTTGACGGAAGCAAATTGCATTACAAGAATAAAAATCAACAATTCCATTGAGCTAATTCTAACATGCCAGGATCTCAAACAACTTATGCATTATCATAATCATAAACTACATACTAAAAGAAATATGTTCATAGACAGATAAAACAAAAACAAAACTAATATCCCTAGGTGGCGTTTATATACAGACATAATTACAGTCCCAGCTCTGACATTGGGCATAACCAAAACATGGAAATCATATACATCAAAGGTAGGTGGCACTCAAAACAAGCCGTCATCTTCTTTATCTTAACAAATAATTGGCCTGGTATAGTGCCTGGGCATGAAGGCTAACAAAAAGAACCGGCGTCAAGGACTAGGGCTGACCACCTGATTGGTTACCTACAGAAACAAACACAACTGAGAATGAGCCAAGCTCAGTGAATAGTAATACATAATTAAAACCATACTTAACTTAAACATAAACTCATCATTTCATATAAAGATGCAAAGTTCATAAGGTTAGTCTGATTCTGTTCTGTATAAATATATAATGGCCTTAGACCCAAACTTGTAACATAAACATGGTGGCTAAAAGCCCTTGGTTCGTATGGCACAACGGCCCTTGGTTAATGTGGCACAACGGCCCTTAGTTCATGTGGCACAACGGCCCTTAGTTGAATTCAAGAGGTGGCTCGTACGGATTCTAGAGGTGCCTCACACTGTAGCACTTAGTTCCGTGCCTTACTTCGCACGGATCCTAGAGGTGGCTCACAATGTAGCACTTAGTTCCGTACAGCACTTTGTTTCATGTCATATGATCGTATTGCCGTTCTTTTCATCATTTCGTACATTTACATTAGTCATACCACCAATATAAATGCTGAATTACCATGTACCAAAATGCTAAAAGCATTCGTTATCTGTAGTAAAGAGTACTACTACTCACAGTGTTGGGATGATGTGCTAGTTCCTCCTGGAGTGTGTCCTGCACACAATCATAACTTATACATTAGTTCTTTTTCTTTCATAAATTATGGGGACACCATTCCCTGAGTCATTACACTTTATATGAGATTACAATCGCTTTAAAATCATTAGAAAAAGATTCTAACATTATCAGAGGGTCAAGCACGTAAAACCGAGCAAGCACATTTTTTCCTGAAAACGACCTCCCCGCTCGAGCGCAACATTGTCCGCTCGAGCGGACTGAAAATTTCACAAAACTGCTGGGAGGTGGTTTTTCCCGCTCGAGCGGACCTTCCTCCGCTCGAGCGGACCAAGCGAATTCCTGAAATTCTGGACTCCCAATTCCGTAACTTAGCTCCATTTTCAAGTTATTTCATGCAATCCAAGGTGAATTTGAGACAATACATCAATCTACAATTACCATAGCATGGATTCTACTTTGAATTTGACAGACTAAACAAGAGTAGAAGCTTAATCAAGTCATCTTCCTCCCAAATTCTATTTTTGGATTTGGATTCAAGTAACCATAACATGATATTAGCTTAATTCCATGAGATAGTGATCTAAAACTAAAGATTGAAGTATAATTTTTATACAACACTTAAATTAGTTTCAAATCAACTAAACAATGAGAAACCCTTGTATCAAACATAAAACAAACATGAAGCTTCCATAAATCTTCCATAAACATCCATTACAATCTCTAAGTTGCCATACTTGGGGAGCTTGATCTTACCTTGAGTTAGAATCCACAACAACTTTAACAATTTCCAAGCTTCTTGTTGGATTTCTTCTCCTCTAATACTTGCTCACAATTCCTCTTCTTTTTCCCCCAAAAGAGATACACATTTTTCTTCTTTTGTTTTTTGATCTTAAGTCAAAGACTTAGAGATATACATAGGAAAATATCAAAGAGCATATAAGACGAAAACGAATCGCTTTATCATTCCGAAATTGAAATTTCGTAAACATGCTTAATATTACCAGAAAATTATGCTGAACACAGATATATAATCAATTTCAGTTAATTAAGCCATTAAGGCCTCCAACTTCTGATCCGAACGTTCCAATGGAACAGATACCTTACTTGTTCAACAGATAGTCGTTCATAACATGGCATTATAAGCATATATTTGTACATATTGAGGAACTAAAAATGTATCCTAACTCATACACGACCAAAAATGTACCATAACTCATATACGAGGGTCGGGTTATTACACTCTTCCCCCCTTAAATAAGTTTGGTCCCTCAAACTTGTTTTACCTTAGGGTAGGAATAGATGTGGATATTGCTCTTGCATCTCCCCTTCCTTTTCCCAAGTTGCTTCGGTTCCATAGTGTTCTTGCCACTCGACTTTTACCGTTGAGATTTCTCGAGTTCGTAACTGTTTCACTTGTCGGTCTAGAATACGAATTGGTTTCGCCTCATAAGTTAACTTGTCATCTAACACAATTTGGTGATAGTCGATAACATGAGACGGATCTGGAAGGTATCCTCGAAGCATTGAGACATGAAACACGTTATGTATTTGGCTCATACTTGGCGGTAGAGCAACCCGGTAAGCTACCGGACCTACTCTTTCTAGAACTTGAAAGGGACCAACAAACCGGGGTGCTAACTTACCTCTTTTTCCGAACCTTGGGTGTCCCTTTAGCGGAGTAACTTTCACAAAAACATGGTTATCCACGTCAAACTCCAAATCTCTTCGTCGATTATCCGCATAGCTCTTTTGCCTACTTTGAGCAGTTCTCAATCTTTCTTGAATCACTTTGACCTTTTCTGTTGTCAATTGCACAATTTCAGGCCCTATCAAGGACCTATCCCCAACTTCGGCCCAACATACGGGAGAACGACACGGTCTACCATACAGAGCCTCATAGGGTGCCATTCTAAGACTTGAATGGTAACTATTGTTGTATGCGAATTCGACCAACGGTAGATGGATTTCCCAACTTTCTTGAAAATCCAACACACACATTCGGAGCATATCCTCCAAGGTTTGGATTGTCCTCTTGGATTGACCATCAGTCTGAGGGTGAAAAGCTGTGCTGAACTTTAATTCTGTACCCATAGCTTCTTGTAGACTCTGCCAGAATCTTGAAACAAACTTTGGATCTCTATCTGATACAATGGAGACTGGTACACCATGAAGCCTTACTATCTCATTTACATAAAGTACCGCCAGTTTATCTGCATTATACTGAGTCTTCACTGGTAGAAAGTGAGCAGACTTAGTTAATCGGTCCACAATGACCCATATAGAATTCATACCCCGAGGAGTTCGTGGTAATCCCACAACAAAATCCATGGTCAGATGTTCCCACTTCCATTCTGGAATTGAAAGGGGTTGTAACAATCCCGCTGGTCTTTGATGCTCCACTTTTACTTGCTGACAGTATAAACACTTAGAGACAAACTCTGCAATCTCCCTTTTCATATTTGGCCACCAAAAATTTTTCTTCAAATCCTGGTACATTTTAGTACTCCCCGGATGTCGTGAAAATCTTGAGGCATGTGCTTCCTCCATTAATTTCCGTTTGAGGTCCACTACATTGGGAACGCATATTCGGTTTTGAAATTTAAGTACTGAATCCATCAAACTAAATCCCGGTTTCGGTTTGGTTTCGAACTCATCACATATCTTCTTTAAAGTTTCATCTTCCGTTTGTTGTAACTTGATCTTCTCCAATAACGTTGGTTGAGCTATCACGGCTGCCACCACGGCCCCCGGTTTATATACTGCAAGATCTACCTCCATTCTTTCCAATTCAACCACCAACTTCTTTTGTTCCGTAACCACATATGCCAATTCTCCCATATTCTTTCGACTAAGCGCGTCTGCAACTGTGTTGGCCTTGCCCGGGTGATAAAGAATCTGCAAATCATAATCTTTAATAAGTTCCAACCACCGTCGTTGTCGCATATTCAACTCTTTCTGTGTAAAGAGATACTTAAGACTTTTATGGTCGGTGTAAACTTCACAAGTGGTGCCATACAGATAATGTCGCCAGATCCTCAAAGCAAAAATTACTGCGGCTAGCTCCAGATCATGCGTAGGATAATTCCTTTCATGGGGTTTGAGCTGACGTGAAGCATAAGCGATAACTTTTCCTTTCTGCATGAGCACGCAACCCAACCCCTTATGAGATGCATCACTGTAGATCACAAACCCTTCGGTACCAGACGGTAACGTAAGAACTGGTGCAGTAGTCAATTTTGTCTTCAATTCCTGAAAAGCAGATTCCCGCTGTTCTGACCATTCAAACGCCACTCCCTTTTGAGTCAGCTGTGTGAGCGGTATAGCAATTTTGGAAAAGCCTTGAACAAACCTTCTATAATAACCGGCTAGTCCCAAGAAACTACGTACCTCAGTCACATTGGTAGGAGCTGGCCAATTCACAATCGCCTCAATTTTGTGTGGATCAACAGATATCCCTTCCTTTGTTATTACGTGCCCCAAAAATGCTACTTCTTGTAGCCAAAATTCACATTTCTTCAGCTTTGCATACAGTTTCTTCTCCCGGAGTGTTTGAAGAATTGTACGAAGGTGACTCTCATGGGCCTCCACAGTCTTGGAGTAAATAAGGATGTCGTCGATGAATACCACAATAAACTCATCCAAATAAGACTTAAAGACACGATTCATCAAATCCATGAATGCTGCTGGTGCGTTAGTAACTCCAAAGGGCATAACCAGAAATTCGTAATGACCATATCGGGTTCGAAACGCCGTCTTCTCAACATCAGCAGCCTTGACTTTCAATTGGTGATAACCTGACCTTAAATCAATCTTCGAAAAGATCTGCGCCCCCTGTAATTGGTCAAACAAATCGTCGATCCGCGGCAGTGGGTACTTATTCTTGATTGTTACCTTATTCAATTCTCTGTAATCAATACAAAGTCGGAGTGTCCCATCCTTCTTTTTCACAAACAGTACTGGTGCTCCCCAAGGCGACACACTCGGTCGGATGAATCCCTTATCAAGTAAATCTTGTAACTGAACTTTTAATTCCTTCATTTCAGCGGTTGACATTCTGTACGGAGTCTTAGAAATGGGTTGAGTTCCTGGCGCTACCTCAATTGTAAACTCAATTTCTCGATCTATTAACTGCCCTGGTAATTCTTCGGGAAAAACATCCGGAAACTCTCGAACAACTGGAATTATGTCAATGTCCCCATGAACCACTTGCCCTTCCAAAACACTGCACAAATACCCCTGACACCCTTTCTGAATTAACTTATAAGCCCTTACTGCGGAAATTAAATAAGGTGGAGAAGTCACTCCCCGCCCCTGAAAGGTAGACTCTGATTGTCCCGGAGGGTAGAATCTGATTTGTTTAGTCGAACAATCTATAGTCGCACCATATTCACCCAACCAATCCATTCCCAGAAAAATATCGAAATAGGCCATATCAAGAGGTAACAGATCGGCATATACTCGGACATCCCCAAGTTGAAGTTCACAAGCAAAATAAATGGAAGTACAACTCAAAGGGTCTCCCAAAGGTGAAGATACACATAACATATAAGACAGTTTTTCCTCAGGTTTATTTAAATTTTTCGCAAATACTTTTGACACAAAAGAATGAGTAGAGCCAGAATCAAATAATACATGAGCTAAATGCCCATGAACAGTAAATGTACCTGATACAACTGTTGCCGCGTGTTGTATATCTCCCGGAACCAATGCAAACACCCTGCCTTGTTTCATAGTATCTTTATTGTTCGTAGGTTTGGCAACCGACTTGGTGTTGGCGGTTGGTGCAGACCCCGCTGAACTGATCACAGTTCTATCGCTATTTCCTTGATTCCTCTGAGGGCAATCTCTTATCAAATGACCCACTTTGCCACACTGATAACAGGCTCCAGCCTTTCGTAAACACATCCCACGGTGCTTCTTCCCACAGTCTGGACAAACGGAAACTGAATCCTGGCTACGGGTAGACGCAGTTGAAGTTCCTGAATTTTGTTTCTTGTTTGGTAAAGTGGTTGCCCCCTTTGACCATTGGTTATTCTGCCTTTTTCCCTTCCACTCGGAAATCCGATTATGAGTGGCTAGGTTTCCCTCAGCTATCACAGCCCTTTCCAACACGTCCACATAAGTGGGTAGCTTCAACATATTGACTCGATCCAGAATAGCACCCCGTAGTCCCCCTTCAAACTTTCGTGCCTTTTTATAATCCGTGTCCACCATGTGAGGTGCGAACCGAGCTAATTCTGCGAACTGGGCTTCATACTCTGCAACGGTGTTATTCCCTTGCCTAAGAGTTTCGAATTCAGTCACCTTTTTATCCCGCATACTTTGAGGAAAGTACTTATCATAGAACAACTCCAGAAATCGGTCCCATGTTAATCCCGGATGGATGGTTCTGGTAAGCATCCACCACCTCCGCGCCTCGTCGTCTAGGGTGAAGGCAGCCAATTGCACTTTTTGAGCTTCTGTACAAGGGAAAACTTTGAATAACTTCTCAATTCCCAACACCCAGGCTTCTGCTTTCATTGGTTCTATGCCCCCTTTAAAAGATGGCGGCTTCATCTTTTTAAACTCCTTAATAAGGGTAATGGTCCGGTCTTCAGCATGGAAATCTGGTGCTACCGGTGGAGGTACTAGTGGTGGTGGCGGTTGCCCTGCCGGTGGAGGTGCCGGTGGTGGTGGCGGTCGTCCTACCGGTGGTGGTGCCGGTGGTGGTGGCGGTCGTCCTACCGGCGGTGGTGCCGGTGGTGGTGGTCGTTGATGCTGTTGTTGCCGTAAGGTCTCCGCCATTTCCATAATCATTCTCTCCATCCTGTCCAAACGGGCTGCAGTAGCCGCCTCCTGCTCTTCTGCCCTTGTTCTCACCATGATCCTACATACAAATCATTTATATACAGCATAGACATAAGTCAACATTGTTAGCATTAACAGAGTGAACTTGACGTTGCCATCGATCTTTCATGTACTTATAGGATGTCATGCAGAATGCCTAAAGCTTTTCTAGACACCCTATGCTCAATGGATCCGTGTGTGAGATAGCAACTCGTGCTCTGATACCACTTGTCACGCCCCGAACCCGCCCCTAAAAGTTCGGGCATGACCCATACAGAAAACGGACAAATACCCTGGTATATACAACGTATGGGGCCTTGACGGAAGCAAATTGCATTACAAGAATACAAATCAACAATTCCATTGAGCTAATTCTAACATGCCAGGATCTCAAACAACTTATGCATTATCATAATCATAAACTACATACTAAAAGAAATATGTTCATAGACAGATAAAACAAAAACAAAACTAATATCCCTAGGTGGCGTTTATATACAGACATAATTACAGTCCCAGCTCTGACATTGGGCATAACCAAAACATGGAAATCATATACATCAAAGGTAGGTGGCACTCAAAACAAGCCGTCATCTTCTTTATCTTAACAAATAATTGGCCTGGTATAGTGCCTGGGCATGAAGGCTAACAAAAAGAACCGGCGTCAAGGACTAGGGCTGACCACCTGATTGGTTACCTACAGAAACAAACACAACTGAGAATGAGCCAAGCTCAGTGAATAGTAATACATAATTAAAACCATACTTAACTTAAACATAAACTCATCATTTCATATAAAGATGCAAAGTTCATAAGGTTAGTCTGATTCTGTTCTGTATAAATATATAATGGCCTTAGACCCAAACTTGTAACATAAACATGGTGGCTAAAAGCCCTTGGTTCGTATGGCACAACGACCCTTGGTTCATGTGGGACAACGGCCCTTAGTTCATGTGGCACAACGGCCCTTAGTTGAATTCAAGAGGTGGCTCGTACGGATTCTAGAGGTGCCTCACACTGTAGCACTTAGTTCCGTGCCTTACTTCGAACGGATCCTAGAGGTGGCTCACAATGTAGCACTTAGTTCCGTACAGCACTTTGTTTCATGTCATATGATCGTATTGTCGTTCTTTTCATCATTTCGTACATTTACGTTAGTCATACCACCAATATAAATGCTGAATTACCATGTACCAAAATGCTAAAAGCATTCGTTATCTGTAGTAAAGAGTACTACTACTCACAGTGTTGGGATGATGTGCTAGTTCCTCCTGGAGTGTGTCCTGCACACAATCATAACTTATACATTAGTTCTTTTTCTTTCATAAATTATGGGGACACCATTCCCTGAGTCATTACACTTTATATGAGATTACAATCGCTTTAAAATCATTAGAAAAAGATTCTAACATTATCAGAGGGTCAAGCACGTAAAACCGAGCAAGCACATTTTTTCCTGAAAACGACCTCCCCGCTCGAGCGCAACATTGTCCGCTCGAGCGGACTGAAAATTTCACAAAACTGCTGGGAGGTGGTTTTTCCCGCTCGAGCGGACCTTCCTCCGCTCGAGCGGACCAAGCGAATTCCTGAAATTCTGGACTCCCAATTCCGTAACTTAGCTCAATTTTCAAGTTATTTCATGCAATCCAAGGTGAATTTGATACAATACATCAATCTACAATTACCATAGCATGGATTCTACTTTGAATTTGACAAACTAAACAAGAGTAGAAGCTTAATCAAGTCATCTTCCTCCCAAATTCTATTTTTGGATTTGGATTCAAGTAACCATAACATGATATTAGCTTAATTCCATGAGATAGTGATCTAAAACCAAAGATTGAAGTATAATTTTTATACAACACTTAAATTAGTTTCAAATCAACTAAACAATGAGAAACCCTTGTATCAAACATAAAACAAACATGAAGCTTCCATAAATCTTCCATAAACATCCATTACAATCTCTAAGTTGCCATACTTGGGGAGCTTGATCTTACCTTGAGTTAGAATCCACAACAACTTTAACAATTTCCAAGCTTCTTGTTGGATTTCTTCTCCTCTAATACTTGCTCCTAATTCCTCTTCTTTTTCCCCCAAAAGAGATACACGTTTTTCTTCTTTTGTTTTTTGATCTTAAGTCAAAGACTTAGAGATATACATAGGAAAATATCAAAGAGCATATAAGACGAAAACGAATCGCTTTATCATTCCGAAATTGAAATTTCGTAAACATGCTTAATATTACCAGAAAATTATGCTGAACACAGATATATAATCAATTTCAGTTAATTAAGCCATTAAGGCCTCCAACTTCTGATCCGAACGTTCCAATGGAACAGATACCTTACTTGTTCAACAGATAGTCGTTCATAACATGGCATTATAAGCATATATTTGTACATATTGAGGAACTAAAAATGTATCCTAACTCATACACGACCAAAAATGTACCATAACTCATATACGAGGGTCGGGTTATTACAACAGAAGTAGAAATCATTAATGCCTGAGTTTGGGCATCATCACCAGTAAGTAACAATGTTTCCCACTATCCTAAGTGCGAGTATAAGAACTATAGGTGATGGAAGATTTGTGAAAAACAAAATTTAGTTAGTACTACTTTTACAAATTTGACCACTATAAAGAGAATAACACATAATGAAATTTAACCCTGAGAAAAGAAAAAAATATTCCACTAATTTGCAAAAAAGGAGAATTTTTTCTGTAGAACTAATTCTAGAAAACTAGAAGACATATCAAATTTAAAATCAATGTGATAATGAAGAAGTATGAAGCAAATAGGAACATACAGCAGAAGCTCCATAAGCTGTGGATAGACACCTACCTCAAGCACAGCTTGAATTTTGTCATTTCGATTAAGATGAGAATTTTCCTGGGAAACTTCATCTGTAGATGGTATAGGTGGGGACTTGTTTCTTTTTGGGGCCTGAGCATCCACATTCTTGGTTGCAAATTTTTTCTAGAATCATAAGGTAAGACTACAGGCTGGTCTTGGCGAGTCCATGAGTTGCTAAAATTGCCTGGCAACTTTGCCTGGTTATCCTATACAGGGGGAGATACAACAGTTCTGTACGACAAATCAACAGCATAATCAGATAAATATGGGGAAAATTACACATATCTTAGGATAAACTATGTGCTACTAACTAGAGCATGTACGAAATGAACAGAAAATTCTCTTAATAAAAAGCACATGACTTTAACCATTTAACCAACAATGGTAATATTCTTTACTATCATTTTACAATAATGAGCAACCAAAAAATTACCAAAAGAGCTCTGCAAACCGCAATTTTGACAATTTTTTAGGCAGCTATTTAGTAAGATACTATATGATTGACATGGGATGAGGCAAAGCAGGCCTCCTAAACCCAAAATGAGCCCACATCTACACCTGTTAAAAGGGCTTCGAACCCCATCCAGTATGGATATTCAGAGTAGGTTACCTATGATCATTGAAGAGTGAATCTAAAGGCTTACCCAAATAAACACAGCAAAAGTCGTTAGATACTCAAAATAAACTGTAATAGAAGACAATAAGTCTTAAAAATGCTATTTGTCATGTAGAACAAGTGATAGAACGATTAGAATAAAATTGATAGATGGGTGAAGGTGAGTTAAGAAATCTCATTTAATTTATTACTGGGCACCAAACATATGGCCTCCCTGAAATTAAGATGGAACTTAAGTATATAAAAGCCCATGAATATGTATAATACTACTTTCAGAGAAAGTAATTCAAGCTAATGAGAAATTGTATACCCTTCATAACATTGTCCAGTGTAAAATTTTACATACTTTAGTATAAGGTCCAATGTAGCTCAACCAGAAAAGCACATAATGGAATTCCTGAACCCCTAACATAACTTAAACAGAGCCGACCAAAGAAAACCTAATCCTAAGATAACTCTAATAAAAAACCCTAAATAAATTAAAAGTCCTAGAAACTAAGCTCTCAATTAGTGTCCCCTTCATGATCTTCATCACATTGCCTCCAAGGACAACATTATTAGAGATGAACGGCTATTTGCCCTTTACCATCAAACATTATTCCATATAAAGGCAGAAGACCTATGAATAAGACATTACTATGTTAATATGTGCATATAACATTTTCCGATATAAGTAGCCAATTCCTTATAAGAATTAATGGCTTGACAGTGATTGCACAGACAAGAAAAAAAGAAGGAAAACCAAATGTTCAACATAATACACTTCGACCACTGCACAAAAACTAATAACACGAAATAGCTATACCGGGGACATAGAGGTATAGGTTTCACCAGGTTACGTGAAACAAGAAGCAAATTTAATGCTATTGATAAATAATACTTCACACATGATAAAATAACTTACCTCGTATTACCCTTTCTAGTGTTTCTTACACAATCTTCATTAGTAGACAGTAACTGAGGTGGTCTGGTTCTTTTCAGGTCTTGAAGTGACGTAATTTTGGCAGGGAAGTAAGCTCCAGAATTTTGAGAATCAAGAAATGAAGTGATTGCAGAAGGCCTTTGATGAGTTTGGGCATCATAACTACTATAGAAAGATTTTTGCCCGGTGTCACCTGCTTTAGAAGAAATCGACTTGTCTAGTGATCTGCCAGACCTCCAACAAAACCGAATTATCAATACAAACTTCAATTGATCCAGTAAACACACACACAAGAAAAAATACGAAGTATGACGAGTTTCAAACTCACTGAATCGTTCGATACAGAAGAGTGTATAGAGATCAGTTAGGGTTTGAGATCAATTGATTGAGAATGCATTTGGCTTCGTAGTCTACATTTCCATGGCTCTCACCAAACCCTAACTTCAAATGAAATGATGAATTCGAAGCTTTTGAGAAAAAATGATCGAGAAACAGAGAAAAATTGATCGATTGGGAAAGAAAGTGAATGACTTACATTGTGAGGCCATGTGAAATCGCGCGATCGATCAAGGCAATGCTTGAAGAGAGCTCGAGAGCTCGCACAGAGAGAGAGAGAGAGAGAGAGAGAGAGAGAGAGGGTTTGGGGAAAAAATATATCCAGATAGAATGAGAGTCGTCTGGGAGAGTGGTGAACGAGGCTAAAATATGTTTTTTTTTTCTTTAGTTATTGTAAGTTTTTAAATATTTTAAATAAATTTTTTTACTTTTTAAATTCAAATAATTAACATATATTTAACAGAAAATATTTTTAACTTTTAAAAAAAATATTCAATTCAAAAAAATATAAAATTTAATACATTTCATATATATTATATTTTATTATATTTTTTTTACAAATATTTTACTTTTTAGTTGTATTCAGATTCGACACATCTAAAAAGTAAAAAATAAATAAATTATTAAAAGAAGGGAAAATATCAAATCAAGATAATTTAAAAAAAAATTTTACAAATTAGTGAGAAGCTATATAAATATTAATTATGAAAATTATAAACTTTTTCATGAATATATAATTTTTTTCTCAAAATTTCACTGGGCGCAATAATCCCTTAAAAGAGACACTAAATTATAAAATAATGTATAAATTATTTTTTACATTTTCCTCAATTAGGAAAATTTAAAGTGAGAAGCGTGGTTGGAAATTGTTAGCTTTTTTAAATCAAAAAAAAAAAAAATCGAATTGAAATTTTCTTTAATAAAAGTTTTCACGACATGCTAATGCATGCCGTGTAAAGTTATAATATTTTACGCCATGAAATGTATGTCGTCTTAAGTACAAATATTTTATGACATATTTTTGTATGCCGTGAAAATATACATTTTTTACGGCATGCTTTTGCATGCCATTAAAAAATTCCGGATTGAATTTTTTTTTTTTTTTACAAAAGTTTTCACGACATGTTAATGCATGTCGTGTAAAGTTATAATATTTTATAACATGAAATGTATGTCGTCTTAAGTGCAAATATTTTACGACATATTTTTGTAAGTCGTAAAAACATACGTTTTTTACGGCATGCTTTTGCATGTTATAAATATATGAATCAACGACTTACATGGTATGTATGCTGTTATTGACAAAACATTAACGGCTTGCACAAAAAAAATGCCGTAGAATGTACTAACCATGACATGCATTTAATGCATGTCGTAAACATGATGCCGTGAATAGTTAGTTTTGTTGTAGTGCATCACGCATGAAAATGTGTGATTGGTGGCCCGAGAATCGAGGCATATCCTCCTTTGAGTCACAAACATGATAAGGAATGTGTTTGGTGCATACATTGCTTGAATTGAGCTGCCATGCAAGATTCTGCCCTCTGCTGCTGTGAGTTGCAGGTTTTGTAGGAATTCATTGCCGGCCGGCAGTATTTAGTGCCGACCGGCAGTAAATCGATGGCCGATGGATCTATTCTGTGCCGATGCCCACAATTCACTGCCGGTGATCATTCTACTTAGCCGGTGGTGATTTCCAGTGTCTAGAGAGGCATCCGTGAGGCTTTGGCAGTTTTCAGAAGAACAAAGCAGGGAAAGCAGAGGCAGGCTAGGCATGGCAGTGCAATTCCGAGCGGAATCCGAGCGCGCATGCATTGAGCCCTCGCCCCGAGGCAGTTTACTATTTTTCTTAGATTTATTAATTTGTTAATTTAATTAATTTGTAATATTTAATTACCTTGCGTAGTTAATTAATTTGTATTATTCTTTTGGTCCCTCCGAGCGAGGGCACATCTGTAATAAGCGTGTGTGAGTGGTGTGTATGTCTTCCAACCCCCAGTTCTTTCTTCCTTTTTATTTACCTGCTTACGATGGTAGATTAGAGCACGTTTATTTTAGCATACCTTATGCAATGCATGCGTGCATCCATGCATTTGTTGACATGCACCGGGCTCGGTACTTCATACAAACCGCATTGTATTTTCAAATCTAATTTGAATACGTGCACCGAATGATTGCATTTCACATGCCATTTTAGGGTTAGCCGAGCCTATCCTAATCACATTTTGCATGCGATGCATTAGTCACTTAACATGAACTAGGACACGCATGTTTGCTAACTGGTTTATTGTTTTGGCACAGAGTACGATGTAAGTATTTACGCTTTAGCATATCGCATGCGTGTGAATGTTAACATGACAACATGATTACCATGTGGCTAAATGGTTATATGAGATAAACTGTTTGAATGCCTGTGGGTGGAGGTTGGATTGCTTGAGTTGGAAAAACTCGTTGAAATCCGTGTTTTAGCCTACTTGCGAGTAGCAAATTCCGAAACGCTTTCAAAACGAACGGATATGCAATGCTTGTTTCCAAATTAGGCAATCTAGTCTATACTTGTTTGCTGTGCGCACAACATAGTAATTCTAGGCTAATAACCGGAACAAGAGCATGTAATGTTTTCAAAATCGGATATCACGGTTAGTAGAGGCCGGTCTTCGGACCGGGCAAAAGGGGGTGCTCATAGCTGACCTTCCCCGATCGTTCCCAAGCTCCCGAGCCAAGACAACTTTGGTGATGACGGACACGTGGCCTTCGGCACCGAGTCAGGGTTTCCTAAATTTCCCATTTTAAAAAATATTTAGGTGGCGACTCTGTATCTGGCAAAGCAGTCCATGTTTGGCACTTCTTTTCAAAATCTGTTTTTCTCAAAAACGATTTGCCAGAGTTGGACTCTTTGGTTCAGATTAAGAACCGCAACAAACAAAAAGGGGAGTTCGAACTATAGCCGAGGTCCCTCGCGGGCGTGTTACAGTTTCTGGCGACTCTGTTGGGGATTTTAGAGAGCTTGACTCGAACTATCCTGTTTTGATTACGCTTATGTGTCTCTTTGCATTGCATGTGCATTGGTGCGCCTAGGACACCGTGTTGGCCATCTGCTATTCCTGAGCGGTTTGCTGGAGGCTTGTCTTGTCAAGACATGACCATAAGGCTGACCGGTTGCGGGCTCTGCCAGTATGGGAACACAAACCCCGGTTTTACCGGGGCACCCTTTTTGACCATTCGACCTAGTGCATATTCGGAGCCGTAGTGACCATTCCAAACTAGGACAGGTTGCTTACCCGATATAGGTTGTTTGAAGCCGCTGCGTGCGTAGTGAAACCCTAGCTCCTGACAAAATAGGACAGGGAAACCCTACCCCAACATAGGGGCGTATTGGCTCTCATTTATCTACTATGTGCTTTTAGAGTGTATCTCTGCAGGGAACGCATGTATCAGTTTGCAAAGTTTGAGCATCAGGCCTGAGGGCACTAGTATCAGTGTTGTTGAGAATCAGTTATGTCTGCGGGTATCAGTTCAGTTTTGAATAGTGATTCTGGGGAACAGTGATCAGTAGTAGAGTACAGTTGTTTGGCTACACCCGTGTTCGATCTGTTTGGGGCTGAAATACTGCTTGTTTTCCGTTTCAGTTCAGAGTTTCAGAGGGTTGATCCAGAACAGCTAGTGTCTTCTCCTTGCTGAGACAGGACTGAGCATGACGCAGAATTCAGAAGAGATCGTGGTCATGACGGCCGCGTTGAGTCAAGGAATTACCCCGCAGGGTGAGACTACTACTGACATGCCGCATCCACCCAGGTCGCCTGCCGCACACCCAATTTGGACCCCTCAACTATATCAGGCTCGCGAGCCTACTACATTTGAACTAATAGGAATGATAGGTGATCTTCAAAGATCCATGGCGGATCTCGCCTATGGAATGTCTGTTTCGCCACCAGCCGCACCATATGTCAGAGGCTTTATACCCCAGGAGCCCCCACTATTGGGACGAATTGTAATTGAACTCAGCCAACCGGAGATGACCTCCAGCTATGGCAACGACACATCGAACCAAACTCTAGATCAGGCTGAGGCCGGAGACAAAGGTAAGATGAAGGCAGATGCCGACCCTATCGAACAACTGCTGTGGGCAGTAGAGGCTTTGAAAGACGGGGGAATGAGCAAGCAACAGATATCCGCAGTTATGTCAAAAGCTGTGGAGGATGCTTTCCCCACTCAGCCTGAGGGCAATTCCAGTCAATCAGAGAATCGGGATAGGCCCCGTCATGCCGAAACAGTTCTTCCTGCTCCCAACCTTGCATCCGGAAAGGATCGGAAATCCAAGGCCGCACCCGCCGATCCGTTCGCTAGTGCATCTAGCAAGAGTGCTCAGGCTCCAAAATACCTGCCCCGAGGGCGCAAGGTCTTTCATGCTCTCTACATGCCATTGTCCAAGGCCCTTCAAATCCTTGCCGAGAGGGGGCACCTTAAACCCCTGGAGCCTCGGCCTCTCCCAAAGAATCTCCCTGATACTCATGACCCTGCTCAGTACTGTGCGTACCACCAGTAGACTGGCCATGCTACCGACAATTGTTTTCGCCTCCGGCATGAGGTGCAAGATTTGATTGACAACGAGGTTATCCTCCCACCTACCTCAGCAAAGTCCGTCACCACCCAGTTGTTGGATTTTGAGGACACATATACTGCGAGTATGTAATCAGAAGGTGAACCGCCTGTGGGCAGTGCCTGGTGCGTTTTTGGATGTGGCGTTTGGCACGCATTTTTGGGCATCTGTTAATGTTAATTTTTGTAAATTCTGACTTGGGTGTCGAGTCAGTCTTTTGTTTTGTTTCGAGTCTGTCTCATTGTCTTGAGTCAGTCCTTTTGCTTACAGGGTCTGTCTTGTTGTAATGAGTCAGTCCCTCTTGTATAGAATACCAGGTGATTCCGGGGTTGTTGCCTCGAACACTGTTTTGCTTTACATTTACTTCCTTCGTGTTCCTGTTGAGTCTGTCTCTGTTGAGAAGCCAATCGCAATCAGAGAATCTGAATGAAACAGCTGTGGCTATCACGTTCCGTATTTGTTGCTATTTGAGTTAGCCGTGCCAGAAGATGTGAATAGAACGACAGTACATTTCGCCTACTCTCTTGTGCCTTAAACATCGTCGTGATGACCTAAGCTTTTCATTAAACCCCTTTTCGAACACTGCGGTGATGAAAACGAAGAGGAAGTAATTTCTCAGGTTTTGTAAAATTTTGATCATTTTGAGAGAAAGAGAGGCCTGCTAAGCTGTTAATGAATGAAATCATGCTTGTCGGCGTGAGTACTGAGAAGGATCCTGGTCTGATCCAGACTGGTTCCACACTATCTTCAACACGGATGGTTTGTCGCTTTCCTAAAAACTTTCAAAAACAAAATGTCTTGCGCAGTCTTGCGAAAACCTGTGTGGAACCGCTCTTGAGATTGTGCAGCCCAAGATCGCTCTCGGTCTCAAGATTCAATTCATCTGTTGTAAACTGGAATCCGTTCAAAACTTCCAGTGCCATGAAATGCCTGTGTGTCCCATTTTGAGGCAGCCCTTGAGCAAGAGGCGTCAAAGTCAGATCAAGGAGATCAGATCCCACCAAGGAAGGCTCACGAAGCAACCGTGATGGACTTTCCTGCAAATCAACACAACAGTCACTCTCCTGGATACGGAGAGGCTTCAATCTCAAAACCACTTGGCGTAGGCTTGCTACACCTTTTACCCTTTGAGAGGCTCGCTGGGCCGAAAACTCGGAAGGGCGGCCCAGGCAAAAGTTAGAGCAAAGAAAAAGAAAAGAAAAAAAGAGAAGAAGCAAAAAAAGAGAAAAGAAAAGAACGAAGAAAAGCAAAAGAAAAGAAATGAAAATGCAAAAGAAAAGAAAAAAAGAAAGAAAAAGAAAAACATAGCTCGCAAGGTTGAAAACCCGCATTGGGCACCTTGGCAAAAGTTAGAGCCTAAACAGTGAAGGTTAAAATACCCGAGTGTACCTTAACCGGAACTACGTAAGGCTTGATTCCCATGTTTGGGATACGTAGGCAACTTCATCCTGAAGTCCAGCCCCCAACGCTTCCATAGCGTCTTAGTCCATGTCATGGTTTTGATCACTTTTGCCTTCTCCGAATCCAATGTCTCGATTGCAGCAACCTGGAACTACGTGACCAACTTCATCTTGAAGTCCAACCACCAACACCTTCCAGGTGACTGTGTCCATATATTGATTCAAACCATCTTCGTCTCCTCCGCGTCCGAGGGTCCGATCATCGTCAACAAGGACTGGCTTGTAATGTGCCATGGCATCATCCAAACAAGGGGCAACTTTCCGTTGCCATACATTGCCACAAGTTGCCCTAAGTTACCGTCCAAACCAGGGGCAACTTTGCGTTGCCTTATCCCCCTTTAAGCCAGGAGCAATTTTCCATTGCCTCCGATCCGAGGTTGCATATCTCGAGGGTAAGTTCCGCGCTCATTGAGCATTGATTGTTTGCAAAAATAGTTTTTGAAAATTTTCACTAAAGTTGACTATTTTCTCGAAAACTGTTTCATTTTCAAAATTGGACCGTGTTTGGACCCCAAAAGGAGAATTTTCAGTGCTCACTGCCTAACTTGCATGATTTTCAAATCAAAGATTGAACAAGCATGTTAATTTGATGCTCATTTTGGTCAAAACTGTTTTAGAAAGAAAACAAAAAAATAAAAATGGTCAAAGTGACGAACTAGGGGCACAATTGAGTAGGGCCTTCTGTCCTCCCCCCCCCCCCCGTTAACATACTTGCCGGAAAGGCGCTCTATTCACCAGAAGAAACACCCGTGAGCTAACGGTGTCGGGCATGAACCCGCGACTTTCTATTCATCTATCAATCACCCTGCGGAGGGATGAAAAATAAGAGAATAAAGAATAGAGAGATGTACGATGAGAGAAAAGTGAGAAAAGGGTTTTGAGAAAAAAAATCGAGCCTGAGGGCCGAGCGATGTGAGTATCACAAATCAGAAAGGGTGGGAATAATACCCGGAGGAATTGGCTCCTCGAGATCTGAGGTCATTTTGTAAAATGTCCGTGTATCGCGTCTTTTGATTTGTCGGTCTCGATTTTGGCTTTGAGTCTTTTCCGAGTGTATCTCGTTTTGTTAGGTCGCGTGCCTCTTGTTTCTTAGTTTGAGTCCTTCCGCTGTATTCTGTAGTGGGCTCGACACCCCGGTTGTGAAACCCTTTTCCAAAGTCAATCGTTTGTGCTCAGAATGTTGTGCCATTCTCTACATTCGTGCGAGGCAAGAGAAGAAAAGGAAATTTGGGACATCCGAGTATGTTTCAACTTCAACCGTTTCAGTTTTGTGGTCCGTCTTGTCAGATTGGGCTGTTTGTTCAGGGTTTGCTGTGTGCAGAATTAACCGAGTACTGTGTTATGAGCTGTATGCAGATCAATCCCCAGTAGAGTATGGGCTGTATTATGCAGTTTGAGTAGTGGTTTGTATGAGTTGTTTGCTGTTAGTTGGTTGGTTATCCGATTATCATAGTGCAAGTGCTCAAATTACAAGTATTCACTTTTCAGACAACAGATCAATATCATTTACATTTGAGGTGTAATATGATGCAATACAGTGCAAGGTATGAAATATACACAAATGTAAACGCTTTTTCAGACAAAAAGTTTGTTTCATTTCATATCATCTTTTCAAGTACATAAGTTTTGGGAAACAAAATCTGCCTGCGGCAGTACAAAAGTACCCTAACTACTAGCAAAAAGGGGAAAATGCAAAAAAAGGAAAAGAAAAAGAAAACATCAAAATATGTATCAAATGTCAAAATGGCTCTGGGGCTGCCAATCTGTCCTGGTCCTCTTCCTGGACGAAGGTCCAGGAGCGTCATCAACAGGGGCACCACCAGGGGCATCGCCGTCTGAGCTCAAGTCCGAGCCATCACCGGTCTCCTCCGCCTCTGTCTCTGCCTCAGACTCGTCATCCGGAACCGGAGCCCACGAGCTGCTTCCGACATGAGTGCGCCCTCCTCTAGTGCGGGGATATACTCTGCCATCCCGAGTAGAAATGGGAGGTCTAGCTGGAGCGCCACCTACCGGAGGAATTGGGAAGGGAGGCTGAAAATCAAGAAAGGCGAATGCATCAGAATACTGTGAGCAGTTTATTAGTGCAGAATGCAGTGTATGAATACTGTGAGCAGTTTATCAGTGCAGAATACAGTGTATGAGTACAGTGTATAAATACTGTGAGCAGTTTATCAGTGCAGAATGCAGTGTATGAGTACAGTGTGTGAATGCCGTGAGCAGTGAATCAGTGCAGAATACAGTGTGTGATTACAGTGTATCGGATGCCGTGAGCAGTTCATCAAATGTTGTGTTATGTATCAGACTATGTAAAGCAGTTTGTATATGGTTTGAGGCTGTGGTCAGAAAGAACATACCGGAATGTTGTAGAGGGCTAGGAGGTCGAATGTCCGCTGTAGCATCCCCATCATGGAGGCATTCATCTCCAATGACTGCCGGGTGTACCCAGAAGACGCCTGTAAAAGTACCAGATGCATCAATATTCTGTGGAATATCAAATAAATTGAAATGGAATGACTGTACAAAAATGCAGTAATACATACCGGAGGCAAGTTAGGGACACCGACAAGCTCGTGGTCAGCCGGTGGAGGAGCAAAGGGGATCTGGTAGGTCGCTCCATCCTGCCCTCGAAAAGTCAATGAAGCGGGCAGAACAGGCCAACCGGATCCTCGCCCCCGCTGGACTCCGCCCCTACCACGGACTCGGGCCCTCCTCGGCGCTCCCCTTACAGCCCCTCCTGCTCCCGCTCCAGCCGCTGGTGCCGCAGGTCTCTCTCTCTCTGCTTGGTGGCCGCCGCTCAGAGGTCGCATGATGAAGGTCCGGACGTACTCTGAGTAATCGCCCTCGCCTCGGAAATCGTCTGCCTCCCAGCCGACGGTGTAGTCCGCCATCAGCTCGGCACTGAACCTCTCCATATCCCGCATGTGCTCAGGAGGATGCACCGGGACTATCTGCTCAGGTAAGCCTAGGGTTCGGCGCAAGAAACGCTCACCCAGGTACCAAGCCTGACAGACCGGGCCCTCGAGCAGAATCCGATAACGTGAGGTCTCATCGGCACCGGCGAACCGATCTCGCATCATCGCTGGTAGTGGAGCCCACGGCCGCCAGGTGATCTGAAAATGAAATACAGTTTGTTACCTACTGATATTGCAAATAAACAATGGAAAGGCGAAACCTAAATGAACTGTAAGTAAAACATACCTCGGCAGGGGTGATGGTGTCGAAGTAGCGGCGGAAGAAGCTGAATGTCTCCCGCGGCCTCCGGGTGCATCTCCCGTCAAAGCGACGTGAAAAGGGGACGACCAGAGGGGTCTCTGCATCGGGTACGGGAGCGAGCCTAGGAAAGTAGGCGTAAACCCACAACTGCAAGATAAATACCCAGTGTATTTATCAGATAAAGCAGAATATAGAATAGAAGGCAGAAATAGCAGAGCCGTGTGTTGTGCAGTGTATTGTGCAAAGTGTACAGTGTGAGCAGTGTACAGTCAGTGTAAAGCAGAGTATGTGTGTGCCGTGTGTATAGTATACAAAAAGTGTAAAGCAGACTACAGTGTGTGCAGTGTGCAGAGTACAGAAAATAAAAGAACGGAAACGAAAGGCAGAAAAAGAAACGTACCTCCCAAGCACGCCAGTAACCCCCGAGTAACTGTCCACTGCCGCGGGAGGCTGAGCTCATATATCCATAAAGGGTGGCCAAAGCGGCGCCACCCAAGTCATAATGCAGAATGTCACTGACATCCACCAATGCGCTGAGAAGGCAGAGAGGCACTGTGTTCGCCCGGTCAGCGAAGATAGTTGTCCCGAATAGGAACATGAGAAAGCCGTGTGCGTATCTGTCCACGGCCTCTGGGGTCATCGGGGCTGCATCAACGAGGAAGGGCTGGACCCGGAACTGCACCTCGAACCAGGAGTATCGGACGAAGCCGGGACGCGCGAGAGGTGGTGCCGCGCCAAGTAAGTAGACCTGAGTTGCGGTCCACTCATCCATGTCAGTGTCGAAGGGGATCGGATCACCCCCTACCCCGATGCCGGTGAGCATCGAGAAGTCATAAGGGGTCATCGTCATGTCCCCGGTCGCCGACAAATGAAACGAATTAGTGGTGTCCCACCACCTCTCCACCAGGGCGGCAAGAAGAGGTCTGCATGTCGTAGGCCTGGAGAGTCCCCTGCAAAAGGCGCCAAAGCCGGCCTGGTCCACAATGTGGCGAACTACGTCGGGAAGCTCGGTGTACCACTTGCGAGCAACAGTGTTCCCATACCCGCGGATGGTATGGGAGTCTCCCTGTTTTCAAACAAATAATTGCGAAGCAATATAAAATGTACAGTTTTGAAGAAACAGTCAAAATCTAGTGCAAATTTGGCATGCGTGCAAGTTTATCAGATTCAAACAGATACCGGGTGCTGGTATGCTTTTAGTGAACTACAACATGTGATGCGTCAACGTGTTTGAGTGGTTCAGTGCAAATGTGGCATGCGTGCAAGTTTATCAGATTCAACCAGATACCGGGTACCGGTGTGCTTATAGTGAACTACAACATGTGATGTGTCAATGTGTTTGTATGGTCTAGTGCAAATTTGGCATGTGTGCAAGTTTATCAGATTGAAACAGATACCGGGTGCCGGTGTGCTTATAGTGAACTACAACGTGTGATGCGTCAACGTGTTTGTGTGGCTCAGTGCAAATGTGGCATGCGTGCAAGTTTTTTTTTTAGATTCAAACAGATATCGGGTGTCGGTGTTTGCAGTGAAATACGGTGTGTGCCGTGGTTTGAGTGGTTCAAGGCTAGTGCAGTGTGTGCGCGTGTGAGTCTTAAACAGATAATCAGTTGCAAACGCGTTTGTAATCAACTACAATATACAGTATATCAGTGTATCGGAACTAAGCAATTAAAGAATGCAGCCAGTTCTGATAATCGGCAGTTAAACATTCTACATCGCGGAAAGTAAAGCAGAGAAAGAAAGTTACCTCGGAAGCGCCGGAGGATAGGTGGGAGACAGGCTCGCGTAGCAAGAGCTCAGGATCCAACGCCATGTCGAAGCTCCTGAACTGGCGTAGTCCGTCGGGTGGTAGAACGTGAATCGCCGGCTGGTAGGTCGCCGGGTCGAAAGGGCGCTCGCTCAACGGGAGGAGCTCGACCTCGGGATCCATCTCGTGATCCGAGGGAGTCCCACCGCGTGGAATGTCGTCGGCCATATCGAAAATGATGGGAAAATGGTCGAGGAATGAAAATAGGCTCGGAATACGAAGAGTCAACTCGAAAGTCAACCCCCGAGAGGGTGGAAAATGGCCGGAAAGGTCGGGATGGGAAAAGGGTATGGAAATAAAGAGGAAATCGAGGGGAACAAGTCCCAAAAAGGCGGAAATAGCAAAAGGGGTGCCAAAATGAAATTTCAATCGGTCGAAAATGTCTGAAACGCGATGAACTTCGCGAATCGAACGACGAAAAAGGCGCGAAAACACAAAGAAATGAGCAAATGAGGAGAGAAAAAGGCTCTAGAGAGAGAAGGAGTTGGTTTTCGGCGGAAATGAAATAAGAAAATAGGGTTTAGAAACCCTATTTTAAAAGACCCGAGGCGAAAAGTCGAATCTGCCCCGACTCAGCAACTTTTTGCCGGTCGGAAACATTTTGTGCCGGCCAGCAGAATATTGTGCCGATGGAATTTATTTTTAGTTGGTGGACAGCCGGTGGCCTCCTAGCCCGGCCGGTGGTGTTCCCACAGCCTTGTTTAGGCCATATGAGTGGTTTCTGGTCTTCATAGCCCAAGAAAGTGCAAGAAAGTGTATCTCCGACGCTCAACCGGCCTCCTGTTTGACCTCGGACCGTGTCTTCTGTGCGTGGCACTCAAATTCATGCAATGTTGTATCCTTTTGTATCCTTTTGCCTTTTACAAGATTCAAAAGTTGCCCCGCGTGCGTTGCATGCATTCATCATGTTGTCTGGTGCGTTGCGTCGCGCCGTCATGAACATCCCTCATGCATTGTCATGCATTTTATTACAAGCGTTGTCATGCATTGTCATGCACCTCAATACATACGTCACCTCGCACATCATTTGTGTTGCCGTGCACCTCCTTGTTTCGCATTATAATGCATTTCAAAAAGAAAGAACGTGCGTTGTCACGCACACGAGTTCATTTGCATTGTTTTACATTTCGTGTGGCATGCGTGTCACACTTGCATTGTTTTACATTTTCGTGTGGCATGCGTGTCGCACTTGCGTTGTTTTACATTTTGTGTGGCATGCGTGCCTCACTTGCATCGGCACGTGTGCCTCATTTTCATTGGCACGTGTGCCTCATTCTCATAGGCACGTGTGCCTCGTTTTCATAGGCGCGTGTGCCTCCTCACTTGCATCGACACGTGTGCCTCATTTTCATCGGCACGTGTGCCTCATAATTCATTGGCACGTGTACCTCATTTCGCAGCGGCACGTGTGCCTCCTTATTTCATTGGCACGTGTGCCTTATTTCAGCGGCACGTGTGCCTCATTTCATTGGCACGTGTGCCTCATTTCGCAGCGGCACGTGTGCCTCCTCATTTCATTGGCACGTGTGCCTCATTTCGCAACGGCACGTGTGCCTCATTTCAGCGGCACGTGTGCCTCGTTTCAGCGGCACGTGTGCCTTATTTCATCAGCACGTGTGCCTCATTTTCCATTGGCACGTGTGCCTCATTCTCATCGGCACGTGTGTCTCATTTCCATTGGCATGTGTGCCCCATCTTTATCGGCACGTGTGCCTCCTCATTTTCATTGGCACGTGTGCCTCATTTGCATGGGCATGTGTGCCTCATTTGCATCGGCACGTGTGCCTCCTCATTCTCATCGGCACGTGTGCCTCCTCATTTCCATTGGCATGCGTGTCACATTTGCATTGGCATGCGTGTCACATTTGCATTAGCATGCGTGCCTCATTTGCATTGTCTTACCTCCTTTTTTTTTTTTATATACACATTGCGTGCACTTGTGCATCGCTTTACTGATATGTGTTCAAGTTCCCTTCCATACACATTGCGTGCATGTATGCATCGCTTTACTGATATGTGTTCAAGTTCCTTTTTATACACATTGCGTGCACGTGTGCATCGCTTTACTGATATGTGTTCAAGTTCCTTTTTATACACATTGCGTGCACGTGTGCATTGCTTTACTGATATGTGTTCAAGTTCCTTTTTGTACACATTGCGTGCACGTGTGCATTGCTTTACTGATATGTGTTTAAGTTCCTTTTTATACACATTGCATGCATGCGTGCATTGCTTTACTGATATGTGTTCAAGTTCCTTTTTCCATACATATTGCTTGCATGCGTGCATTGCTTTACTCACATGTGTTCAATCCCACTATCTTGCTATACACGTGGCACGCGTTATCACGCACTTTCGATTGCATTGTCATGCATGTTGCTAACAACATTGTACCTGTTAAGTTTGTTTTCTTTTCAGGCACGATATTGTATGTACGGTTCATTTGAGGCCGGTGCAACCGAACGAGCCGCACAGGTATTGTATCCTCCAAGTGAGACGTTTTGAGAATTACATAATTCTCTTACATCCTTTCTGCATTGTAGTGTAGTTTGGTGTATGCTAGCTTAAAACTGTCGCATGCGTGCTTCGTTACAGTTTTCTTTGCATGATCATAAGTTATGCTCAGCTTCTTGCATTTTCAGTTGCATTTTGTCCCTGCCTTTGGGCGCATATCTTTGTTTGTCGTGCATGTTTGTCCAAGTCTTCGGCCTTGTCAAAAATGGGTCGTCTTTGGGCTTTGACATTCACTCCCGTCATTGTTATGACTTTCGAGTTCTGTCAAAGAGGGGCAACTGTAGACACCCCATTTTTGACCGTCCTCAAGACTTGGACGTCACCGTTTGAACACTCGGTGATTATCCATGTTTGTGTTTGTTTGGACTTCCCGGAGTTCTCGGCTATGCGCTCTGTCTCAGGATCTTCGAACTCGACTGTTTTGTGTCTGGTTTTGCCCCAAACACTTGTGTTTTGCCTTGGAGGGGCAGGGAATGCCTTGTGAGGCATCCCCACACACCACCGGCACTAGCTAGAGGCCACCGGCTGGTTTTTGTTGCCACCGGCAATATATATTGCCGGCCGGCACCTTTTGTTGCCGGTCGGCAGTCATTTCTGTCAAAATGACATTTTTGGCTAGCTGACTACTGTTCATCTGCTTTTTGAGATATTTTAAGGCAGCTGTCTTGCATTTGGTTCCCCTTCATACACGTGCATGGAGGGATGGCCCTCTTGTTGCTTAACTTGTAAGTATTACAAGTTTGGCTCCTCTATAAGAGGAGCCCTTCTCTCCCTTGCTAAAAGGTTAGAAGAGTTAGACATTTTTAGAGAGGAAAACATTGCTAGAAGCTCTGGTTTTAGGGTTAGAGTTCAATACATATCCTATCTCTATATTGCCCTTGTGTGTGTTTTAGTCCATACTATTGCACACAAGCACCTAGTGCTTCACCTTCCTTGAGCTACTGAGGTTCTAAGAGCTTGTTCTTGCTATTTTTGACTGGATTGGAGCTCAAGGAGGCAATAAAAGCACCCTTTGTGAAGAAGGTCAACAAGGGTAAGAAACTAGCCTTTTATTCCCCATTTTTGCATCCTATTTCTACCCATCTTAGAGCTGTTTTTGTGGTTAGTGTATAATACAAAAAAGTTCTATTTTTAGGCCCTCTTGATTGTTTGTTAAGAGTGTTTTGTGGTTTGGGTGTGTTTGACTACCCTTAGGCCTTGAAAGGCCCTTATTTTGTGCTATTTTGTGCTAGTTTCGAGACTTTGGTGTTTGGACCTCTTCACCACTGAAATCTTGAGGGATTTCAGTGGTGGAGATGGTGCCTTGAAGTCTCCAAAAGGGGAGGGCCACCCCCTCTCCTTGTTGTCCTTGAAAGGGACCATTTTTGGTCTCTTAAGAAAGCCTTTGTTCAAGTGTGTGTTGATCATGTCTAGGCTGCATTTCATGCTTATTATGCCATAATATAATCATGTTGTGTGTTGGTTTTGGTACCCCATACATGTTTAGTATAGTTACCATGTAATGCCTCCTTGATCCCTTAACATGCCTTAGGTTGTTAGCCTTTGTTTGAGCATGATTTAGGCTTAGACTTATGAATGTTTTATGCTTATTTTGCCATGCTTTAGGTCTGTCCATAGTTGTTTGGATTGATTTTGGCATGCTTAGTATAGCTTCTTTGCATTCGTAGCTTGTTAGGCTTGTATACCTCAAGTATGTGAATGTGTAGCTTGTGTTGCTTGCATCATTTTGGTGGTTTGGAACCACCCAACATGTAATTTTAGTCCCTTTGGCATGCTCATATGTTTGCCTTAGTTGCCTCTTTATTGCTTTGAGAGCATGTGTTGTATGCCTTATGTTTTGACCATTATGCATGCCTTTGAATTCAAACCATTTAGATGCCATCTAAGTGGTCCTTTGGGGCTTGATTTTGTGTGCTAAAACTCAGATTTTAGTTGCTTAAGTCTTGCCATGTTAGGTTTTTGCCAAGCGTAGTTCAATACCTCTTAGCTTGCCTCAAGTATTTGGGCCAATTGCATGCTTTTGCTCGTCTTGTGTGAGTTGGTTTGGCACCTTTTATAACATGATTTCAGGGCTCAACTTGCATGCTAATTGTTCACATTTGTGCCCTCTTAAATGTGTTTAAAATTCGCCCCATTATGCTTTAAGTTTTGGACCATGATCGCGTGCATGTGTGTGTGCATTTTGGCTTTCATTTCCTTGGTTTTGGCCACTGTTTTAGGCCTAATTAGAGTTGCCTAGAACATGTTTAAGACCATCATTTGTTTGGGTTGCATGCTTACCTCATGTTGCTTGTATGCTTGCATTGTTTGTTCACATGCTCATGTTGCATCCCTAGCTAACATGATTAGGTTGCAATGCATCTTACATGCATGCCTTGTCCCTTGATTTGGTGATGGGGATTGGGCTCTTTGATTGTTTAGTTTGCATTTCCTTTGACATGAAAGTTGCACACTTGATTCTTTGGGCCATCACGCATGAAAATGTGTGATTGGTGGCCCGAGAATCGAGGCATATCCTCCTTTGAGTCACAAACATGATAAGGAATGTGTTTGGTGCATACATTGCTTGAATTGAGCTGCCATGCAAGATTCTGCCCTCTGCTGCTGTGAGTTGCAGGTTCTGCAGGAATTCATTGCCGGCCGGTAGTATTTAGTGCCGACCGGCAGTAAATCGATGGCCGGTGGATCTATTCTGTGCCGATGCCCACAATTCACTGCCGGTGATCATTCTACTTAGCCGGTGGTGATTTCCAGTGTCCAGAGAGGCATCCGTGAGGCTTTGGCAGTTTTCAGAAGAACAAAGCAGGGAAAGCAGAGGCAGGCTAGGCATGGCAGTGCAATTCCGAGCGGAATCCGAGCGCGCATGCATTGAGCCCTCGCCCCGAGGCGGTTTACTATTTTTCTTAGATTAATTAATTTGTTAATTTAATTAATTTGTAATATTTAATTAGCTTGCGTAGTTAATTAATTTGTATTATTCTTTTGGTCCCTCCGAGCGAGGGCACATCTGTAATAAGCGTGCGTGAGTGGTGTGTATGTCTTCCAACCCCCACTTCTTTTTTCCCTTTTATTTACCTGCTTACGATGGTAGATTAGAGCACGTTTATTTTAGCATACCTTATGCAATGCATGCGTGCATCCATGCATTTGTTGACATGCACCGGGCTCGGTACATCATACAAACCGCATTGTATTTTCAAATCTAATTTGAATACGTGCACTGAATGATTGCATTTCACAGGCCATTTTAGGGTTAGCCGAGCCTATCCTAATCACATTTTGCATGCGATGCATTAGTCACTTAACATGAACTAGGACACGCATGTTTGCTAACTGGTTTATTGTTTTGGCACGGAGTACGATGTAAGTATTTACGCTTTAGCATATCGCATGCGTGTGAATGTTAACATGACAGCATGATTACCATGTGGCTAAATGGTTATATGAGATAAACTGTTTGAATGCCTGTGGGTGGAGGTTGGATTGCTTGAGTTGGAAAAACTCGTTGAAATCCGTGTTTTAGCCTACTTGCGAGTAACAAATTCTGAAACGCTTTCAAAACGAACGGATATGCAATGCTTATTTCCAAATTAGGCAATCTAGTCTATACTTGTTTGTTGTGCGCACAACATAGTAATTCTAGGCTAATAACTGGAACAAGAGCATGTAATGTTTTCAAAATCGGATATCACAGTTAGTAGAGGCCGGTCTTCGGACCGGGCGAAAGGGGGTGCTCATAGCTGACCTTCCCCGATCGTACCCAAGCACCCGAGCCAAGACAACTTTGGTGATGACGGACACGTGGCCTTCGGCACCTAGTCAGGGTTTCTTAAATTTCCCATTTTAAAAAATATTTAGGTGGCGACTTTGTATCTGGCAAAGCAGTCCATGTTTGGCACTTCTTTTCAAAATCTATTTTTCTCAAAAACGATTTGCCAGAGTTGGACTCTTTGGTTCAGATTAAGAACCGCAACAAACAAAAAGGGGAGTCTGAACTGTAGCCGAGGTCCCTCGCGGGCGTGTTACAGTTATACCCTTGGGCTACAAGTTTAGCTTTGTTTCGAATAACAACACTGAAAAACCCACTTTGTTCCAATAACGGAATGATCCTTAGGACGAGGAGTTAAAAACCAAACTTCATTTCTTTCAAACTGATTTTACTCTTCTTCCATAGCAAAAATCCAGTTTTTATCATGTTCAGCCTCAGAAAAAGTTTTTGGTTCAATTTGAGAAACAAAAGCTAAATTGCCACAAACATTATGAATAGAAGAACGAGTTCTTACTCCTTGTGTGGCGTCTCCTATAATGAGGTCTTTGGGATGTCCATAAGCATACTTCCATTCTTTGGGTAAATTATTTTCCTTTGTTCGATGGGCATACTCTTTTTGAAGATCTTCCATAGAGACTTTAACATTGGGTTCCAAAGAATAAAGTTCATCATTTTCAGATAAGTAAATGCCTTCAATTCTTGGATTAGAATATGCAACATCATCACTAGCGATATTCTTGGAAGCGAAGGAGTTAGATTCATCAAAAGCAACGTGTATAGATTCTTCAACAAGTAAATTTCTTTTATTAAAGACACGATAAGCTTTACTAGAATTTGCATAGCCAAGAAACATAGCTTCATAAGATTTTGCATCAAACTTTCCAAGATATTCTTTATTGTTATTAAGTACAAAACATTTACAACCAAATGCACGAAAATGACCAATGCTTGGTTTTCTACTTTTCCATAATTCATATGGTGCTTTCTTAAGTATGGGTCTAATCATGACACGATTAATAACATAACAAGCAGTATTGACGGCTTCTGCCCAAAAATATCTTGGCAAATCATTTTCACAAAGCATAGTACGAGCCATTTCCTCAAGAACTCTATTTTTTTCTTTCTACCACATCATTTTGTTGAGGATTTCGAGGAGTAGAGAAATTATGATCAATGACATGCTCATTACAAAATAGAATAAACTTATCATTATCAAATTCTCTACCATGATCACTTCTAATGCTACAATAGTATGACTAATCATATTTTGAATATGTTTACAAAGAGCTGAAAATGCAGAGAAGGTATCACTTTTGTGTGCTAAGAAGATTACTCAAGTAAATCTAGTGTAGTCATCCACACAAACAAGACAATAAGATTTGCCACCAAGACTAAAAGTTCTAGATGGTTCAAACAAGTCGATATGCAACAATTGAAGAGGTCTAGATAAGGAAATAATATTTTTGGATTTGAAAGAGACTCTTGTTTGTTTTCCTTGTTGACAAGCATCACAAAGTCTATCATTTTCAAAATCAATTTTTGGTAAACCAACAACCAAGTCAAGTTTTGAAAGCAAGTCCATGTGTGCATGTCCTAGCCTTCTATGCCACAACCATCTAGATTCATTCATCGCAGATAAGCACTTAACATCATGATTAGGAGATAAACAATGCAAATTAAATACATATACATTTTCATGCCTATGACCAACAAAAAGCACTTTGTTATTAATAGAATTTTTAATGGTGCAATGAGATTTTTCAAAAGTGTAACGGCTTGAGAAAATATACATAATGATAATATGACAACCATTACTCCTTACGACAACCCAAAATAAATCCCCAACATTTGCATTGAAAGATCATGAGGTTTGTACAAAATAATTTCCACATGCGAGTATACATTCAATGAATCCTAGCACATGAATCTATAGCATGTAGAACATTCAGTCAAAAATAAATAAATGCTCTCACGGACTACAAATTCCAAGGCTTAAGTCCGGTTACACAAAAATGGTCACTCGGACCCATATAGTTATAGCCCTTGGCTTACAAAATGTAATCATAACAAAACAAGAGCCTTATGCTCTTAACTTGCACATCCACACTCTTAGTTTAGTGGAATCGCTACATCTTTTCCTGTACCAAAGTCCCATAGGGTGAGCATAAAGCCCAGTAGGAAAATCCTCAACAAAGTATATATATATTTTATACAAGTCTCACAAATCAAAATGTACATGCCATGCTATGCTTTTAAAAGGAAATCACATTAACATATTTTGAAAGCCATCATGTCCCATGCAAACTAAAAAAAAAAAATTAACAATTTGATAAATTAACTTCAAATTCAAGGGGGCAGTAAATACGACTCAGGTAATCCCTAACTTGGTGTCTGCAAGTAGGCATAACTACCACTACCAAATCTCCACTTTACCGGTAGCTAACCGAAAGGCACGTGGTACCTACTCCACACGTGTTTTCGGTCTTTCGCCCTGGACACTCAGGCCAACTTAATCACTTTCATCTACACCTCTTAACTAGACTTGTCAACGTATTTACCCCAAGACATTTCAATAATTCTCATTTCACAACATTTCTTTCTCAATGCAAATGTTTCCAAATCTTGATTCAAAATTTGTAACAACCAAATGAATTTAAATACCGATGCAACATTTATCAATGCAATACAATATTCTCCCATTTTTAATTTGTTCACATAATTCAATCATGAAGATTACAATTTCCATTTCCATGTTGCTATGCAATTTCAACGTATAGCCACACATCCATTTAAATCCATCAATAAGTAGCAATATTTTCACACTTTGTGCATTCCCAACAATTTAGTCATTTCAAGACTATAACAACATTTTGAATAATAACTTCCAAAATCAACAATTCTCATCTTTCCATGAAATTGGTCATTTATATATACAAAGAATAAGAAATTTTCCAATCAATTATTCATTTGGCACAAGAATATAATAATAATAACATCCACAAGTTCCCAATCTTTGAAAACCCAAATTTCTAGGTTTTCTCACCACAACCATACACACCAAAAAAAAAAAAAAAAAAACCATTTGAAAGAATCTCTCCAAAGAGCATCTTTCCTCAAGCAATATAGTTGAAAACCTTAAAAAGTTTATTTCAAAAGAACAAGGGTAAACCCACTTTCAAAAAAAAAAAAAAAATACTCACATTCTTGAACCAAAATCAAGTTTTCTATACTATCAAGGGATTTTCAAAATCAACTTAATCTTGCAAAAATATATATACATATATATATATATATAACTCTAAGGAAATCCCTACCTTAAGTTTTGAAGAAGAAAGATGAGAAATCCCCAAATTTGACGGTGTTGAAATCCAATCTCCACCGCATAAGATGAAGCCCTCGATTAGCCCTCCAAAATTAATGAAGGGTGTTGGATTAAAACTCTAATGGATCTAAAGAAATCAAGGTTTTGATCTTGTTTGGTGTAGGGAATGTAGAGAGAATGGAGAGAAAAGTGTTTTTTTAGAGAGAGAGATATATTTGTAAAGTGATATACACTCAGCCCAAGAAGAGAAAAAGACAGAATTTTTGGATTCAGCGGAGTCCCACACGTGCGGCACCCATTCCCGCATGTGCGGAGCATGCCTCCTGCACGTATGGCACTCACCCCCGTGTAGACGTGCCCGTGGGCTTCGCTCTACAGTTCGGACTCGATTCGTGTCGGTTCTAAATCTGAACCAAAGAGTCCAAATCCGGCAAATCGTTTTGAAGAAAAACAGATTTTTTGAAAAGTAGTGCCAAACATGGACTGCTTTGCCAGATTACAGAGTCGCCACCTAAATATTTTTTAAAATGGGAAATTTAGAAAACCCTGACTCGGTGCCGAAGGCCACGTGTCCGTCATCACCAAAGTGGTCTTGGCTCGGGAGCTTGGGTACGATCGGGGAAGGTCAGCTATGAGCACCCCCTTTCGCCCGGTCCGAAGACCGGCCTCTACTAACCGTGATATCCGTTTTTGAAAACATTACATGCTCTTGTTCCAATTATTAACCTAGAATTACTATGTTATGCGTGCAGCAAACAAGTATAAACTAGATCGCCTAATTTGGAAACAGACATTGCATATTCGTTTGTTTTGAAAGTGCTTCGGAATTTGCTACTCGCAAGTAGGCTAAAACACGGATTTCAATGAGTATTTCCAACTCAAGCAACCCAACCTCCACCCACAGGCATTGAAGCAGTTTATCTCACATAAGCACTTAGCCGCATGGTAAGCATACTGTCATGGCAACATTCACACGCATGTGGTATGCTAAAGCGTAAAATACTTACATCGTACCCCGTGCCAAAACAAGAAACTAGTTAACAGACATGCATGTCCCTAGGTCATGTTAAGTGGCTAATGCAACACAGGCGAAGATGCAATTTTAGAGTAGGCTCGGCTAACCCTAAAGATGGCATGTGAGATGCTACAAATAACACGTATTCAATTTGGAATTGAAATACAATGCAGTTTGTATGATGTACCGAGCCCGATGCATGTCAACAAATGCATGGATGCACGCATGCATAGCATAAGGTATGCTAAAGTAAGCGTGCCCTAATCTACCATCATAAGTAGGTAAATAAAAGGGAGAAAGAAATGGGGGTTGGAAGACATACACCCACTCACCCACACTTATTACAATTACGCCCTCACACGGAGGGACCGAATAAATATTACAGTCCGAATAATGAATAAATTAATTATTACAGAAATTTCTATTTATCAAATTAAAAACATATGTAAAAAAGAAGGGGGCTTCAGCCCTGCCTCGGGATGTGCGAATGATGCATGCTCGATCCGACTTGCCCGGAAAACTCGTGCCAAGACACTGTTGCTACTGTTTCTACTGCCCTGCCTCTCCAAAAATTCCCAAAGTCTCAGAATACCTTCTACATGAGCTGCAGTACCCCACCGGCTGGAGGAAGTGACCACCGGCTGCTTAAATTGGCCACCGGCTTCTTGTAGAGTTTATCGGCACAAAAAGTGTGCCGGTCGGCACATTGTACTGCCGGTCGGCAGAAAGTTCCTGCAGAGGACAGTTTGACAGCAGCAGCAAACCAGCAGTGCATGGCATGGATTTTGAGCCTATGTAAGCATGGTCAATGCCTCCTATCATGCTTGGGGACTCAAGGAGGCATGACTCTTGGTTCTTGGGCCATCAATTATGCATCTTGATGCATGATGGCCTAAGGAACCAAGGTTGCCTTTTAATGGAAATGCATGCAAACAAACAAATGAAATCCAAGGCCTTATCATGTGTTAGTCAAAGGTTTTGGTGACCAAGAATTGAGACGAGTTGCACCACTTAAAGTGTGAACTCCTCTCAACCCTATGCTTGGCTTGACAATCCCCAAGCCAAGCCATGGAATGCATGTATGCAACATAGCTCAAATGATGCAACAATGGGACTAAAATGCAAGGCATACCAAGTGTCATGCAACTATCACAATAAGCATGCAAAATGCTAGAGCATGCAAGGTATAAGTGGCATGCAAACATGGGCCAACCAAGCAATGGGACCAACCTACTATAACACTTGATGAACCAAGCATGCATCAAGCATATAATGAATATACAATGGTGGCCTTGACTTCAAGGGGGCAGCCCTCAAACCACCCCAAAACAGTGGCAAAGCAAGCCCTAAATGATGACCAAAATGCTATACAAATATGGAAGTTCATGGACCTAAACCTAAGGCACCAAAAGGAGCATCTCACTACCACTTACACAACCACTCATGGCATGAATCTAATAACCAAAAACAGATTTTTAGTATACAAAATGACACCCAAATCCCCTCACATGGCACCCCCAAAATGCATTAATTATGGAGGCATACACAAGGCCTATTCATAGGCATAAAAGGACACACCTCTAAAGCATGAAAGAGATGACAAGTACAAACCTATGAGCATGGATTAGGGTCTGAAATAGCATGTCAAATGATCCCAAATCATCTAAATAGACTATCCAATGCATGTACATGGATCACCTACTCAAGGCTTACAAGCCATCATGAAAAACAACTATGCCAAGCACGCTAAATACAACAAAAACAGTGGCCCATAGCCCTTATACATGGCAAAATGATGTTAGTATCTCCATGAAACTAAGCTAAAACATACGAGGAAACATGGCCTTAAAGCATGGCATATTTCTAGGCATAAGAGAGCATTTCAAAGCAAACATAAGAGGCATGTTAAGGACCATAAAACCAACCTAAAAAAGAGGCATAACATGTCATATGAACCACAAATATGCTCTGAAATGAAGCCAAAACCGACCATGCATACATGCTACTATTTGAGCCCAAAACAAAGACAAACAAGGGACAAAGGGGAGAGGGGTGTCCCTCCCCTATATGAGACTCGAAAATACCTTCCTCACCACTGAAAACCCACTGGTTTTCAGTGGTGAGAAGATCAAAAACACCAAATAAACAAGGCTTCAAGAAAAGGCTCCGAAGTGGCCAAAACAAGGCCTAAGAGGGTGAGACTCTACCCAAACCACAAAACAACCTTGATTAATGTTCTTAAGCAAGGAAAAACAAGTCTTTTTTATGTTAAACACAAATCCAAAAACACAAAGCAAGAGGGGTAGAAAGCTAGTGCAAGAATGGGGAAACTAAAGTAACAAGCTCACCCTTGAAGATCCTTTGAAGAACAGGTGGAGCAGCCACTCTCTAGTGATCAAAGTCAGTCCAAAACTTCAACAATCAACCCTCTAAGTCTCTCAATCTCGAGCTAAGGTGTAATGGTGTGTGTAATGGTGCAAAAGTATGGTAAAACACACCTTTTAGGCTTAGAACACACACATACAAGGATGAGAGAGATGGAAAATATAGAGAGAGAGGTATGTGAGCTCTGGTTTTTAGTCTCCCAAAATGGCTAACCCCTGAACCAAGAAGACAAGGCCTCCTCTTATAGAGGAGGCAATCTTGTAAGCTTAGCAACCAAGCAAACAAGGGGTTCATCCCTCCATACACGTGTATGGAGGGGAAGAAAGTGGTACAAAGCTGTCTAAAAATATCTCCAACAACAACTGTAAAGTGATCGGCAGGGCAAAATGGGCATTTTGCCAAAAATAGTGCCGACCGGCACAATATAGTGCCGATGGCAACAATCACCAGCAGGTGGCCTCTAGCCACTGCCAGTGGTGTGTGTGGATGCCTCAGAAGGCATTCCCTGCCCCTCAAAGGCAAAGCACAAGTGTTTTGTGCAAAACCAGACACAAAACGGTTAAGTTCGGAGGTCCTGAGGCAGGGCGCGTAGCCGAGGACTCCGGGAACTCCAAACGAACACAAACATGGGTAATCACCGAGTGTTCAAGCGGTGACATTCAAGTCTTGAGGACGGTCAAAAATGGGGTGTCTACAGTTGCCCCTCTTTGACAGAACTCGAAAGTCATAACAATGACGGGAGTGAATGTCAAAGCCCAGAGACGACCCATTTTTGACAAGGCCGAAGACTTGCACAAACATGCAAGACAAAACAAGGTACGCGCCCGAAGGCAGGGGAAAATGCAGGACGATGCAAGAAGCCGAGCATAACTTATGATCATGCAAAGAAAGCTGTAATGAAGCATGCATGCGACAGTTATAAGCTAGCATATGCCAATCTACACTACAATGTAGAAAGGATATGAGAGAATTATGCAATTCTTAGTACGTCTCACTCGGAGGATACAATACCTGTGCGGCTCGTCCGGTTGCACCGGCCTTAAATGAGCCGTACATACAATATCGTGCCTGCAAAGAAAGCAAACTTAACAGGTACAATATCGTTAGCAATATGCATGACAAGCGTCCGAAAGTGCGTGACAATGCATGTAATGTGTACAGCAAGATAGTGGGATTGAACACATGTGAGTAAAGCAATGCACACGTGCACGCAATGTATATAGAAAGGAACTTGAACACATATCAGTAAAGCAAAGCACGCATACAATGCAATGTGTATAAAAGTGGAACTTGAACACATATCAGTAAAGCAAAGCATGCATACAATGCAATGTGTATATAGAGGAACTTGAACACATATCAGTAAAGCAAAGCACGCATACAATGCAATGTGTATATAGAGGAACCTGAACACATATCAGTAAAGCAAAGCACACATACAATGCAATGTGTATATAGAGGAACTTGAACACATATCAATAAAGCAAAGCACGCATACAATGCAATGTGTATATAGAGGAACTTGAACACATATCAGTAAAGCAAAGCACGCATACAATGCAATGTGTATATAGAGGAACTTGAACACATATCAGTAAAGCAAAGCACGCATACAATGCAATGTGTATATAGAGGAACTTGAACACATATCAGTAAAGCAAAGCACGCATACAATGCAATGTGTATATAGAGGAATTTGAACACATATCAGTAAAGCAGTGCACGCATACAATGCAATGTGTATATAGAGAAACTTGAACACATATCAGTAAAGCAGTGCACGCATACAATGCAATGTGTATATAGAGAAATTTGAACACATATCAGTAAAGCAGTGCACGCATACAATGCAATGTGTATATAGAGAAATTTGAACACATATCAGTAAAGTAGTGCACGCATACAATGCAATGTGTATATAGAGAAATTTTAACACATATCAGTAAAGCAGTGCACGCATACAATGCAATGTGTATATAGAGAAATTTGAACACATATCAGTAAAGCAGTGCACGCATACAATGCAATGTGTATATAGAGGAACTTGAACACATATCAGTAAAGCAAAGCACGCATACAATGCAATGTGTATATAGAGATACTTGAAATTGAATATGGCAAACATGATGCTGGAATGCCACGTACTGCAACTCAGTATGATTGAAATGATTTAAAGAATTCACAAGATATGAAAGGATACGGGAAGGGACATCCTTCGCATGTCCCGAGCATTGCTCACGAAAGTTGTGGTACGAGGTCAACTCGAAACTCCATTTATGTTCTGAATGCGCAATTTCTTGGACTGCCTTGAGTGATAAGGGTGCCAAATCACACGATTGACCCGAACAAGGGCGCGAAAGGTACAATGACCGCGAGGGGAGGTTACCGGCGTCAAAACCCAGCACTCTGCTACCCTGCTATTCTTCTGCTTTACTTTCCTTTTTACTAGGAGTTTAAGCACATTGCATTGCCTCGGGCAGGTTTTATTTCTCAAAAGCGTGTGTTTTTTTTGTAAAAAACATATGATGGAAACGAAATAGCTGTTTGTTCAAAAGGTGTTACATTTGCGCGTTCTATGCATCGCATCGCAAGGCATCACATAACAATGTGACTGAAATTGAAACTGTGTTTTGAAAACAAAGCATCGCATCGTAATAATCAGGTAGTAAACCAATTACAACTCGATAAGCAAAACAGGGGGACTCAGCAAACTAGCCAAATGCGAGTACACCTTGATAAACATTACAAAGATTCAAAGAGAGTGAAATAGAACTCGATAAGCAAATATGCAACAACTCGATAAGCGAATGGGCGCGCCCTCGTAAGAATTGATCACCGGAGGGTATTGGAAGTAGTGGGATTTTCCAAATTCCTAGCATAAACAGCTCAGAGGGCAAGGAAGAGGACCACCGGCCGAGCAGAAAGGCTACCGGCCTTGAGGAATTGCCATCGGCCGGAAAGATGATCCACCGGCCAAAACAGATGGCCGGTCGGCACTATAGTTGGCCGGTCGGCACTTAAAATGTCAGCACCAGCAGAATGTTGACATCTGTCCTTCACTCAACCTTATCTTCTTCAAAAGGGTCTCAACTTCGTGGTTTCCTTCATTTCCACACTGATTTACTCCAAATGGAAGAATTTCTTGCCCAAAATCTCGCAACTTGGATTAACAACTTGGATGGCTCGGAAAAGCTGAATTTCCGGGCATTCGGCATAAACGCACTATTCACTTTGCGCCGTACCCCGCTACATTTTCCATTCCTCAATGCCGCGGCAAGGTTCTGGAACCTAGTAACACATGTCTTTAGCTTTAGCGGGCAAGAGGTGTGTCTCACTTTTGAAGATTTCCAAGCTCTAATGGAATCTGGGCGTAATGAGGAGATCTTGCCCCAACTTCGTTTTGGCCATGCTCAAGCCTTAGGACAAATGTGTGGGCTCTCAATGCCCGATGCTCGTTCTCTAATTTGTGACGGGACATTAGATGTTCCGAGCTTGGTTTGTCATTTTTCCGAGACTGGTGATCGCGGCGACCATCACTGGCAAGGTTTTCGGCGACACGCCCTCTGTCTATGCCTACTTTTTCATTTTCTGTTCGTCTCTGGTTCCGGAGGGCCTAGTGTCCGGTTGATTGAAGTTGCCCAAGGCTTGAAGGAGGGCAAAAGTTGCATTAACATGGTCCTGGCTGAGACACTGCTGGGCTTAGACGCCTTTTATCGTCGAGAGACGATCAGATTAGCAGGGAGTCCACTATTACTGCAGGTAATGTTTCCCACCCAATCTCACATTTATGTTTGCTCACATCACTCGGCCCTCAGGCTCGGTTTTTCTCACAAAAACCCTTTCTCACTTTTTCTCTCATCGTACTTCTCTCCATTCTTTATTCTCTCATTTTTTTTTATCCCTCCCCAGGTGTGGTTAATGGATAAACTGAAGGTTGTGGACTCTTGCCCAGCATATTCAGCTCGTGGCTACTTCTTCAGACAACGCCTAGTTGACGCCCTTGATGAGGGTTGGTGGTTTGAATGGATGTGCAGTTTGTCCGCAGACCGCATTGCTTGGCGGTGCCCTTGGCTCAATCTCCCGGTAATGAGTTACAGCATGACCCGTCAACCCGGGATTCAATTGATTGGCTTGACTCACTGCGTCTTCTACTTTCCATTCCGTATCATGCGCCAGTTCGGTCATGATCAGACTTGCCCGTCGGAAGGGATAGAGTACCCGGCTACATTCCCAATTTGAGGGGCACAGCTGGCCCGATATGCCACAGCATGGAGGACGAGAGAACTCATGGCCCCCGCTCTCGCTTTCAGTTGCACTTTGTCTGATGAGTGCTTGGATTGGCTTAATAAAGAGGCACAAGAGGGGCCCACTTTGGCATCAGAGGCTTTGACCAGCTCTGGGAGGGGGCGCAGGGACATTTGACTTGACCATGCCCCGGATTTATTGCTTTATTAGTACTTTCAAGTTTTCTTTATGAATGTAATAAAAAGCAACTTCAATTGTATGCAAGAGCAAGAGAACTCTTTTTGAAATCAATGAGATTGAAGGTTGTGG